>CM040246.1:172467625-172967625 GCA_022545495.1 Chrysanthemum lavandulifolium
AACACACCGAATAAAACTCACACCCGCCCACTTATTGTGTTCATTGATTTTACTTGATCCTACGGTCCAGACTATTTTCGCGTTCTCACAAAAAAATAGGCTTCTCATTTGAACGCTTGTCTATATATATATATATATATATATATATATATATATATATATATATATATATATATATATATATATATATATATATATATATATATATTACCTTATTTAGCATTGCACGTATCTAGCGAAACATAAAACATAAAAAAGTGCCATTATTCATGATTTTAAATACCAAAAGAAGATCGATGCATAGTCATGTAGACGTGGAATCCAGTCATTCTTGCTTAAAGTTGCTGGAAGGCTGCATCGGGATACAATTTTATATTATCCTTCATCTTTTTTTATACGAGAAAAAAAAAAGAAACCGTTCATAAGAAAGTAAGCCATTGACTTCTTTAATGCGCAAACGTCACATATACGAGAAAGTAACAATTTATTCCATACTTCAAAATGCAAAATATACGTATATGAAAACTTTATCTATAAGGGAAATATAGGATTTCTTCCGGTGTTGCAATCGAACGCCCTCGAGGTCCGTGCCCGCTTTGGAAACGTGGTGGAACGGAACGGCCCCAACGCCCAAACGCGTTTCCGCCGTTTCCTAGCTGCCTCGGATTCCCATGGCGTTTCGACGTTTCTCGATTTTCATGCGTTTCCATGGCGTTTCTTGGTTTTTTTACCGTTTCTGTATTTAAGATGGGTTTTAATGGGCTTTTTGTATTCCAAACGGGAGGTGATTTGTACACACATATTTTTAGCCATACATCATTAATCTGTGTATAGCGGTGTTGTACAGGTGTAAATTAGTGGTACATGGCAAATAAAAATGGTGTACAAATCATCACCCATTCCAAACCCATGCATTGGGGAGACAGAAGGATGGGTACAACAGATAATTCGCGTACTGTGGTTTCTAGGAAGCTTTGATATTTCTTAATTTTTTAATATTTAAATATTTAATAATGTGGAGGAAGGAAAACGTGACGTTTGGCAAAAAAAAGTAGTGGTGTTGCCAACTTGATATGTTGGTCCCCCGCGTATTGAATATACAAGGATTTTCTTTAATATATTTTTATTGCCGTATCATGCTGTTCTGTATCTTGAATTTTTGATTTTTGCTTTCTGTTCCGTGTTGTTCCCGTATCCCTTTGCCGTTCCCCTTCTTTGCTACACTGATTTCTTCCTTACATTATCGATCCGCAACATACTTTAATTTTGGATGTCTTTTGCTCCAAGAGTGGCAAACATCAAATTAATTATCCTATAGTTTTCTACAATGGAGTCTGGGGCGAATCAAAAGGGATTTCGGGGTGCCATACCACACCGATATGGCTCAAAAGTTGTGCATAATCGTTTAGTTAGTTTGTCGATGAATGAAAAGTAAACTCAATAGTTTTAATCAAAAGGGTAAATTGCATAAAAAAAAAAATTTCATCTTAGGTTCAATTTCAATTAAATGTATTATTCTTTTTTTTTTCTCAATTTAAGGTACCCGACTTTTATTTAGTCGATTTAGGTTTTTTTCTAACTTTCATTAGCCATTTCGATAGTAAATTACATGTTTTGGTAATGCTCGTTATTATTATTTTTTTTTAACTTTTAAATTTTTTAATAAAAACCTAGTTATTTTTTTAAAGAAAATTGGATTGATTTTCATACATTTTTTTAATCTAGATAAATTTTCTTACACTTTTTTAAATCTTGAAAATTGTAATTAGTTTTAATATATATATATATATATATATATATATATATATATATATATATATATATATATATATATATATATATGTTTAGTTATTATGAAAAGTTTCTTATAATGAAAAGAATGAAAGTATTTGGAGGTGACATGTGTTACCTTTGCCACATCATCATGCCACATCACCATACCCCACCCCCCGCGAAAAAAAAAATTTCCCGCCAAAAAAAATTTTTTTTTGGGCAAAATTTTTTTTTTCCCGCCAATTTTTTTTTACTGCATCCATTGTTTTAAAAAGCGCGCCTGATGCTCGCCTAGGCGCGCCTCGACTCAAGGCTCAAGCTCTACGGATTTTTTCGAATCGAGGCTCACGACATGCATGAATCCCATAAAAAGCGCAGCGCCTTGGGGCTTTTTGCGCCTTGGGACTTTTTGCGCCTCGGAGATGTAACAGGTTTTGGGGCTTTTTTCTAAATATTAAGATAAGATACATGGACCTTATAAGTTATATGCATGAGCCTTTTAAGTTATATCTAATTATCCTAATTTGGAAAAGAACTAAAACACACAATCAAGTGGGTAACTATAGATTCTGATCATTTTACAAATATGTAATCTCTCTCACGTCATAAGTTTATATCTTGAACTGATTTTTATTGATTGTTTATTTTATTGATTTGTAAATAACGTCGTAAGTTTATTTTATCTTCAAGCATCACATCATAGGGTAAGTATTTGTATGATTTGTAATATTGAACTGATTTTATGTTTATTTTATTGATTGTTATTTTTTAACAAGTTACTTTATTTCGTTAAGTATTTTCTTTATGGCATATTATCATGAAAATGTGGCATTATGTTTTGAATATTAATATGTTGCTTTCTTGATATTTTGGGTTAAATTGTGAGCTTTGTTAGATGTAAGTCTACAAGTGTAGGACACAAGCATATTTAGTCTGATATGGATTTTAATCTATATGTAGTTCATCGAGCCAAAGAGTTGATCCGTTTGAGAAGTGACAACTGATCAATTTTAATCTTTATAATGGCTATATGTGTCATGTATTAAGTATTTAATGTTATTTTGTGTTATTTAAGCTACATAAATGGTCACATATATTATAAGAAAAACTTAATGTATTTAGTGCGCCTCGTATTCGTGAATCCCGCGCCTTGGTATACGCCTCGCCTTGAGGCTCTTTGGTCCCCTTCGCGCCTTAGTGCGCCTTGAGCCTTTCAAAACATTGACTGCATCACAATTATGAATGTAGTGCATCAAGGTTATAAATTACTGCATCACAGTTATAAAGTTACTGCATCACAATCATGATTTTAGTGCATTAATGTTATAACCTTGATTTTAGTGCATCATAGTTGATGCACTTAACTATTAACTATGATGCAGTAACTTATAATAAAGATGCACCAAAACTTATTAGTGCATTAAGGTTATAAGTTCTTTGCGTCACAATTATGATTTTAGTGCATTAAAGTTATAAATTCTCGCATTACGCTTATAAAGTTACCGCATCACAATCATGATTTTAGTGCATTTAGGGTTATAACCTTGATTTTAGTGCATCATAGTTGATGCAATCGAACTATTAACTATGATGCGATAACACCAATGGAGCATTAGTCCAATGGTTGGAGCACTTGTGCTTGAGTCAATTGAACTAAGTTCAAGTCCCATCCTTGGCATTTGCTTCATATAGGTACCCACCTCCCAAAACCCGTGGGCACACCGGAGACTTTGTGGAATAAGAGCTTAGGGTCCAGAGTCTTGGCTCGTGCTTACTCGATTGGTGCCCACTAGGCCGGAGAGTTCACGGAGCTATTTCTTGTGGGGTGGACAATGGTGGTGCCAAAAGGCACCGGGGTCGTGGTGTTCCGCCAATCTACACCTTTGTGGAATGATGCGATAACTTATAATAAAGATGCACCAAAACTTATTAGTGCATTAAGGTTATAAGTTATCGCATCACTGCTATAAATTTCTTGCATCATAATCATGATTTTAGTGCATTAAGGTTATAAATTCGCATCACAATTATGATTGTGATGCGATATTTTATAATGTGATGCGAGAATAAATTTTGGCGGGGGGTGACACATGGCATGGTCTTTGTGGCAAAGGTGACACATGTCACCTCCACATGCCTTCTCATTCTTTTCATTATAAGAAACTTTTCATTTTAACCCTATATATATATATATATATATATATATATATATATATATATATATATATATATATATATATATATATATATATATATATATATATATATATATATATATATATAGCGAGTACCCTTTGCGGCGAGAGGTTCCTAGCGGCAGACAATTAACGATATGCGATGATAGAGTGGTGCGGTGGTGTAGTGGTCCGGTGGTGGAGGGGTTTTGTGGTGGTGAGGATGGTGGTTGATGAGATGTGTGGAAGAGGAGAGCATTTTGTATGTGTTTTTGAGTGAGTTGTGATAAGAGAGTATTAAAATGCCTTTACATATGTCTCTCTCTCTCATTTGACCATTCCACATTTTTACTTTTCCACTTTGACTGTTTTTCCAGTTTATGTAGTATAGATATCCAGATTTTTCAAACAAATTTAAAAAGAAAATCAGAAAAAAAAAAAACATTTTCCAGACTGTTAAATCTCTTTAAGAAAACTGTAAGATTTTTGAAATTATATTTACTTTTAAAAAATTATAAATTTCCATATTTTTTTAAAAATATAAAAAAAATTTCCATTAGAAAAAAAAATGTAAAATAAAATCTAAGCAATTTAAAAAAAAGTTATTTAGATTTTAAGGAAAAACAATTTAACGAGCGTTATCAAAAAGGATTAAATGCACGAATTTGCTTGAGTTTGGGGACTAACGGTGTAACTTTTAATCAAGTAGTAACATGTTAATCTGCTAGTAACCGGTCATATTAGCTAGATCGAAGATTATTTGAAAATATGTTGCGTATATTTGACAATTTACAATGTACATTGCGTAAACATGTTTATTTGAAAAATATATTGTGTATCTTTAGCTTTAACCCTTAAAATAATGAATGACTACATATTTATGTGAATACAATCGATTGAAATAAAAAAGTAAAAAAAAAGAAAGATGAAGTACATATGTCACTCACATGTATGTGGTTATTACTGATTGAAATAAATAAATAAATGAATAAATAGTTAAACAGTGCATTTATTAAAAAACCAAAACTCTTTCACCTCGCCGGATTTGAGTATCCCTTCAATATGGGGTTGACTCTCACTTTGAAACCTCATCCATTTCAACCAAATAAAATTTTACCATCAATCTCAAATTCAAATTCAAAACCCATCAATCAAACGGACCCTAAGTTCTCAAGGAATTAAATATATGGAATTATTGTTTAAAATTTTCAAATCACATGTTCCTCTGCATGACATATTTGGTGTAATGTGTCAATAACAACATCTTGTTTTGTTTTTATGATCTTTTCAATACACATTGACAACTATATATTTACTCATTGAGTACATGCAATTTTTCTTCAAAGGATGTGATATAGATATCTTTCCTATATTGTTACATCACTAGAGCAGACCAGCGACGCGGTATGCACAAGACCGAAATAAAAATTTTCAATGAACCATGCTTCATAATCAAACGCTTTATGACGATAAATTTGCGGATGTCAAAGTTTCATGTCGATATTTCAACTCTTTAGAATATTATAGTAGGAATGCCGTCAGCGTTGCGATGGCGGGTATCAAGTAATAAAATTTTCTAGCAAAAATGTTTTCAATTTTATGTTTTCTCTTACAATAACTTTACCAATAGCGAAAACATAATGAGTTTGAAAGAACTTTAAAAAGTGATGGATAATATCAAATGAATTCATATGAAAACAATTGAAAGTGGCGTGATTTTGAGTTATGGTGAATAATAATGTAATGGTCAAATTAGTTGATAGTGGTCGTTAATATTGTAATACAAAGTAGTAGAAACATTTTTTATGAAATATATATATATATATATATATTTTTGAACATGTTTGAATCATTAATATTGTTTATTACACTTGTTCCATATATAAAAGATATAAATAAAAGAGTACTTATAATGTATACATCTTGTAAAGTATATATTTATGAAAATGTTTGAATCATTAATATTGTTTATAACACTTGTACCACATAGATAGAAGTATAAATAAAAGAATGCTTATAATGTAAAGAAAACTTACATGTTTAAACAATCATTTAAAGTTATCCATGAAAAGTATAATAATTAATATATTAATCATTGAATTAGCACTTAGCACTTTGCACATTTGCATCATTTGTCTTAAAAAAATTGTCCCGACTTTTACAAAAAACCGTTTTTTACTTTTGTGGTTAATTTTATTTAAAATAATTCAAAATTTATTTAGATTGGTTCTCGAAACACTCTTACGATATAATAATAGTTTTGAAACTTTGTAGTTTTGCATGCATTTTAAAATCATATTCTTTTATATTTGTATTTTGCATTAAAACTAAACTAATTCAAAAGAAATAATAAATGAATCATTAAAATGTTGTGAAGATAAATTAAGAAAGTTTATTTATTGCATACATTATGCATTAAAAATTGTAATGCTTAAAAAACACATTAATGACATCTTAAAAAAATTTAGGAGAGAGGGTCATCCCTCCATTATAAGTAGTATAGATAAGGTTTTGGTCTAATCGTATAACCCGCGATCCACACCGTACAAGCCCGCGATGTACTCAATCATTGAATACCTTCTCTATGGGAGGGTGTGGATAGTTTGTCAATCCCGCGATGCGCAATGCGCTCAATCATTGTTTTGTTTTTATGCTCTTTTCAATAGACATTGACAACTATATTTATACTCATTGAGTACAAGCCCGCGATTCTTCAATCCCGTACGTATGTTTAACAGAAAAAACGGTATGAGTCGTTGTCTCTCAAATTAAGAAATGACAAATAATATTCTTGATATATAAAGGTCATAATTTGTTTGTTTAGATCATTCAAAACATTAAAATAAGGATGATATACTAATATAACATGCATAAAAGTTCCTCCTAATACAGCCTATATTTATTTGCATAAACTTTTTTATGATTTTGGGGAGCCAATGAGGGGGTATAAACGGATATTCCCCGATTGTCATTGAATTGAAGAGTTCAAGTTGCATTTCTAATATATGAAATATAGAATGATTAATAAACAATAGTTCATATACTTTAATGTTAAGTGGATACAATTTAAGCACGTATTGTCTCTATCGTTTAATGTATTATAAACTGTTTGTTATAAATAATTGGCAAAAGAATATAAGCAAAAAGCGTTAAAAAGCCATTGATGAAGTCACCTCCACAAGTACATTGCGTATCTTTTAAAGGTATAAAATGTAATATTGGAGCACAAGGTACGAGGAATATATATATATATATATATATATATATATATATATATATATATATATATATAAAATGTAATATTGGAGCACAAGGTACGAGGAATATTAATAACGAAAAGAAATAAACGGTTATCGAATATGAGAGAAAAAAAAGTTTCAAAGTAGTACGCAAGAACAAAGTATCAAAGCATAGCTTGTTCGATGGGTGAGCAAGCCTTATAAATATCGTTAAAAAACTTAAGTTAACGAAAAATAAGGTTTAGGTATAACCAACATTTGATTGAGTCTTTCCAGGATGTGCATATCCAGCTATCTGAACGGGAATCATTCCTTCTTGTACTTATTGCGTCTGCATCCCTTTGAACTTTTGGTTCAAGCTTTACTGTGATGTTTCTACTTTGTGCATTCAGAGACATTTGCTATTACGGAGTAATAAATTAATAAAAAAATAATAATTAAACATGTATGATTTACAATGCATGAGGTAGCCATCCTATAGCAATTGATAATTGTGTTTCCTTGACTTGTCATACATAGATTTAGAAAGGAGATTGATTTTTGCGAGGGACGCATCCGAAGTAAGTCATAAAGAAAAGGGATAACACAACATTAATATGGTTCAAAGTCTCCAAATTAAATAAACAAAACTACTAAATTATTTAAGCTTACAACTTCATATTTCTAAGCAAATATACTTGTAATCTTGACCAAATAAAGAAACAATGGACTCTATCAACTACTGTATGTATAACTGAACATGATTCATATGATAGTCCCTAACAACTATCCCCATTCTCAAAATCATAAGACACCCGAGTAATAACGATTCAAGGTATTAACTACTTCTAATAAATGGACTCCTAACTGGAAAAAAAAATGGTGATTTTGTTTCTATAGACTATTATTTGTAGCAAAGTATTATATAACATCCATTATTATTTAAGCTAAGTAGTTGGTTAACATATGAACTCGTCAAACATTTTCACCATAAATAAGGTGAAAAAAAATAAGCTAATAAGCCTAAAAATTAGCCAAAACAAACACTTGCTAAGATACAACATCCTACAAAGTACTACTATATCGCATTTGTCATCATTTTAATTCATAACTATAAGTACAATTTACTCTCGAGTATCTTAAAAGGTAGAAACGCATTCTGACATCAGATTCACGGTAGTTGGCCAAAACAGGATTCTACTATTAGTATGAAGTATGAACTGATAGAATTGACGCTACACTTTACATGGATCAAAATGACCTCTACCTATGTTGCGCTCTTAGGAAGTTTTTGTCCTCTCTGACTAAGGAGGTGTTTATTTTAGCTTATTATTGGGCTTATCAGCCTATTTGTTTTGGCTTATGTTTCATAATCTTATTTTCCAGCTTATGAGCGTATTATGACTTGTAATAGAAAAATATGTTTGACAGATGGAAAATAAGTTGTAACATTAGCTCGTGAAGCATAGATAAAGCCAAAACAAACACCTACTTACGATTCAAATTAGTATATAGACATATAGTATAATATGTGTCAAGAAAATCTGTTTCATATGTTTAGCTAAGTTAGTCATCTATGAGCTCATTACCAGCCTTTAAAAGATATCACATTAAACATTCTTACCTTGATTCATCAGTTTGGTGTGTACCTTTGGGCCGTTTGTTTGGTTTGATTTGTGCAAAACTGAACAACATTCATTCGAGCCAAAACCGAACCGATAAATGAATAACACATATACTTTACCACTTTCAATGAGCTAATAGCTTTAGGCTTATCGGCTTATTTTCATGCTTGAATCAGTTGCTAATGAGCTTATTATCGTTTATAAGCTCAAAAATAAGCTAATGATTCTAATAACAGGTTGATAAGCCTATTATTTCTATCAAAGTATTAGCAAAAATTAGAAAAGTTTCAAGGATACGAATAAAAAACCAAAGTAAGAGATACCTACTGACCACGAGAAGCCCATCTTGTTTCACTAAAAATTGAAAGGTTTTGAGGGCAGTGTGGATGCAAGTTTGCAAATGCAGAATCTAACATCTGAACCACATCGGATGGTGGGTATTGCCGTTCAATACACATCTGCACAATTATTCACAAATAAAAACAAAATCAATTTAAGCAAGGTAAATTTATTATGACATGCTTGACCAATTGCAAAATATCTAAACTATATTACTCACCTGTATCACGTGATATGTCACAACACGATAAGCACAAACGGGATTGTTCTCTCAGTTTCATCATGCACACATATCCAACTAAAGTGAATACATTTTGGAATCAGTTACAAATATCATGAACATAATAACCTAATTGACCTTATATCTCAATGTGGAATACAACTGATTCAACAAAGTAAGTGCGTATACCAATGTGTCACAACTTCATTTCAGCATTCATTTGGGATGGAACATGTAAAATAGATTGATAAGAATAACCTAGAAAGCAGGGGTGATCAAACTCATGGGTCATTCCAATTAAGTATGCTCTCTTTGGTTGCAACCGTTTAATGGCTTCAAGTGTCTGTTATTACATATGTAAATTGAGATACCAGAGTTAGAACTGAAGTATATAAAACACCGGACCATATATCTTTCATTATGCGTCAACGTTTTATGGCTTACATTTGTTGAAATGGATTTTCTTCATCCGACATGTTATAAGATAAATGCTTGGTGGTTTATTAGGTAGTTTTAATAATTTGTTGGCTTGATGAAAAAGTTGAATACTTCAGTAGACTTTTTTTCTTCGTAAAATCGATTGTAGAATCACTTTTGTGATGCCAATTTGTATTATCAGCTGCAAGCCATATATTGAAGTCTTCAAAGTTCTGCAGAAACATTGAGTCAGCAAAAGGGTACTTGCTAGAAAGGAGACTTTAAATACAAATTATACAGAATCGTTTCTACCTCATCAAGGACTGATTGATGGCTTCCACTTACGACAACAACCGTTGTCCTTGGATCATCACAAAGCTTCTTTAGAGGCTCTATTAGCTCAGGTGGAGGTGTAGCTCCATTTCTTTGAACCGATCTATCCTTCGTCAGAGCATTCATTTGGTTTGGTTATTGTTGCATTGAACTCAGTAAAGTGCACAATAAGACAATGTGGTATGAAACACGTATAAAAAGGCCATTTTGATATTTAGTGTCAGATATAATACTCCATATACAATTAGATGTTTAAGTGTTTAAAAGATCCCGATTCATTGAAAACTATTACTTAAATTGGCTAAAAATGACATTTTCAAGTGGAACATTGTGAGAAAAAGAAAACCAAAAGATTAGATACCAATATGAGAAAATGATTAGTGGAATAATGATAGCGGTCAATTGCACATTCAGTTTGAAGCAGAGGTGGAATCTGTGTGGTTCTCAATTCAGCTTCCACGACCGTATCATTAAGTTCGCTACATGTAGAAAGAAATATAATTACAGAAAAAGAAAGGTACACAAGAATAAAAAACAGAATAAATAAATAAAATTATACACAAACCTGACAAACGTTTCAGCCCATTCTTGAGATGTATGAGTAGTGACATGTATGTAGTTATGATTGTGTCGTTTTTCCCTCTCATCAGATGACATGTTCAGAGCATAAGAAATTGAAGAAGCTACTTCCGTCACATTCCACGGATTCACCAAAAGTGCCCCTGCACCAAGAGATTGTGCTGCTCCTGCAAACTATGTAAATGCAATATAGAAATTATTACACTTGGAAAAGCCAAAAAAGAATATTAAGGGAGATCAGTGAAGATGATTTAGTACCTCACTTAGAATTGAAACACCTTTCTTTGAAGCTTGGCAGGCCACAAATTCATAGCTCACAAGATTCATTCCGTCCCTTAGAGATGTAATGAGTGCCACATCTGATATCACATGAGTAAAGCATACTAAGTGTTATAGAAAGACCATTATATAACATAACATTGGAGATCAAGAGTTTAAGACTATACCAGTAATAGTGCACATAAGGCATGAAAGTCAAGTGATCGATCCTGTAGAATGCCATAAGAAAGTTAGGCTTTATAAACAAAATCTTGAATAAGGAAGATTTATACTTAGATTTGTATTCGCTTGAATCAATGAAAGTACCGGTGATGAATAGGATGGTTGTGAGTGTCCGAATTTTCCATTAATCATCCAACAATTTCATGAACTTGACACGTAGCTTTTGATCCGTCAAAGAAACAGAACATACTCATGCGGTCATAATCAATAAACCAACAAAGCAATAAATGAATCAATATAGTCAAACATACACTCGGACGCCTGTTCTTGTTGGCACAAGAATCAAGCAATACTACTTTATCACGCCTAATTTGGATTGTCTTCAAGGAACTTTTCAAATGCTAGTAGCTTTTGTGGAATTCCCTTGATCATGTCTAGGAGATCGACTCCTAGCATCACCTGTAAGAATAAACACTTAATTTCTGCAACTTTTCTATATAACTCTACAAGAACAGCAAATCTTTGCTCACCTTTCGACCAACAAATCTCTCCTGAAATTCCTTTATGTGATTCTTGACTTGAGGGAGTTGAATGGCTCTGGTAAATCTCTCCTAAAATTCCTTTAGCAGCTTCAAGATTATAAACCATATATCTGTAAGTATATAAATAAATAACTGATCAATAAGCTCAAAAAATCATAAGTAATTATACCGCAGCTACAATTATTAAATTATTTCAAAAGGCATATATATCTGTAAGTATATAATACTTTCTGTTGCTTTGAGATAAAGTTTGCAACTTGCTATTTTAATGTAGGAATATTAGTAAGTAACTAACTTTAGGCTTGTACAATGTTGATGCTTGATCCATAGCGAGGTTGAAATTATAGAAAGGGGTTCAAACTAAGACTATTGTGAATGGCTCCTCGCCACGACTCGTGCCACTTAAATTACGGTCAGAACTTTTGGAGGAAAATCTTAAAATGATGTATGTCGCTTTTATTGTGATGCAACATTGATGAGTTCACTTCTATTACCTTTTGTCGCTCGTGATGCTATTCTTTAGTTTTTGAACCTTTGCGCACCTTTACCATCCCTTAGTTTGGTTATTGCTCCATGTGATTTCTTTTCGTGATTTATTATTTAACTGCATAATTTAAGTTTAAAGTTACTTATTATTGCAACGATTCAACATACCAAGTACGGATCGGTTTTGAAGGGTAATTAAACAATTAGATCCGCATGATTTACTTATTAGGTCTTAGTTATGGGTATCATACTTCCATGTCAAATAACTTAATCACTATTGTTATTCATGTGTTGCCATTAGTTTTGATATAATATCTCGCTATACCTCAACGTGATACATGCCTATCTCGAACTCAAGATAACTCCTTGTCACCATTATCGCTTATTGAACGTGTTCTCTCTGCCTCTAACAAATTGCTATCCGACATATCAATCCAAAGGTTATCTTGGACTTGACATTGAAGAAGTGATCAAGCAAACCATTGGTGTGTCCGGCCCATTGCGAGCAAGTTGCGGATGCCCATGAAAACTACTCGCAACACTCTCTTGACCTTCCCACAGTCCCATTGCATGACACGGCCATTAGGGGTTGTTGTCACTTTCACTCTGTATCATAAGTTCAAGCTCACAGATAACTCTAGAGACATCTAAAAGAAAAGCCGTAATAAATGAAAACGTTAGATTCGACACATACATGATCCACAAATAAACAAAAATTGAAAAGGCTAAGCCATCAGTTATGGTGTCGTAATACCCTATCAACGCACCAAGATCTATATTATTGGTGTTGTCATGGTTAACGAAAGAGGCTATGATACCCGCTTTAACCCTTTACCAAATCCACCTTACCCACCCGTTTTGAAACTGTAATTTCGTGGCATCATTGATTTAATTAAGGAACACAAGGTCTGTTGAGTTCCATCGATTAAGCCATAGAACCGATTATAAATAAGTTTTGGTGCAAGTATTTTTGCAAAGTTCACATGACCAATATCTTATTTTAATTTCATATAAATCTAACTTCAAAACAAACTTAAGAATAAACTTGTACAAATATACAATCGACATACTTGCCTCTCGCTTGTCTCCCACTAGAGTTTTAACCCCATGATATACAAAGTTGCCGATCAAGGTATGTACTTCGGCGATGGGTAAACGACGCCCGATTGATGCAACTTGAAGCGGCTTTTGCATCGGACATGGAACTGTCCAAAGTACCACCACATAGAGAAACACTGGGCGATCCCTGCCTTAAAGTATCATGTGAACAGATCGCACCATGAGCAAAATCCAATCGGCTCGTGGTAGGGGACGCAACTACAAAAAAGAAAAAAAATGAACCAATAAGTTTAGAAACGCGAAACAATGATAAATACCACAAAGAAATAACTTACCTGCAGGCACATCATTATAAATAACCGGATAAAAACCACTTATTACATCTTTTTTAACATGTGTGACGATTCAGACCTGATAAACAATTAAATATATATTAGATTAGAAAATAAAACAATAATAGAATTAATGTAGTAGGAATACAATTAAGCAAAGAGAAAAGTTACTCGATTAGGACTTGAAGAACATCACATCCAGACTTAAAAGCAATGTGACTATTGTTGTTATTTACAGCATCAGTGAATGCCTCAAGCCTTTCCTTCTTCACAACACTGCTACTACGATCCGTAGCGTTGTTTTTTATGTGATCCATGTCAGGAAACCATACAACATAAACAGCTATATCATTGTCTTTTAACCACCTTCCAAGCAACACCATACCAGGCTTGTCAGAATTTAAAGGACTGAAATATAATCTAATAAAGAGAATCTAATAACCACCGCAATCATATAGAGTATTTTGTCAAGATCACTACTTGGATCGGAAAGAACACGCAAGTAACGCATTGACGATAAACCCACAGTATTATTCAAATTATACTGCAAACCCAATAAATAAATAAATTATATATAAATGATTGACATGTCCATTAGGATGCATACAATAACCAAACTATGGAATCCGTCAAGATGCACAATACATACCTTAAGTTGTTTCCAAGTGGATAACCTTTAATTTGTTTAGACAACTCATACATGAACCGAGTTCCCGAGTTACTACATTGGAATGCGACGCTTATGAACCGTAACAAAAGAGCGTTATGTGCTTCTCCTAATTGGGCATGTGGTGGGCGATAGATGTTTGAAGGGTCATTGTGCAACTCGAAGGCTTACGATTTGAATAGTACCTCTAACGCTATGATTGCTCTTGGCATGAAATCATCCTGATTAGGTCACATAAGCTTATTAGAAACAAACGCCATCCCATGTCAAGTATCCGATAATACAAATTGGCATCACAAAAGTGAATCTACAATCGATTTTACGAAGAAAAAAAGTCTACTGAAGTATTCAACTTTTTCATCAAGCCAACAAATTATTAAAACTACCTAATAAACCACCAAGCATTTATCTTATAACATGTCGGATGAAGAAAATCCATTTCAACAAATGTAAGCCATAAAACGTTGACGCATAATGAAAGATATATTTGTCTTTATAGAGGAAATTTCGACATCCAGACAGTTTCTTTGAATTATGGTCATGAAGCAGTGAAATCTATAGTTATGTACAAATAGTAAAGATGAAGCTTAAATCACTTTGCATCATATCAAGCTGTGGAGATGAGCGTTTTAACTCATTAGAAGCAGAATGAGTATTGATGGTGGATGCAATCGTATTCTTAGAGACAATATCTATATAAAAGTTACATGTACAAAAAGATCGTCAGATGCTAATACACTGCAACAAGGAATTAGTACATCTTTAAAAAAAGATGAAATTAGGGTTTTAAGAAAGATGAATGAATTTTTACGTATGTTTATATGTTTTATATGTTTTATTAAGGTTATCTAAGGATTACCATATTTATCTCATATCAATAATTGGTTGTATAGGTTTATATATTTTGAGTTGCAAGAAATAATCCAAAAAATGAGTTGGTGTAGTGGTAAACACACAAGTTATTTATCCTAATCCTACAAACGACCCAAGTTCGAATCTCACCATGGTCATTTTTTATTAAATTCGAATTTTAGAAATAATTGCTTAAGAATTTTGAAAATTAATACATAAAATCCGAAAATTAAATATTATTGCTTAGGTGGATGGACAACAAATGCTTATGTGGCATGAAATTTGATTATTTGGCATTGAGGTGACATTAAATATCCTAAAATTCAAAATTAATTAAATGTCTTCAAATAAAATAAATTTTAAAAATGCTTACATGGCAACAATGTGATGACATGGTCGATAATGAATTACCGGGCAATGAGGTGGCGTTTACGTGGCATTATCTACGTGTAACGCCTCCCGTTATATATATATATATATATATATATATATATATATATATATATATATATATATATATATATATATATATATATAGAGTTAGGATCAAATAAGAAGAAAAATTAAAATGAGAAGGATAAGAAGAAACCGAATCAAGACATTTGAGATGCACCTATTAAAATAGATGCATCTCCCTGAAAATCTCTCCTTATTTGAAATGTGTGCTATAAATTCTTCTTATTCTTCTCATTTTAGTTTTTCTTCTTACCGGATCTCTTCCTTATATATATATAACTATATATAGAGTAGGGATCCAGTGAGAAGTAAATTAAAATAAGAAGTGGTGAGAAGTGACCAAAACCACGCATTTGAGATGCAACGACTTGCATTAAATGCATTTCTATTCATATAGATGCAATATCTTGAGTTTCGAAAGTTAATTTGATATATAGATGGTGCAAATTGATTTTCATCATTTCGGCACGTGCAGAGGAATAAAAAACAAGAGAAATCATGAAATGCATCTAATATACGTATATGCATTTGATTAAAAGCTATAAAACACACTATGGTGCGTTATAATGCATCTAAGATTATAGGGATGCATCTAATTTAGGTCGGTGCATCTCGAATTTGCGGTTATAGTTCTTCTTATTACTTCTTATTTTAAGTAATCTTCTTATTCGATCCTAACTATATATATATATATATATATATATATATATATATATATATATATATATATATATATATATATATATATATATATATATAATGTACTAATTAGATTAAATGTCATTTCATTTCCACCTCATCTCCATCTAAGCATATTTATTTTTGAATTGTCATGTCATCTTTTAAAAATTTCGGAATTAAATTTTAAAAAATGATGCATGCATGTTTCGAACATGGGTCTGTTAGTCTACAAACAAACCTGATAACCACTTGACCAACTCATTTTCTGGATTATATATTGCAAGTCTAAAACTATAAACTTATTCAACTAATGAGATAACTATCAACCAGAATCCCACAAAGTAGGTGATAATCTAGGAATCTAATTTAAACCCTAATCAAACATATACACACACGTTAAAAAAAACCAGTTTAATCATAATATACTTTTATCAAAACCCCAATATTATCTTTTCCAGCATCTCCAAAAACTCTAATATCATTTTTTGTGCTAATATGTTTGGTGCCTGTTTTGTATGTGTGCAAGAATAGGTATTGTACCATGGAAGTAGAGGCATAGATTTTTGAAGTACTGCTGGAATTGATCCCGAAATCCTATTAGCATGTGAGATCAAATTAATTTATGTTGATTGTGCATTATAGATGATATCTTGCTTATCTCATTGCTTTTTAATCTGTTATTAAAGCATAGATGTATGGCAGTAGGTCATTTGAATGAGATTCTTCTTTTAGCAAATAATCATATTTGAACATTTGACTTGCTTGCCAAAATTAACTCATTTGACTGTTTTTCGACTAAACTAATTGGTTGACGGGAATCATTATGTTTTTTCTTCCACAGGTGGTCTTCGTATGAAGTCTCAGGTATGTTACTGTGGAATCCTTATTAGTCTTTTTAAAAAACAAAATTCTCCATGACTTCCGAATCGAGTGCATTGAGCGCATGAAAGGGTTATTGTGGTATCATTATTGGTCAAATATTGTAGGTTGAATATCCACAAAATGTATGATGATCCATTTATCATGTAAGTTTGAGTTTGTTGTAACTAGGTTTCTTCATCTTCTTCTTCCTGGGTGTTTGGATAAAACTTTGTATTTTAAGCACATAAGTAGTTTAAGAAAAGCAATCCCAAACACCCCTGATCAGTTTCAGTTAGACACTTAAACTGCTTATATCCTTACAAAAGAAGCAGATTAGCACTTAAATAAATAATCTCAAACACCTCCTTTTTGTGATTTAAATATCCATTCTAACCCTATTTTCCTTTGTGTATGAAATGTGACAGGAGAATGGATGGTATCAAAAGTGTCGAAAATGTACCTTTGAAGGTGGGAAAGTTATCAGAAGAAGACATAATCGAGATGATATTATTTCCAGTTGTGAACGAGACGTAACGCATCATGGAAGAAGGAAGTGTGGTGAAGGCTTCTGATATTGATGTTGCTTCTGTTTTATCGGTTTTAATCTGTTATTAAGAAAGAAGTTGAACAATCAAGGACACGTGCTGTTATACTAAAATATATAGGTACTTCTATACTAAAATATATAAGTACTCTTGAGCTGATTGTAGAATTCTGATTACGTTTATGTTTATTAAGCCAAAACTTTGGAATTTAACTTGCTTGCATAGGTAATGTGCGTTTGGATTTTATTATTTTCTATATGCACGTGTAAGATATGTGTCTATAACGGTGGTCTTTGCAGGAATTCTTGGATAGGATTATGCCAATGCAAAAAGGATGATTGGCGGTCTCTTTTGTAGTTAGCACTTTAAATTGCAGGTATGTTATGTTGGGTCATCTTTTTACTTTTTTTTTAATCTTTGGTACAATACTTAAATTCAAATTAAGGTTTTATTTATTAGGGGCGAGAGAATGTTAGCAAATTAAGTGGGAAAATTCATCACCTAAAGGCCTATATTAGGTGTGAATTTGAATTGTTAGCCCCTCATAACCATTTGTAGTGTGCTGCTAATAACTTCTTACCATGGGTTAAGCCGTTTGGTGGCATGGGATCTGTAGCTACCTGTAGTGGACCATATATATCGTAATTACTGAAGTTGTTTTGTAGTGTTCATTTATCATTTTTGGTCTACAAGAGTTTGTTGATAATCAGTAACACTGTATCGAACAAGGTAACATATTTACTTTTTAGTTGCAAGAATTCAAGATCTTATAATATAATATTCTAAATTTGACTTAACTTTCCATTAACTTTATGCATTAATGTGTAGCTAATTTGTGGTTTGGTCATCAATTAAGAAGTAAATGTAACATCTGAGACGATCAGAATAGCTGGTAGGGGTGTTTGTCTAATGCTTCTGTGGTACTGCAGCAGTAGCCAAACAATCCTGGTGCAGCCGAAAGCATTATCAGACATTGGGTTATGTTTGGATTTAGAGAAGTGCAGCGTTAAACAAGAACCATTGATAGCACCACGATCAAGCCATTTGTTTAGTTTGGTTCGTTTGATATATAATACAACCGAATTGACCCAGATATGTCTCCAATTTTTTTATTCATCTGCCATTCAATCTATTTTTTCATTGTGTGTGTTAACAAATGATGGTGCATGTGGGTCAGATGGTAAAGTATGGTGACAGTGGCCTGGCTTCAAGAGTTGCGTCTGCCATGTGCTTTAGGTGTAATCAATCGGGCCTTTGGGACGAGACTCAGTCCAAGTGGTAAAATTTCTCAATTAACAGGTCAGTCTAAGTGGTAAAATTTCTGATCGTCCGCCTGCTTAGATGTTAGGGGTGTGTCATAGAGGGTTTTGAAACTCTCCAAAGTTGACTTTCCTGCTCGGACGTCTTTTCTATAATTCTATCTTTAATTGTAACTTCACGATACACCAATTTATATCCCGAAACCGGTTTTAGTAATGTTCATTCATATACCATTAACATAACATGAACTATATGCACCTTTTAACTATCTGTACATTTTAGTTATCAACTAATAACTCATTGTTTTTAGTTCACTTTTTAAATTAACTTCCGTTAGATATTGCATTATTATGCTTCATCATAAATATTATATGTGGGGCCTTATGATGCTTCTAGCTTGAATGAAATCGTTTTTTATATATTGTCAAAATAGCATGTGAAGCGTGTAGTTTGCAGCTACACTCTGTATTTTTTATAGAAAGAGACCTATATTTGAACAAAGTACAAAAATAGTCGCGCCGGATTAGGACATGATCATACACATAGTTTTTGTAGAATGACGAAAGCGTTTAGTAATGAGCTATATAAAGTGTACGATCACTATTAATAGCCCATTCCCCTTTACAACAACCATCTTATCACCCCTTGACAGCTACCAAACACCCCCTTATGGCAGACATCCAAACAACCCTTGACAACAACAAAAAAACCTCTTTAGCAGCCATCAAAACACCTCCTTACAACCATTCAAACACCCCTTGAAAGCAAGAAAGTATCCCCTTACAACATGTAACTTTTACTTTGTTTTTCTAGCCTAAAATAAATGCTTAACTAAAATAAAAGTCTGACTAGAGTGGACTGATTTTCGGTATGCATTTACTCATTTTTAGATACCTTTTTTATGTTTCTTGAAGCTAATTTTGGGTTTACTATTTTTGTTATTGTTTTAGATGTATCAGGAAAGGTGGTTTAGAGACAAGGATCCCGATGAAAAGTCTGCATTGTATTTTGAGAAGTTAGAAAGTGAGGTACATGCTTTTATCATGCCACTAATTAAATATGTTCTGATCGCTAAATACTCTTTTTTTGGCGAGTTGTTTCTACTCAATTTTACTCTCTAAAATCATTGTGTTTTATATGTAGTGGATCCTCTAAGAAATGGAATATGCCCATGCTTTAGCCTTGGAAAAATAGTATACATGATTTATTCATTCTAAAAGGTTAATATTGAATTACTTCCATTTGTGAGACCTACTTCTATGTATGGAGAAACCTACATATATTCTTTTTGTGTTCAAGCTTAAATGTTTACCCAAACACCCTCTTAGAGTATCATGTTGATGATATGGAATATGTTAAGATTCACAAAGGCTTGCCCAAGTTCCCTGTCGAGCTATTTACTAAACCAATATTTAATCACCGTATACCAATGGAATCAAAGGCTATAGTTAAAGTTAGATAACTAAAGGCAATGGTGAACTTAGGTGTATTCAGTTCATGTGCAATGTCATTGTCGCATTTTGTTACTCATATAATTATAATATGAACAAATGCATGTGTATGTATATAGATATAATTAAATCCTCTGAATTTCAGTGACTTTTTTGTGGGAAGTTGATACCCTGCGCCACCATTACAGCGAATTAGTTCATTCATGGTGTTGTAAAAACATAACCGTTCTTATCTTTCACTTTCTGTATGTTACAGTGTGTCGACATAAGACAGTATCAAAGATTATGCTACAAGAAAGAAAACCACAAAGCAGAGACGATTGGAATCTAACAATTTCAAGATTAACTCTCGAATTCGAATACCACATCTCCTTTTAATCGATTTAAACTTGATATGTTTAGTTACTCCAAGGGCCAAATTGTTGAAATCACATGCCAAAATATAACAACCTTCATATGAGTGATATGAAGGTTAGTAAGTTGAACACGTAAAAGAAATTTGAAGTTATACCAACTTTTTGCGACGTCCTGCTATTTGTCAGCCTTTTCAGGTGGATGCAGTAACAAATGTCTTTGCAGTTTTTTCATCGAGGCCTTCTTAAAACAATTACGTTACCAATTTTGCCCATGGAGGTGAGTCAACAGGTAAGCACATTACTTTTTGGTTACATTCTTTTCGAATATCATTTAAGTTGTGTTAATTCTTACTCTCTTTTCATGACTGTTAATAACGTTATAGAGGGGGAAAAAGTTTTAAACCAATATGAGATGCTTTAATTAACAAGCCCAAACACCTATAATTTTCCTCATTGCAATTATTTTTAAACATTTCAGGTTGGTTCCCGTTTCACATAATGATTGATATTGAAGTTGCATTCTAACTTTGTGGGGGGGGGGTGGATTGCATTTTGTTGAAGTAAAATGAGTTTACCAAAGTTGTAGCAAAGATATTTACACGGGAATTTAAACGTGCAATAGGTATGCACATGCATAGTCTAAAATCTTTATTCATATTTATAGATTCATCCTAATGATGTTCTTAATCCTAAAACACCATATCTAGAGCTGGATTGGAAAAGTAAAGAAGTTTGTGCCTCCATTGGAGGTGGTTCACCTTTTTGAAAGATAACAAATGGACATGTATTAAACATTCCCTAATAGCCCTTCTGAAAGTTCATTTATCAAAATCGACCGATAAAAGGGCATCTGAATATACTTCATTTTTACAATTGGTATGGTTGCTTTCTCAATCTTACGTGCTTTAGCAAACTCTCTTGCCAAGTAAGTTCTTAAAAATCACATATGAATCTACTTATTTAAGCCATCAAATGTTTGTATGCTTATAGTTGGTGTACATTAGCACTTGGTACCTACTTTTTCTAAAGTAGATATAAGTACTAAAAAAAGGAGCAGTGCCAAACAGTCTTGGATCTTGAAACATGTAAGATTTTGTGTCCACTAGCTAAATATATAAACAACTAATGATGGTCGTACTTATTAACAAGTTGAATTGAAATCACATTTTGGCTTATCTAACAAGCATAGCAGATAGCGAGTTTAAGGTGTTAGGATTTAGAAAATCCGTAAGTTAAAGACTCGGTCACCTCAAGTATGTGTAATCATTAGAAAACTCGTAGTCGTAGTCATTTAGTTATTGTTAGTAGTTAGTTTAGTAACACCGTGGAGGACGGACGGGTCTTTACCCACTGTATACCTGATCCACAGCCCGTAGGTGGCGTATTTTGTAAGACACTATAAATACCCTTTGCCTCCCACGGCAAAGGGTGGAGCTTCATAATATTACTTACACTTTCTCTTACAAGAAGTTCCCATTCTCTCCATCTTTCTCTCTAGACTCACCATAGTTCAAACCTTGTGACTGTTGTTTGTGTGCTTATGATAACCAATATGTTACAAATGGTAACAGGAGCCATAGTTTGATCATCTACTTTGTGTGTTCTTGGATTCTATATTGGTTATTCATAAGTTTTGGTTTGAATAAGTTTAGAGACTTTTTCACTCTTTTGATCTTATTTAGTGTTAAAGTTTGGATTTTGATTGTACTTTTGTGTTTAGGATCATCATTTTAGTTTAGTTTTTGATTTGGAAGGATTGATTCATCTTGGTTGTAGTGTTTTTGATTAAAAAGGTGAGGTTTTTGGGGTTATTCTTGAGTGCGACCTGACTCACGGATTGTTGTTCTTGACTGCGATTTGTGATTTATTGGCTGCGACTTGATCAGTTTTAGGTGCGATTTAGACTTGTACTTGCTGCGGTTTGTTATTTATCGCTACGATTTGATAGGTTTTTGGCTGCGATTTGTTGTATTGGCTGCGTTTTGAGTTAGAAAGGAAAAAAGGACAAGTAGTGGTTGTACTATTGATAGTGACTTCTGCTCTGCGTTTTCATCTTATGCGTTTTGACAGGTTGCGATTTGATTAAGCACTGCGTTTTTTTCTCTGTGTTTTGACAGGTTTTGCGTTTTGTCGTTGCGATTTGTCAAGTTCTGCGTTTTGTTCCAGCGACTTGTCAAAGACTGCGATTTGTTCCTTGATGCAGGTTTTACTGACCGGGTTTTAATATTTATAATGTCTCGTTATACCTATGGTCTACCCTAATGCACTAACGGGAAGTGTACCCGATCGTGTGTAGTGTAGTATTCGGTAAAACTGAGGTCGTCCCAAGAGCTATGTGAGCGGATTCTAAATAAGTCTAGGTGTCACAGATTTTTAATTGATTTTAAGTTTTAAATGATTAATTAACTACTAAAACAAGAAATGCAAGAAATCAAATAAAGGCGAGGGTTGTGATCAATAGAGGAGAAGTGTGCTAACCTAGTTACTCATTCTATCATATTAAGTTCACGTTTAATTACTTCCAATTGCTTCAAGTGGGGGTAAAAGTCGCTAGGACAACATTTGGTCAGTTCGTCCTAACCTATCAGCAAAGGCTTCCACCGGAGACCAAGCTACTACCCTTGAAAGTCTAGTCTTTTTTAGTCCCCTAAGCCAAGTCATTAAGTTCCACTACATGCAAGATTCATCACAATGAGTGCTTGGGCGCTAGCATCTTAAACACTCATCCCTAACTTCTTAAGTTCATCAAAATGGTAGGTGATCAGTTGGTCAAATCGCACAAGCGAAGAAGGGTCGTTAGTTGGTCAATTCTTACCCTTCCCACTCAGTTTACCTACTTAGGGTCAGTTGGTCATATCTCTTAAGTAACTAGCCACTACCACCATTCAAAACTACCGAAACAAGAGTAGCTACCAACAAACTATGCATGCATAAACTAGAAACAATTATACGGAAGCAATGTAAACATAAACAAAAAAATCAAGGAATCATAACTAGGCTAGCACCAGAGGTGCTTAGCCGCTCATATTAACTGAAACAATCGATTCAATGTTTAACATATTGAAATACATGAATTGAAAGTAAAAGAAATGATAAACCGCTAATGCTTATCGTTAGGAGTGATTTCTCCCTGGAGATGGCTCCGTATGCTCCTCGAGATCCGCCTTGACCTCCTACCCACGTTCTCGCTTTTTGTGTGGAGTGAATGATGAGAAATGCATAATTTTGGGCGGTATTTATAGGCCAGATCTGATTACGACGTAACTTAAGTTGAGAGTTACGCCGTAACATCCATTTCTTCATATTTTGCTCTAGAAAAGCTGGCTACGGCGTAACATCAGGAATGAGTTACGCCGTATCTTCAATAAATCATGGTTACACCGTATTTGTGGAATGAGTTACGGCGTAGCTTGCAGTGGCGCGGAACATCATTTGACCTAATTAGTTACGGCGTAATCCTAGGAGGGATTTACGCCGTAATCTTCAGTTTAGATGGTTTTCTGAGCCAAGCTTCTGTTACGGCATAATGTGAGAGAAGAGTTACGCCGTAATTGCTTCAAAATAGGCATACTATCATATATCTTCAATAAACTCTCCAAATCCGCGTCTCATTAGCTCCAATGCTCGTTATTTACCTGAAAGTGAAATATAGAGAAAAACAAGTGTAAATCCATATAAATGATATAAAATACGAGCATTATCGGGGGAAATTGACACTTATTATTCAGGACTATTTGATGTTATCAAATATCCCTCCACTTGAACTCTACTTGCCCTCAAGTAGACCTTATTAGATAGATTCCTAAAAAGATATCTCCCATTACCTGGAAAATATAAGTTTACAAATCCCTTATGCTAGAATAAAACAAGGCCGAACACCTCACGAAATGGGAACAAAACACTCAAATCTCTCAACTATTCTAAGTGTCAATTTCGGGGTGATCACTCAACGCGCATTCATAGCATGTATTCTATCATAAGCTTGGCGGTTACACAAATCTCCACCACTAGAGTTAAGTCTAAACAATTCTCGAAGGCAATATGGGTAGACACGACAAAGGTTAAGGGTGAGTCGTCATTACTAACATGTCACGGCGAAGTGGACAAAATCAATTATACATGACCAAATCCATGGCCAAGACACCAAAGATTGCTAGCTGCATCACCTAGACACGCTTCATGACTAAAGGGTAGGATAAGACATGGGATAAAATTGGTGTAAAATAAAATCAAGCAAATAGTCTAAATCTATAACCAAGTCACCACCGCTTACCGTTCATCCAAAGTTCAAGTTTCAAAGCTAAGAAACCGGATCATGATATACCAGGTAGATGTGCCATTAGAGGACATCATGATGGGCACATTACCCTTTTCTCCAACTTTTGACACAAATACCAACTCCAATCTTCAAATGTGACCGAGGTGGCCTCCTAGATACTAAATCTATAATGAGCTCATAAACATAGTGCTTATAACTTCGCACTTTACATTCAACAAATAACTATAACTATTATTATTATTATTTTATTATTATTATTATTTTATTATTATTATTATTATTATTATTATTATTATTATTATTATTATTATTATTATTATTATTATTATTATTATTATTATTATTATTATTATTATTATTATTATTTTCAAACATAACAACTAAACATAACATCCCCCCACTTGAGATGAACAATATGAGAATTTGGGGGCTCTTCAATGATCTTTAAGAATATGTCGTTGACGAAAGCGTGATTCCCGAACCTTTCCACTTGAACCTTGAACTTAGGCAAATAATGACTTTCCAATTACAAATAAAGACTACAGGGTAGGCTAAAGTGTAAGGGTGTAACGAAATAATATGTTGGGTGAACAAAATGAAAGAAATGGCTCAGATGGGTGTATGTAGGGGTATCTTGCACTAAAGGTGAGTGCAACAAAGGGTTTAACATATGGGTCGAGAAGTCGAGGTGACTAATCGATAAACACACAATGATAGGCTATTTGGGTGATAATCCTATAATATTGCCTTCTTAAACTGAAAAGTCTAAATATATCGAGCTAACTCAACATACCTCGTCTATGGTCTCAAAATGATGTAAAGGCCAAGTTCTAAAGTTTACAAGCTACCGACACACTCATAATTTGGTGGATTTGGGGTAAAAATTTGGAAACGGATAAGGCTAATCTCACCATATAATATCAAGGGTTATAATGTGCTCGGCTAAGGTCTAATCTAGTTAGGTTAAGAAAAACATGTCAAAATTTTAAAAATGGTATAATTTTTCAAAATAAACTAGAAAAACGAGGGCAAAATAAAGTTCAAGAGATAATTCTACTCCCGTCCCCCCACTTGAAATGTACAAAGTCCTTTTTTTACTAAACGTTAAATAAAGGTGAAAAGAAAAGTAGAATTGGAGCGAGAACTTCCCTGAAATTTGCTCCAAAAAGAAAGAAGGTTCACGAAAAGAATCGTGCCTTCGCATAAGCATCCACGAGCAAACTTCAATCCCTGAAATCACACTACCAACAAGCATAATTCTAAAAAAAAAAATGAAAAGAAACCTAACTCACTTTCGTAGGAATCACGGTTGCATTTAGCATATGCAACAAGCCTTTTAAACCACTTGGTGTCCCAAGTGGACGAGTGTAGTCTCGTGAGTGCTTACAGGGAACATACCCACAAAGTTCATTTAAAAACTAATACAAGCTTATTGTGTTTAAAAAGAAAGAATTGTTACAGAGGATAGTTACGTCGTAACTCCTTTAAAGAGTTGCGCCGTAGTTAATGCTAAACCTGGTAGACGCTACAGGAGTGTAGCTACGGCATAACCATTGCATGAGATTACGCCGTAATTGGTATGCTCTGAAGAACTACTGCAAAAAGTATGTTACTGCGTAACCATAAGAATGAGTTACGCCGTAACTGTGGACAGATCACGTCCCCGTTTAGCATGTTGCTGCAACTTTCTCCGTTTTTCTGCAAAAATGGTTAAATATACAAAACCCAACAGAAAAGGAAATAAAACAAATGAAAGGGATAATTCGAGTTGTCTCCCGAAAGAGCACTTTTCTTTATTTACGAGTCTTTAAGTTAGACTCAAGGCCACGGGGCTTTATGGTGGCCTTTGGACTTGGCCAACTTCCTCCATATCCTTCATCAGATTATGTCTGACCCAAGCAACATTTGTAGCGGTGCGGAGATATTCCTTAGTCTCGATCATCCGAATTTTACAAAACTTTTCGTCCGGCACCAGGTGGTATCGAGTGAACTCATACTTTTTAGCAACAATCGGTGGTGGCCTCTTATACGGAATGCCAAGAAGTTTGCACCTTCTTTGCTCATACGCTTCATCGTCGGGGTTAGTGAACCCATCTTCACCTTGTAGTTCAAGGTAATCCAAAATCCCCTCTATATCATCATCGTCGGATTCGGTACCTTTAAACCATTTATCGTCGAGTAAATTTTCAACAAGCACCCGTTTGCATTCTTCTTTCTCATTTCCCGTCGAACCTTTTACATCTTCATCCGTTGTTTCACTTATGTCATTTGGGAGTTCTTCACTCGGGTCTTCTTTACTCATACATCCTTTCCAGATCTTTTCTTTAGTCAACCATCTACCTTCCCATATTTTATTTTGACCCAATTGTCAAATCCTAAATTGTCTAGCAAAGGTAACTCTGTTCATTCCGCATCATTGGTTGAGGTCCATAAGAAATCATCTTCCCCAACTCTCTCAATACTGCTTCCCCCATTACATTTATCATCATAAGGGTTGCAAGATGCCCACAAAACTTCGCCACGGGGTTTTTATCTTCTCACACCAATGACTACGAGCTACTTTGTCATTGGTGTTGTTTGAAGAAATTGTAACATATTGGATTTCATAAACACACAAACACGTAATCACAAGTGGCATATGATATGAGTTCTAGAGAGAGAAAGTAAAGAGAATTGGGAACTTAGTGAGACAAAGAAAAATGATATTGAAAGCTCCAACCCTTTGCCTTGCAAGGCAAAGGGTATTTATAGGTTCTTACAAGACACGCCTCATACGGGCTGTTGATCAGGCATACAGTGGGTAAAGACCCGTCCGTCCTCCACGGTGTTACTTAACAAACTACTTACTGATAACGCTACACGCGTCGTTCGGGGTCAAAGGAACTTTCTTTTCATCGAGCAAGTTTTTCAACACCCTAAGCAGTGAACCTAATCATTGTAGTGTAGTATTAGGGTAAGCCACGGGAATTGATATCGTTCTCTAGGGGAATAGAAATGCTAGTGAGAAGTTACTACGCTAAGGTTGGGGTTGAGGAAGATTATTTTTTTATCTTTTTATGTTTTTTAGGAAATGGAAAGGTACGAATCTCGGGGTTTGGATAGGGGGATTGGTATTTCTACCGATTACTTCTACTTATCTAATTATCTAAACTAAGGTGAGGCTAGTCTATGTCTATTGTTGTGTGCTCGTATGATAGTTAAAAATGTATTTGCATAGGCTTTATTACTCCCTAGTTATCTCCTATTGGTGGTTGAATTGTCACGTCCTTATTCTTAATTGCGTTGTGTCTCTAAGGTCGTAGGGTATGCGTTTATCCCTAACTCTTTGAAGCTACCAAAGGTTAATGACTACAAAATCTCTAGGATTTATAAACTTTAACTCTAAGGTATTCTTTGGATGACTAGCCTACAATTACTCTAGGCGATTATAAACCAAGGTTCATCAAAGATTAATCAAGCATTACAAACACAACGAATGACCTATCGCAATACTAAGTCAATCACAATTAAGATAGAGACAACCAATCAATATTCAATAACTAAGTTTCATATTACCTTGGCAAACATACAAATAAATTAGACGGACACGGGGAACATGCAAGCATACACACAATCAAAGGAAGACATAATTAAATTAATGAAGTAAAACACTTATCTTGATGTAAGATAGGGTATGGAACCCTAAAATCTGTACAAGATGACCTTGGTTCGGTTTAGGTTTTACTCCAAAAGACTACACACCAAAACTAAAAATTCGGATTCTATATATAAGATTACAAATGCGACGGCGACGTCGGTCGCCGTTATTAGGGTTTATGCTACGTTATCATTGTGACGTCCCTATGAGTGACGCCGTCCCTCGAGTCTCTCGACGCTCGGATCAAATCTAGGTCGTCAGAGTGCGACGCCTACTCTTTTAGAACCCGATGTCACTTGAAAATAAGCAATTTGACTATTGTATCATCACAAAACATCTTCCGACGGTGTCACGTGTATAACTGACGCCGTCTCCCCTTCGATTCAAAGACTTGAGTGTCTCGATTCTTGATTTTGGCCATTTTCTTCAGATATTCATGCCTTTTCGTCCGAATAAGTGTCATTCCAAGAATTTGCCTTCAAGATACCTAAAAGTGAAAAGGAACGATATTAAGTAATAACGGGTACAAAAGTGATCAAATAAGGGCTTAAACGACCCTCAAAAGGTACATTTTAAAACCTTATCAAATATCCCTACACTTGGTATTTGCTTGTCCTCAAGCAAATGTATCAATTTATAAGTTAGAGGTCATGAAGCATTAGTTTAGAACGATTCACAACACATATAAGCCCCGCAAAAGTCATAACAAGCACGGAAATTACATACTAGCACCTCACATGGGGTGTTTGGATACTCACATCTATCGGGTGTATATGAAATATAACAAAGTGGAAATGGAAGATAAACACTCATTAACTAGTCCTAGTATATAGATTACCATAGGCTTGAGACTAGATCAGGCCTCCATCGCTTTGGCGTAAGCACCTAGGAAAGACTATCCAAGAGGTCTTTTAAAGGCTTGTAATGTTAGGCTTACGGTAGGAAAACAAAGGGTTTGGTGGGATAGGTTATTTAGTGGTGGCAAGTCAAAAATCTTTATGTTACAAGCATGCGAAGAATGGCGTTGCTAAGCCAAGACTCGATACTCTAGACTCTAGATAACTAAAAAAAACAAACATAAATTAAAGATAGATGTAGGATGGTAGCCCGTATTTTTTTTTCAACACTCAATTTTTTTCTTCTTTTTCTATTTTTTTTTCGATATTTTTTCATACACTTTTACTCTACCATCCTCTACGGTAACATCAAAATGATAGGGATTTATAGGCACATCCCTACACTTGAGTTTTTATTACTCTAACACTAATTTGACCCGAATTGAAAAGATCAAAACACTTGGAGTACATTATTATGCAAATAAAGGAATTTGAATTTAACGTTCTCCTTCCGTCATTCCATAAAATTTAACTTTTCCCATGAGTCCCAATCGTCCCAAAACTGTGTACAAAGGATATGACTCGACTTAGCAACTTATGCAAGCAACAAGATAATTGAACTAAGAGTTAAGTGTGATAACAATAATGCACTAAAAGTGAGTGCATACAAGGTAGGCTAAGGCGATTTGGGTGTACATTTGGGGGTGGATTGTAAACAATGCTCTTCATTGATATTTCGGAAAACCGAAACATCACGAGAACCGCGAAAAGGATAGGCTCTGAGGGGTTAACTAGGGTTATCGTGTACTAAATATGAGTACAACGCAAAGGTGTGGGGGAATTACTCAACCGATGTGGAAGAAGTAATTATATTACGGGTATCAAAAAAGGGTTATCCTAATGCCTCTTATCATTTAGTTATTCCTAACTACACAAGTGTAGTCTTACTAGCGATCTCGGGTTGCATCACAAAACAAGTTCTAGAATCTATTATACTACCGGTTCACACTCTAAGCATTAAAGATGAATGCTTTAATTCCTACAAATCTAAGGGCGATCCTCACATTTTGGGTGGAATTTAAGTGGTAAAGGGTTTTTTTGCTAGTCATATAACTTCCTATCCATGAGATGCTTTATTAAGACTAATGGCCCACTCCTATATGTCATGAAAAATTTTAAATTTGGTGCCAAAATTACCCTAACCGATATTTCTCATGGTTTATTACACAAATGCAATTGGACAAAGCAAATAATCAAGGATAAGCATAGTTTCAAAGTTCCGTTTATTTTCCCTCCCTACACTTAAACTGAACATTGTCCCCAATGTTCCCTGAAAGTATCAAAGTTATGATAACGGAAGGTAATAAAAGACGAAAGAAACTAATACTCCCCTGATTAGCTCGGTAGGATCCGTGTGAAGCGGTGGTTACATCTTTCTTCAAGAAGAATGTTTGCGTGAAAAGCTCCTTCCAATCTTATGTATCTTCTTCTTAGTAAATTAAACCTGCACACTTGAAGAAAACAAACGAAACCTTCGCGTAAAATCGGAGGTAATAATATATATATAAGACTCTACTAAACTAGGATATAATCCTTGTGGAATGGATGTTTACTGATTTTTGGAAAATTAAGACCGGAAAATTCCAAAATTTATAAGTAGCTCGAAACGAGAAAAAGTGATCATTGTTTACGCTCCTTCGACGCGTCAAGTTTCGATCTGACGTGTCAGTTATCCCGACAAAACCGATCTGCGATTTTCTAGAAAAATTCGAAAAATTTACATCTTTAGAATCGGAAAATTTCCGCAAAACATCCATTATGACTCGATACAAGCATTTGACTCGAACAAACACACATGTATATCTTTTAATTAATTGAAATTCTCATGTTTACGTTTCTTTTGAAAACGTGTGTAATCCTCCCTACACTTATCCCTTATGTAAAATACCTTTATATATAATTAAGACGAGGTTAAAGACAAAATAAAGCATTTTTACAAATTTAAACATGAGAATAAACAATCAATAATAGATATACGACACACAAACAAGATAATCCATCCACACAAGTTATAGATAAACCATGCCAAATGCAAATATACATACGCCTCAAATTGTTTAAAGTTCACCACACAGTCAAGATAACCTAAATTATTACATGCCCGAATTAAATTGTCTCAACAACCAAGCATATAAATCCATAAACCATCCATAAACAAATACATGAGCCACTGAGGAGGGGGTCCATAACGGTAGTCATAACCAGGGGAGATGGCCTAAATACCCATAAGGCGGGTAATCCTCCTCCCGCCCTGGGAATGGATCGATCTGCAGGTGTGGGTCGAGCTGATCACGCATGGACAGATGCTACATCTGTCTGACGGTATGATCGTAGGTCCAGCCAGCCCTCTGATCCTGCTGTGCCATCCAGGTGTCCATGCGGCCCATCCACGCTCCCTGGTAAGCCTGCCAATCTCCACTGGACATGTGTCGGTAGGCGTCAGCGGAGCCTCCTGCTCCATCCCCCTGCTGGTATGCTGGCACTTGCGGCTCGTCATCATCGTCATCATCACCAACCTGAACATCGGGCTGAGCACGAAACCATGCAAAGCCCCTACCATAATCCATGACGACCTCCATAGCTTTTAGGGACTTAGCTTTGACGACCCTTGGTGCTGCCACCACATTCAGGTATGCGGGTGCCTCCCCTGCCAAAATGCCAAAGGACTGGGCCAACCGGGTGACAAACATGCCTCCATACACCTTATCCTCAAACCTCATCCCACTAGCAGTCCTCAAGTAATCGGCCAACCAGAATGGGATGTTACAATGCACACCCTCGGCCAATATGCAGTAGAGATAGAATAGATCTTGTAAAGTAACCCGATGACTCGTGCTCTGGCGCCCTGTGATAGAGAAAGTGAGGCAACGGTGCATGAGCCAATTGTGATCCCTGATCTCGAGAAGCGAGGTACTCCCAAAGAATGTACTCCCGTTAGCTATTGTGTTCCAAAACTGAATACCCAACATGTCGTCCCTATGGGTAATCCCGGCTGCCAATCTAGCCCTAAAAACCTCGCTCTCAGCATTCCCAGCAGCATATAATCTCAATCTCCATCCAAACTCAAGTACCGACATAGCCCTCCATTCTCCACCTAATCTAAATCGGACCCCCTGAAACTCAATGTTATCCCGACATGAATTAATATCCATCATATAAGATGCGTGAAATTCACGCACCAACTCGCCATACATGGGCTCACGCATCCTAAACAACCTTTCCCAATGGGGGTCAGTGAACTTATCCCTCCTAAAACTATTCGAGAACTCCCTAGCCAGATCATGCTCCTCAAGAAATCCCCAGTCCAAAACAGCTCCTGAGTCAATAGTTTGATGAAGCAAATCATTGTAACGGTTTGGCACTCTTCCTCAACAAATACTCCCCACCCAAGAATCGTGTCGCTAATGTTTTCCTGGTACCGTAAGATCATCCCTAGTTCTCTTTGTTCTTCGGCTCATCTGAAACAAGAAACCAAACAGACGGGGAACAAATGAGTAACATTTGTGATTCTGAGGGTAACGTCAGAAGCTTCTGACGGTAACGTCAGAAGCTTCTGACGGCGTCGCAACAATAACCTGATGCCGTCACCCCGACCGAATTTTGAATCCGACATTTGCGAGGGAAAAATCCAGGTTTTTAACCATAACCCTTGACCCAAACACCCTTGTTGCAGCAACAATGGTATATTGGCTAGGTGGTTTTAGTTCCTAAGCCGTCAAGGCTTCTCGCAAAGTTAACCCCATATGATAACACTACCATTCACCTAATCTTAAGCCTAATTAACAAGATTCATGGGCGACATTTAGCATTAATCAAACCAATTGGGGGTTTTCGGATTAAGAAGGGAAAATTAAAATTGATCATGAAATCAAGCAATTGACTAGACAAAGATCAATGTGTGTTACTTACCTTGTGGAGATTGATGCAGCAAAATAGTGAACTTGATGTGGAGAAAACGTGGTTGTGTGGTGTGGGACAGATAAAATATGTAGGGTAAAGAATGAAAGAGATGGGTGATGTTTTTATCCGTTTCATCTGGCTTAGTGACGGCGTCACTCTTTACGTGTGACGGCGTCACGCCCAAATTTTTGCAAAAGAACATGGTTTTGTTAATCCGCCCGGATAAAAAATCTGATTACTATGTTTGACAAATATTTTGGTTTTTATTTTAAGGTTTATTTCAATCCACCCATAATCTCTACGAAGGCAAGTAATGCATATGTCAAATTGTCTTTCAATTGTGATCCTAAAAATTCCGAAGTATTGGGGGTGAGGATTCTTTGACCCAGGTTAAAACAAAAGAACTTTTCCTAACATTGGAAAAGTCGGGAAGTGACACGTGCACCATTCCAATAAATATGTCCCTAGGGAACAAGCGGGGAGTGTTGAGGCAAGAATTTAAACAAGGACGTGATTCTTTGAGGGGTTTTGTCCTGCTTAATGGAATTGGAGATGGTTTGGAAGTCACCCCAACGTGTTCCGGTATCGCATATACCTTTTCTATCTTTTTAGGTGTAATGTTCTTTGCGATTTCTTCATGGATTTTCAGCATGAAGTTGTTGGCTAGTCCCAAGAAAGTATCATGAGTTTTTCGCATTTGAGCTTCGAGGCGTTTTATTTCCTTCTCTTGCTTGTGGACAAATATCAACATTATGTCCTCGAATTCATCTTGCCGGGATTTTCTTGGGAGCAAAAATTCCTTGACCACATTCACATTCTTATCAGCATGGGTGGTTACTTCCATTAACGCATTCACTTGCGCCTCCATACTCATAATTGCTTGTGCTTGGGAAGTTAGCCCGTTCTCCTGGATTACTGGAATTTCCCAACCTTCCTCTTCATATTGAGCTAGGTCCTCGATGACCTCCCAACATGCTTCAGCATTGAGGTTACTTAGCTTTCCACCAGCAGCATAATTAATGGTTTGTCGAATAGGGGGATTGACGTGATCATAGAAGAGTTGGACTTGAAGCCAAAGATCAATGCCGTGATGAGAGACTCTGTAGGATCGTATATTTTATGTTGTTTAGATGATTTGGGTGGTCTAGGATAATGATTAAACAAGCGAGCCATATTTAGAGAGATGAAGAGAGGAGAGGGAATTCTAGAGAGAGAAATAACAAAACAAATGAAAGGTTAGCTTAGAATTTCCAACCCTCTACCTTGGGAGGTAGAGGGTATTTATAGCTTACAACCTAAACGTCCTCCTGACGGACTGTGGATCAGACATACAGTGGGTAAAGACCCGTCCTTCCTCCACGGTGTTGCACTAAACTAAACTACGCTAATAACTAACTAATAAACTAACAAATAACTTAACTATCGATATGTCTACGAGCTAACTTATGCTAGATTACATTTGGGGTGACCGATACTTCACTATGGAATTTCCAATTCCTAACAATCTCCCCCTAAGGGAGGTCACCCCATGAATTACATTTTGAATCCTAGCATTCTATTTAAATCTTCAGTCTTGAGCTTGTAGACTTTAATTCTTTAACTTCAGCATCTTTGTGCTTAAGCAGTGACTTTTCATAGTCCGATTACTTTGTACTTTAAGTGGAGGTCTTTGATCTGATCCACATCTTGATGATCTTCGAGCTTTCTTTGAGATCATCAGCCACAGTAAATCTCTGGATCACCCTTTGTTGTGTTGCCATCATGTGATGTTGTGACTTTTGGACCGACATCTTTTCATCAGAGTAGCGGAAGCTTTTACTGGTTACAGATATTTGCAGCAGCGTAGCAGAAACATAGTATAAAAATATCTGAGCCATGTTATGTAGATAGTCACTTGTCATGATGTTCTTCAATTATATTAGTGTAATCCGTGAACATGCGGCTTTGGATTGACTTCTCAATTCTGATCAGCTGCAACCGTCCAAATGTACTTGCAAACAACAGTTAGCAATAAACACACGAAAGTGTCTTTGATCACTTCGTTGAATTGAGGTACACGCCCACGGTTCCTCGTTGATCAAGACAAGTACCGCCTGTGATCGGTATAATTTTGAAGAATCTCCTTGACAGGTTTCGTAGTTGTTCTATTGTTCTCAAACCGAACGTTTCAAAGAAGACAACACGAAGTGAGTGAACCAAATAATTGAGATTTCTTGATTGATGAAAAATTGATTTGAAAACAATCGCGTATTGCTTGAAGAAAGAGTTTTGCACACGAAGAAGGTTTTATGAGAAAGATCAATTTTCAATCAAAATACTTTTTGTATTTGAAAAAGAATACGCATTTGATGTGCTAGAGAAAAGAAGAGATTTGCACATCGAACGGTTTTTCCAAAAGTATTTTTTCAATCAGAGATACTTTTTGTGTTTGAAAATTAATACACATTCGATGTGCTAGAGAAAAGAAGATTTGCACATCTAATGGTTTTTCTAAAAGTATTAGTCAATTCATTTCCTGGACCAAGGTTGATTCAAGAATGAATCGCCTCATTGTTTCTATCCAGTTGTCACAAGCTTGATCTTTAGAAAAGATCTCACATGTCACCCACCAAGAGCTTGTTTGATGTTGGCTCTAGAAGGATTTCCATCTTCATCGTGAATACTTTTACATATCACTCGGATGTTCTGGCAATACCACAAGGATAATGCGTAGGACTCTCAATATATATACTTACTTTCCACATTGTGTGAAACAACAAGTCTTCATTAAATTTGTGTCCTAATGAGATTTCGTGGATGATCTCTTGGCTCTAAACTCAATTGTGCACATTTGGTTCCTATGCCAGAGACTAGGGAGAGGGTCTCCTTCTTCAATATCAACAATCTCTAAGAGAAAGTCGATAGATTATGTAGGTTCCCCGTGAGAATGAAACAAGTCCTTTTAAGAGGAACTTGAGTAGTGATTGGGAAGAAAGTGTCAAGTTCTCTCACGCAAGCGTATGAAAACCTAAACTTTTAAGCACGAAATCAATGAAGACCGAGGAGTATAGAGTGAACCCGGTCGTTATGTCCCAAATGAGCTATGCGATGATTTATCAAACGGCTATGATCGAGGAGTTTTTCGGAAACAGGATCGATTATGGTTATAACTACGGAATAAGCCAACAAATTAAAACGGCTTAAATGCAAATTAAAGAAAATTTAAAAGATAAAATCTATTAAATAAACGCTATCACTATTTTTACAATGATGTTTTTGTTTTTATGTTTTTATAAAACTAAAATTAAAATCTACGCGACGTACAAATTAAAAAGTGAAACTAAATCAATGTTAATCCTAAAAATATGAAATTGATATTTTTACAAACCTGATGATAAAAGAAACTTTTTAGAAAAATAAAACTATTTTTATCACTAATTATCTAATTATTATTAATTAAAAACTATTTTTAACTATTTAATAATTAACTAAAATACAAGAAATTAGGAAACAAAGCTAGAAAAATAAAATTATGAAATGAAAAAGTCTAAAATATCAAACTAGAATTTTCAAAACTATTTTTGTATTTTTCTGATTATTTTTCTATTTTTTATGAATTTTAAACTATTAAAAGCTAATTAAATTACTAAAAATTACCAAATAAACTATGAAAAATCTGGAAAATTACTTTTTCTACTTCTTATATTTATCTAAACCTAAGAAAATTGAAAAGTTATTTTTTGGAACCTTTTCTGAATTTTTTATATTAAAGGCTAATTAAAAATTGATTAAAATCTATTTAAATTGAGAAAAATAGCAAATGAAGACCAAAAATTATGAAACTTTCAGGAAAAATCTAAAATGATATATAGAATCTATGAAAATGGAAAATCAACAGCTTATGTGTAAGATTAATGAGCTCATTGTAAACTGCTATTGGAAATAAGCTACAAGAATAAGCTAATAAGCTAGATAAGCCACCAAACAAGAATTACAGACTAAAGAACACTAGATTAAGCTAATTACCACTAAAGTTACCTACTCCTAACAAGCTAAATCCTCAGATCAATCAAATAAGCTAATCATTATTCAATCCAAACAGTGGTTTAGGACCATTGTTTGGGACAAAGCACAAGCTCAAATAATAAGCTAATCACAAAACCACTTAGCGAGTCTTATAGACCACCGTCCAACTACAATCTCACCAAATTCCAGACCTTGCTAAGCTCTTGAGAGCACTGTGTACCTACTTCAAGGATGAGAAAACTCGATACTCACGAGACAATGTGGTGCAGGCATTTATGCCATTTGGAACAATGATTATAAGGCTCATAAAAATTAACAAAATTCCACAAAATCACTATAATCAAGTAGACCAAGAGAAGATTTTAAAGCAACAATTTCCACTAAATATGACCCAATAATGAGTCCATGAAAATTACATCTATATGACCCCAAACCGACTTTCAGCACTTTTGACTTTTGATGAAATTGAAGAACTTTGACTTATTCTAACTTTGGATCCAAATTTTAACTTACCAAGATGATGTTATAAGATGGAACAAGTGTAATGCAAGCAAGTGTTGATGATTACTTAACTCAAAATAAGCAATGGCAACTCTAGAAATCCAACAGCAAAGTTGCCATTTTTATGTGTGAGATAGATTTGAGAGTAATTTTGACTTTGGCTTAGCAGACCCAACTTTGATTGGTTCCGCTTATGAATTTCGCTTTTGATTTCCTTAACCTCTTTATCATACAATGGATGATGTCCGTTAGAGCGACTAACTGAGATGCTAACTCGGAAGAGTTACCGGATGAAGAAGCAGGAGTTCGAATATGACTTTGTTGCAGAAATAGGAACTTTTGATTTTGCTCGCAAATCTCAATCACATCTTTAGGTTTACGATTCAAGATATTGCCCTTTCATTGCATTCAAGGAATCTTGATCATTACCGTTCAACCCATTGTAAAAGATATTGACTTGTTGGCTCCGTGAATTCATGATGGGGCATTTCACGAGGAGATCTTTGAATCTCTCCATGCCTCCCAAAATTTTCATCGAAATTTTGACGAAATCCGAAATTTCATTTTAAGATTAGTCGTCTTTGATGGAGGAAAGAAGTAATTCACAAACTTTTGAACAAGATCCTCCCAAGTTTCGATGGATCGAGGGTTCTTTTCAGCCAAATCCGGGCTGTCCCTCAAGAGAGAATGGAAATAGCATCAACTTGATCACTTTTGTGGTACATCCTTGAAATTGATAGTTGAGGTTAACTTGTTAAACCAACGGATGTGTGCATACGGTCTTCACGAGACCAGGAATTGATTTGTAGACACAAGTTGGATCAAATGTGTCTTCAATTCAAGTGATCGAAATTGATAAGCGGTAAGACGATGGCATCTCCATAACCCTCGGTGGGTGCTTGGAGCATTTCCGCCATAATACGTTAAATCCGCCATATTGTTGTTTGAAATAGTACGAATCTCGGGTTTGACTATTTGGGCAAGACGTCTCACGAGAACGTCTTCTTGGAATTTCGCTAGATCACGCAGGGACTCAATGATCTAGAAGAGCGAAGCAGACTATCTTTAACTCTAAGGGATCTCGAGAGTTAAGAGGAATTATGAAATCTTTCGGATGAGAATGAGAATTATGAAGACGTTTTGTAAAAATCGGTGAGAAGAATCTTTATGGGTTTTACGGTTGCGAAGCGTCGATATCACAACAAAATCAATTAACACAAATTCGAGGCAAAACAATGATGAACTTAACCAATAATCCAAGATGAATGGCTTCTTTTAAAAAGGTACACCAATCACAATGGACACAAAGGCAAGTTTATATCTTTAGTTCGGGAACTTATTATGGTACTTTTTAGTTAGGTAGTGCCTTGCCTTGGTTTCGGTGGTAATCTTTTAAGTTGTTTATTATTAAAAGCAGCGATTTTCTTTTGTATTTTATTTTTTGATACATATATAGAAACAAAAGAAAAATATTTTGTGTTTTATACGTTTTTGGCTTGTTTTTGGGTTTTGGATTTTTAGAAGAAAATATGGATATATATATCTGAGAGAATGATATGAACAAATGAGTGAGGATCAAACAACTAATACGCTAGAGCGTAGACAAATAGCCTGACTCCCGGCGGTAGCCAAAATTTGATGGCCTTGTGGCCGTCAAGTTCTCTCACGCAAGCGTAAGAAAACCTAAAAGCAAATTAAGCACGAAATCAATGAAGATCCGAGGGTATAGAGTCTCCGGGTCGTTATGTCCGATGAGCTATATGATGATTTATCAAACGCATACGGTGATCGAGGGTTTGAACGGAAAAGGATCGGTTATGGTTATAACTAATAAGCCAACAAATTACGGCTTAAATGCAAATTAAAGAAAATTTAAAAGATAAAATCTATTAAATAAACGCTATCACTATTTTTACAATGATGTTTTTGTTTTATGTTTTATAAAACTAAAATTAAAATCTACGCGACGAAATTAAAAAGTGAAACTAAATCAATATTAATCCTAAAAATCTGAAATCATATCCTATTACAAACCTGATGATAAAAGAAACTTTTAGAATGATGAAACTATTTCTATCACTATTTATCTAATTATTATTAATTAAAAACTATTTTTAACTATTTAATAATTAACTAAAATACAAGAAATTAGGAAACAAAGCTAGAAAAATAAAATTATGAAATGAAAAGTCTAAAATATCAAACTAGAATTTTCAAAACTATTTTTGTATTTTTCGATTATTTTCTATTTTTATGAATTTTAAACTATTAAAAGCTAATTAAATTACTAAAAATTACCAAATAAACTATGAAAATCTGGAAAATTACTTTTCTACTTCTTATATTTATCTAAAGAACCTTTCTCAATTTTTTATATTAAAGGCTAATTAAAAATTGATTAAAATCTATTTAAATTGAGAAAAATAGCAAATGAAGACCAAAAATTATGAAACTTTCAAGAAAAATCTAAAATGATATATAGAATCTATGAAAATGGAAAATCAACAGACTTATGTGTAAGATTAATGAGCTCTTTATGTAGCTGCTATTGGAAATAAGCTACAAGAATAAGCTAATAAGCTAGATAAGCCACCAAACGGTAACTACGACTAAAGAACACTAGATTAAGCTAAGTACCACTAAAGTTACCTACTCCTAACAAGCTAAATCCTCGAGATCAATCAAATAAGCTAGATTCTTATTGATCAAACAGTGGTTTAGGACCACTGTTTGGGACAACAGCTCAAGCTCAAATAATAAGCTAATCACAAAACCACTTAAGCGGTCTTATAGACCACTGTCCAACTACAATCTCACCAAATTCCGGACCTTGACGTGTACCTACTTCAAGGATCGAGAAAACTCGCACTAATCGAGGCAGTGTGGTGCGCAGGCATTTATGCCATTTGGAACAATGATTATAAGGCTCATAAAAATTAACAAAATTCCACAAAATCACTATAATCAAGTAGACCAAGAGAAGATTTTAAAGCAACAATTTCCACTAAATATGACCCAATAATGAGTCCATGAAAATTTACATATATGACCCGTGACCCGACTTTCGACACTTTTGACTTTTGATGAAATTGAAGAACTTTGACTTATTCTAACTTTGGATCCAAATTTTTCATCAAGATGATGTTATAAGATGGAACAAGTGTAATGCAAGCAGTGTTGATGATTACTTAACTCAAAATAAGCAATGGCAACTCTAGAAATCCAACAGTTATGGTGAGATAGATTTGAGAGTAATTTTGACTTTTAGCCTTAACCCAAAGTGTTGATGGAAAAGAGTTCAAGTGATCTTAATAAACATGAGACAGCTTGGGAAGTTTAGTGCGATCAAACTAACTTACCATAATCGCGTCCAGATTTACACCTTGGGTCCATGACGTCTTGTCTTCAATACCGCAACAACCCATGTGTTACCTTAGTAACCACCTTTTAAGTAGCATATGTATTGAACCCGGTTAGTGCCCTAAGGTTGAATTATTGGAGGGCTATTTCTTTTCACCCTTTTCACATTCATTTCTTTTCATTCTTCAACCCTGAAAGAGGGAAAGGGGTGAGTCAAATGCTTACGAGACTTCATAACTAGAACCTTGTTGGGTTTATTCCGGTTCTAGCTCTATCTCGATCCGTAATTTTCTCAAAACTTTTACATTTTTCACCACTCTTCCCATATCTCACTTTTCTCCTTTTTTCATCTTACCTGAAGGACTCTACACTATCTAGTGGATTGTCCTTGGGTAGATCCCTCGAACCCTCTGGCGGGATCGTGGGAATGAATACCTAACCTAACCATCCATCTATAACACCATGCATAAAGTAAATTGGTCGGTCTTTTGGTATTGTTCATTCCTTAATGAAAGCAATTGAAAAATCATTTGGAAAATCAATCAAGGTACTTGTGATATAAAATCAAAGCATTTTGTACCTTAATTATATTGATCACTTTAGAAATGCTCCCCCTCAACATGTGCATATGATTTTGAAATTGTTTAGCACATGGAGGCAAGAGTTCTTAGAAATGTATTCTTGATCACAATTTCCTTGGAAAAAGCCATTTGAATTTCTTTTGTAAATTCTCCCCCTCAATATGTGCGTAGGATATTTGAAATCATTTTATCACATAGAGGAAAGAGTTCTTTTGAAGTACATTCACGATCACAAAAGCCATTAAGAAACCATTTGCTCCCCCTCAATATGTGCATCGATAAACGAAAGAGTTTAGCACATATTAGAGAGAACTTGCACTTTGAATCAAAACGATCATCATGTATCAGATTTCATAATTAAATCACAAATTCTCCCCCGATCAAAAATATCAAACCCTTTGAGATTTTGGATCTCAAGTGATTTAATCAGGTTTAGAAAACATGGGAGAAAATGTGGCATGGTTTAAATACTCATCTTGTTTTTGGATAAATGCTCCTCCTCAATCATGTGCATCATATATTGAAATCGTTTGGCACCTGGAGGCAGGAGTGCCTTTAAAGGTCTAAAACAAATTTGAGATTTAAATCACGATCTCTCCCTCGATCAAAAATATCAAACCATTTGAGATTTGTGATCCCAATTGATTTAAATCTTTTAGAAAAATTTAGGAAAGACGTGGCTTGATTTAATTTTTGAAAAATGACTGATGAGGACCAATTATAGACATTAAATATTGTTAGTGTCAGGTATGATAGTTTTTAAGAGATCTTTAAGTAAAATAAAACAATTTCACAATCAAACAAGAACTATAAAAATTTCATTTTGAAAGATCTTGATTCCAAAGAAAAATCATACCATGACATAACATTAAATCTTTAGATCACCACTTACTTTCATACAAGCCGGACTTTTAGGAAGAAATATCGTTTGAAAATATTTTATTTTAAATCACTCTCCCCCTCAATCGATGACCGTAGTCGATGATTGAGTGACTTAAGTTTTGATAAAATGAAGTTCGGTGATTTTCAAAATTAAGTCCAATTAATTTTCAAAACAATATTTTCCATTTACAAAACAATTTAATCAAATTTTATCAAAATTGTTTAAAAATGGTATCCTGCATAAAGATACGTTAGGTGGTTAAGCTGCTTTTGTTGTTGTTGCTGAAGGTTGGAAGAAAACCATCTGTTCAAAACCGAGACTCTTACGTTGCATTTTTCATGTCAATCGAGGTCAAATTAAGCTTCGTTTCTTCATTTGATGATGAAGAAAACCATCTGCGATGCGATGAGACCTCTTACGTCGCATTTTTCATGCTAACTCTCCATAGAAGTCAAATTAAGCTCCGTTTCTTCATTTGTCAACCCAAGATATAGTTACCCTTTCCTTTCGGCATCCAATCATCTTCATTTGTGGGATCCGGATCGGGAAAATTCTTATGAACCATGATATCTGCATACGTTAGTGGACACACAAACAGATATATGGTGGTCGACATCACCCAAACAGCAATCGACTAATAAAAGTCAATTCAACATATCAATCAGATCATGTAAAGCATGGGAATAATGTGTTTATCAAACTCTAATCATCTAATCCTAACAATCATATCCTAGGCACCTAGTCCTTCAACGTAGGTTAACATGTTTAACATTTAAGTATATAGCATAATTGGATAAGCCCGTTAGATGATATTAATTTGAAAACATTCTCCCCCTCAATCAATGACTTATTTTCTGAAAAGTTTAAAAGCGCTGAAGTAATTGATTGAGTTTTCGATTTCTTCGAAAACACCGATCTTGATTGATTTTCAAGCAACTCATTTACCACCATTTTGTTAAAACAAATATTTTTCCAAGAATTTTAGAAGGAAAATATTTGAGTAGGAACATCGATCCTTCAACATACCTTCCTCAATTTGTTTTAGGATAAGTGCGAAATATTTGAAAATTGGTTTAGCGCAACACTTTCCTTTCTTGAAGAACGGGTTGCTATCTCGAAATAATAGCAAACCATGGTTTAAGCACGGTTCTGATCTGAAGTAATCGCAAGCCATAGTTTTAGACATGTTTTGAAAAGAATATTTACACCTCCGCTCGAACTTCATCTAAAGTCCCGTGCCATTATTGAATGACATTTCTAAAACCGTAGATGTTATCGATACGTAAGACATGTCTTAAAAAACAATATTTTGGTCTTTTCAAATTTTTCGATTTTATGGCTTTTTGTTGATTTTATATTTTTCTATTTTGTTTTGCTGGTTTTATATTTTTGTATTTTCTTTTTGATAAATATTTTTAGAGATAGAGTAGATGATATAGTTTAAGAAAGATGATGATACGAGTACCGAGATAAGGATATTGAACAACACGTCGTAGAAGATAGAACTCGTCATCTCTTAAACATCCACCACCAAAGCTTCCGAGGCTCCAGAATAGAAGATAGAACATGAGCCTTTGAGAAAGAGAGACTTTGGTAGCTTCCCCAAACCGAAAATCCATTAGATGAGCAGATTCAAGCTCTATTTCAAGCTTGTCTTAGCCAGTGCAGAGGAGTACACCATTATCATAAATCCATTGCTCCTTTTAAGAACGATAGTCGAGATTCTTCGATTCGGGTTATATCATCAACAAGAACAAAGAACGTATCATCCCACTCTTTAAATTTCTTCTCATATTTGATTACCATGAAGTCCAAGCAATCCATTCCAAAAGGTTGTCAAGAGACCACTTTCCCCAAGTAGATGAAATGTTGCGATCGGTCTCTTAGACTAGAGCTCATGAACCCGAATACACATATACCGAAGACGAGAGAAACTTATACCATCAGTAGTAGAGTAAGTCCGATAGCAAAAGAATAACCCCGATGTATACTTTTCTCTCCCCGATGATAGTGTATGAAGCTCAAGAACCCAAGTACCGAATGCCCAAAGAGAGAATAAGCGATAACATTGAAGAAGCGGGCGAATCATCGATTATCTCTGCGGATGACAATCTGCGGATGTCAACTCCGAATAAGTGATTATATCTACGAATCAGCGATTAAGCACTCAAGTGAAACATCTCGAGCGCCCCAATGTACACAATTCTCTCTCCCGATGATTGCAATAACATCGAAATCATCACACACTTGTGTACCTCTTTTATCTTCAGAAACTTTCTATTACATCACTTCCCCCACGTAGTTGGAATAATAACACTAAACGCCATGAGATAAACATTGAGTTTCTCTGCGGTAATGACCTTTGTCTTCCCGGGATATCTTCAATCACTTAGAAGAATTAAGTTCATCAAGTTTACTCGCGTTTAGATGCTTGTCTCCTTCCCCATTGCTGGTTTTGACACTTCAGAATCATCAACATAATATAGGCCCAAATACTTGAAATCTTTATGAGAAGAACACATGAAATCTTTGTGAGAATCAACTTGCTGAAGAATATGAGCAAGTCTAATTGGGGATTGAATCTAACTTATCACTCTCCCCCAATTAGTGCTCTCCCCTAAACCGACAATCTTTATGATGAATGCTTGAATTAAGAAGAAGTCTTTAGATCGTTAAATGCAACTCGTCTTTAGTCTTCTAACATGTAGCGAGAGAATGTAGAACCAATCTGTGAGACTCGACCTTCTTCAAGATTGTCCAATTGGGAATAGAAAGTCAACATCTTCAACTCACCAAATGCATTCCGTTAACTTACAAATAGCAAATCCCTTAACTCAAATCCTCCCAATCAAACAAGAACGAAAGATCTTCATTAAGGAAATCAGCCCCGCAACTGGAGGCACTTTGTCATTAATCAAATCAGCCCATGTGAAGATGTTAACCAATGGCTCTTAGAAGAAAACTCCATGTGAAGATGACCCAATAAGAAGAAGCTCGGTTCTTACATGAGTTTGGAGCCGTTTGACCATTTATTCTCAGAAATCAATCAACCATGCAGTAAATTCACACTTCTTCTCCCCCTCAAGAATTGCATATGGAGTTTCCATTCTTGATTGAATAAGTGAATATCTTCAACAAATGTAGTCTCATCACACTTCTCCCCTTCAAAGGTAGCATATGATGTCGCCATCGTCCTTATAATTGAGTAAGTGGAATAAGAAAACAATCAACTGTAGTCCGGTTCACTTGATGACTGAAAGCGCTTGGAAAAAGCATGAAGCATGTTGATGAGAATGGTCATAAATGAGAAGATTTCTCTTCTTTGGAAGATAAAGCGCCTTGAAACGTACACTTTTCTTTTCTTTAGAGAACGAGGCTTGAACTGTTGTGTTCAAACGTCATAAGAAGATTTCTCTTCTTTGGAAGATAAAGCACACTGAAACGTATACTTTTCTTTTCTTTAGAGTACGAGGCTTGAACTGATGTGTTCAAACGTCATAAGAAGATTTCTCTTCTTCAGAAGATAAAGCGCACTGAAACGTACACTTTTCTTTTCTTTAGAGAACGAGGCTTGAACTGTTGTGTTCAAACATAATAATCTCTCTCTTTTCATCTACTCTTGGCAAACTTATAATCAACCCCATTATCATTCAAGAGGCTCTTTGTAGTGACAATGATGGAGAAAACCCAATATGATGAATTTGACCTCAAGTAAACTAACCCGAACTCGTGACTTAAACTTGCACATATGTAACAAAGAGCGGTGCCGAGAGTTCATCCTCCATTGAATCTCTAAGTAATCTATACTCTTAATCCAACCAACCATCAAGTATAAGACGTACATCACCTCTTGAAAATCCACAATTGAATGTGGCACTGAGCACTACAACGTAACTAATGAAAGGTTAGATTAATGAAAAGCACCACCCCTTCCAAGGATGGAAGGGGTATTTATAGTTAAAAATGATACGCTCTCCTGACGGGCTGTGGATCAGACATACAGTGGGTAAAAACCCGTCATTCCTCCACGGTGTTACTCTAAACTAGTCTACGCTACTAACTAACTAATTAACTACTAAATAACGTAAATAATGACAAGTCTACGAGCTAAAATATGCTAGACTATAATTGGGGTGACCGACACTTTCTTATGGAATTTCCAATTCCTAACAATCTCCCCCTAAGGGAGGTCACCCCATGATTTACATTTTGAATCTAGCATTCTTTCTTTGTCTTTTGTTCCAACCTCAGACTTCAATTCTTCAAGTTCATAATCTTTCGCTTTAGTAGCGATCCTTCAAAGTCCGCATACTTTGTACTTTCAGTGGAGGTCTTTGAACTGATCCACATCTTGATGATCTTCGAGCTTACTTTGAGATCATCAGCCACAACGAATCTCTGGATCATCCTTTTGTTGTGTTGCCTTCATGTGATGTTGTGACTTATGGACCGACATGCTCACACTTTCAGGATCATGACATCTTTTCATCAGAGTAGCGGAAGCTTTTACTGGTTCAAGATATTTGCAGAACAGTAGCGAAGCATAATATAAAAATACCGAGCAGATTATGTAGATAGGCACTTGTCATGATTTCTTCAAATTAAGTGTGGATCTTTGTGAGCATGCGGCTTTGGATTGACTTCTCAATTTTGATCACCGCAACCGTCTAAATGTACCGCAAACAACGAGTTAGCAATAAAGCACTCGAAAGTGTCTTTGATCACTTCGTTGAATTGAGGTACACGCCCACGGTTCCCCGTTGATCAAGACAAGTACTACCTGTGATCGGTATAATTCCAAAGAATCTCCTTGACAGGTTTCGCGACCGTTCTAGTTGTTCTCAAACCGGAACGTCTCTAAGAAGACAACACGGAGTGAGTGAACCAGCAAATTGAGATTCACTGATTGATGAAAAATTGATTTGAAAACAATCGCGTATTGCTTGAAGAAAGAGTTTTGCAATACGACGAAGGTTTTATGAGAAAGATCAATTTTTAATCAAAATACTTTTTGTATTAGAGAATGAGTACACATTCGATGTGCAAGAGAAAAGAAGAGATTCGCACATCGAACGGTTTTTCCAAAAGTATTTTTTCAATTAGAGATACTTTTTGAATTTGAAAATGAATACACATTCGATGTGCTATAGTAAAGAAGATTTGCACATCGAACGGTTTTTTCAAAAGTATTCGTCAATTCATTTCCTGGACCAAGGTTGATTCACGAATGAATCGCCCCATTGTTTCTATCCAGTTGTCACAAGCTTGATCTTTTGCAAGATCTCACATGTCACCCACCAAGAGCTTGTTTGATGTTGGCTCTAGAAGGATTTCCATCTTCATCGTGAATACTTTTACATATCACTCGGATGTTACGCAATACCACAAGGATAATCGTGAGGACTCTCAATATATACTTACTTTCCACATTGTGTGAAGCAAAGAAGTCTTCATTAATTTTGTGTCCTAATGCGATATTGTGGATGATCTCTTGGCTCAAGACTCAATTGTGCACATTTGGTTTCCTATGCGGAGACTAGGAGAGGGTCTCCTTCTTCAATATCAACATTCTCTAAGAGAAAGTCGATAGATTATGTAGGTTCCCGTGAGAATGAAACAAGCCCTTTAAGAGAACTTGAGTAGCTTGGGAAGTTTAGGTGTAGTCGTCCTTTGGGTCCATGACGTCTTGTCTTCAATACCGGTGTTACCTTAGTAACAACCAAGTAGCTTATGTATTGAACCCGGTTTACGCCCTAAGGTTGAATTATTGGAGGGCTATTTCTTTTCATCCCTTTTCACATTCATTTTTTTTTCATTCTTCAACCCCTTCAGTGCTTACCGAGACTTCATTACTAGAACCTTGTTGGGTTTATTCCAGTTCTAGCTCTATCTCAGTCCGCACTCTTCCCATTTCTCAATTTTTTCATCATACCTAAGGACTTCTACACTATCTAGTGGATTGTCCCAAGGTAGATCCCTCCGGCTCTGGCGGGATCGTGGGAACGAATACCTAACCTAACCATCCTTATATCACCATGCATAAAGTAAATTGGTCGGTCTTTTGGTATTGTCTTTCCTTCTTGACACCAATTGAAAAATCATTTGGAAAATCAATCAAGGTACTAGTGATATAAAATCAAAGCATTTTGTACCTTAATTGTTTTTGATCATTTAGAAATGCTCCCCCTCAACATGTGCATATGATTTTTTTAAATTGTTTAGCACATGGAGGCAAGAGTTCTTTGAAATAATTCTTGATCACAATTTCTATAGAAAAAGCCATTTGATTTTCTTGGTAAATTCTCCCCCTCAATATGTGTGTTGGATATTTGAAAGTCATTTTGCACATAGAAGCAAGAGTTCTTTTGAAGTACATCCACGATCACAAAAGCCATTAAGAAACCATTAGAAAATCAATCAAGGTACTTTATGTTGAAACATAGAAATCTTTGTACCTTGAAAGTTTATTTTCTTTTTGAAATGCTCCCCTCAATATGTGCATCGATATACGAAAGAGTTTAGCACATATGGGAGAGCAGCCTGCACTTTTGAATCAAATCGATCATCATTTATCAAATTTCATAATTAAATCACAAATTCTCCCCCGATCAAAAATATCAAACCCTTTCAGATTTTGGATCCCAAGTGATTTAATAAGGTTTGGAAAACATGGGAGAATATGTGCCTTGTTTAAATACTCTTTTGGTTTTTGGTTAGATGCTCCTCCTCAATCATGTGCATTATGTATTTGAAATCTTTTGGCACATGAAGGAAGGAAAGCTTTTGAAACAATCACCCTTTAAAACCGATTTGAGATTTAAATCACGATCTCTCCCCCGATCAAAAATTTCAAGCCTTTTGAGATTTGTGATCCCAATTGATTTAAATTATTTAGAAAATTTTAGGGGAAAAACGTTGCAAGATTTAATTTTTGAAAAATTGATGGAAAAGGAACAATTTTTCGATATTAAAGATTGTTAGTGTCAGGAATGATAGTTTTTAAGAGATCTTTAAGTAAAATAAAACAATTTCACAATCAAACAAGAACAGAAAAATTTTCATTTCGAAAGTTCTTTGAGTTTTAAAGAGAATCATACCATGACATAACATTAAATCTTTAGATCACCACTTATTTTGTACAAACCGGACTTTTTATGAAGAAATATCATTTGAAAATATTTTGTTTTAAATCACTCTCCCCTCAATCGATGACCATAGTCGATGATTGAGTGACTTAAGTTTTGATAAAATGAAGTCCGGTGATTTCCAAGATTAAGTCCAATTTATTTTCAAAACCAATATTTTTCCATTTTTCAAAACATATTTTCAAAATTGTTTAAAAATGGTATCATTCACTATAATTTCCTGCACAAATATCCGTTAGGTGGTTGAGCTGCTTTTGTTGTTGTTGCTAGAGGTTTGGAAGAAAACCATCTGCTGATGCAGTGAGACCTCTTACGTTGCATTTTTTTATGCCAACTTTCCATGGAGGTCAAATTAAGCTTCGTTTCTTCATTTGTCAACCCAAGCTATAGTTACCCTTTCCTTTCGGCATCCAATCATCTTCAATTGTGGGATCCGGATCGGGAACATTCTTTTGAACCATGTTATCTGCATACGTTAGTGAACACAGATAGACATATATGGTGGTCGACAACACCCAAACAGCAATCGACTAATAAAAGTCAATTCAACATATCAATCAGTTCATATCAATGCATGGGAATTATGTGTGTATCAAACCCTAATCATCTAATCATCTAATCCTAACAATCATATCCTAGGCACCTAGTCCTTCAACATAGGCAAATATCATTTTTAGTTAAGCACGAGGATAATTAGAAAAGCCCGATAGAAGATATTAATTTGAAAACATTCTCCCCCTCAATCAATGACTCTTTCTCTGAAAAGTTTTAAAAGCGCTGAAGTCATTGATTAGGTTTTGAAAATTTATGAAAACCTGATTCTGATTGATTTTAAAGCAACTCATTTACCACCATTTTGTTCAAACAAATATTTTTCTGAAGAATTTTAGAAGGAAAAATATTTGAGTAGGAACAGCAGTCCTTCGACATACTTTCTTCATCTTGTTTTTAGGATAAGTGCTCAAAAATTTTGAAAATTGGTTTAGCGCAACACTTTCCTTCCTTGAAGAACGGGTTGCTATCTGAAATAATAGCAAACCATAGTTTTAAGCACGGGTTCTGATCGAAATAATCAGAAGCCATAATTTTAGACATGTATTGAAAAGAATATTTACACCTCCTCGCTCGAACTTCATCTATGGTCTGTGCCATTATTGAATGACATTTCTAAGACCGTAGATGTTATCGATATCGAAGACATGTCTTGAGAAAACAATATTTTTGTTTTTTCAAATTTTCTGATTTTTATGGGTTTTTGATGGTTTTATATTTTTCTATTTTGTTTTTGTTGGTTTTATATTTTTGTATTTTGCTTTTTGAAAAATATATACAGAGATAGAGTAGATGATATAGTTTAAGAAGAAGATGATACGAGTACCGAGATAAGGATAACGAGCCGCACGTCGTAGAAGATAGAATTCGTCATCTCTTAAACATTCACCACCAAAGCTTTTGAGGCTCTTGAATGAGAGAAATTGAACCATCTGAAAGTGAGACTTTGGTAGCTTCCCCCCAAATCGAAAATCCTTTTGTTGAGCAGATTCGAAGCTATATTTCAAGCTTGCTTTGGCCAGGTGCACACAGAAGCACACCATTATCATTGATCTTGCTGCTCTTTTTAAGAATAATCATCGTGATTCTTCGTTCGAGGTTATATCATCCAATAGAACGAGAACGTATCATCCTACACATAAATAACTCTTCTCAAATTTCATTCCTTTGAAGTCAAGCGATCCATACCAAAAGTTGTCAAGAGACCACTTCCCCACGTAGATGAATTGATGCGATCGGTCTCTTCGACTAGAGCTCACGAACCCGAATACACATATACCAAGACAGAGAAACTTATAACATCAGTAGCGATTAAGTCCGATAGCCAAAGAATAACCCGATGTATACTTTTCTCTCCCCGATGATAGTGTATGAAGCTCAAGAACCAAGTACCGAATGACCAAAGAGAGAATAACCGATAACATTGAAGAAGCGGTCGAATCATCTCGATTATCTCTGCGGATGTCAACTCCGGAATAAGTGATTATATCTCTGAATCACTGATTAAGCACTCAATTGAAACAACTGAGCGTCCCCAATGTACACAACTCTTTCTCCCCTGATGATTGCGATAACATCGAAATCATCACACACTTGTGTACCTCTTTTATCTTCGAAAACTAACTCTTCCATCTCTTCCCCCACATAGTTGGAATACGAACACCAAATGCCATGAGTCAAACATTGAGTTTCTCTGCGGTAATGACATTAATCTTCTCGGGATATCTTCAATCACTTAGAAGTATTAAGCTCATCAAGTTTACTCATTTTGCATTTAGATGTGTGTCTCCTTCCCCCTTGCTGGTTTTGATACTTCAGAATCAACAATACTCTATGAGCCCAAATACAAGAAATCTGTTGAGAAGAACACTTGAACTCTTGTGAGAATCAACTTGCTACGGAAGAATGTGAGCAAGTCTAATTGGGGATTAACCTTGGCTTTTCACTCTCCCCCAATTAGTGCTCTCCCCTAAACCGACAATCTTTATGATGAATGCTTGAATTAAGAAGAAGTCTTTAGATCGTTAAATGCAACTCGTCTTTAGTCTTCTAACATGTAGCAGAAAATGTAGAACCGACTGTATACTCGACCTTCTTCAAGATTGTCCGTTTGGGGAATAGAAAGTTAACATCTTCTTCTCACCACATGCATTCCCGTTAACTTGTATATAGCAAATCCCCTTAAATCAAATCCCTCCCAATCAAACAAGAACAGATATATCTTCATCAAGGAAATCACCCCTGCAACTAGAAGCACTTTGTCGTTAAACTCATCAGTCCTTTAGAAGATGCCAACCAACGGCTCTTAGAAGAAACTCCATGTAAAGATGACCCGATAAGAAGAAGCTCGGTTCTTACATGAGTTAGGAGCCGTATGACCATATATTCTCAGATATAACTCAACATGTAGAATTATCATACTTCTTCTCCCCCTCAATAATTGCATACGGAGATGCCATTCTTGATTAAACAAGTGATTATCTTCATAATGTAGTTTCTTCACACTTCTGCCCCTCGAAGGTTGCAAATGATGTCGCCATCACCAAATTAATTGAGCAAGTGGAATAAGACTAGTACTGGTAGTTCGGTTCACTTGATAATTGTACGCGCATGGAAAACGTATAAAGCATGTTGATGAGAATGGTCATTAATGAGAAGATTTCTCTTCTTCAGAAGATAAAGCGCATTGAAGCGTACACTTTTCTTTTCTTTAGAGTACGAGGCTTGAACTGTTGTGTTCAAACATCATAAGAAGATTTCTCTTCTTCAGAAGATAAAGCACACTGAAACGTACACTTTTCTTTTCTTTAGAGTACGAGGCTTGAACTGTTGTGTTCAAACGTCATAATCTCTCTCTTTTCATCATCTCTTGGCAAAACTTGTAATCAATCCCATTATCATTCAGTAGGCTCTTTGTCGTGACAACTGATGGAGAAAACCAATATGATGAATTTGACCCTGAAGTAAACTAACCCGAACTCGTGACTTAAACTTGCAAATATGTAACAAAGAGCGGTGCCGAGACTTCATCCTCCATTGAATCTCTAAGTACTCTATACTCTTCATCCAACCAACCAACAAGTATAAGACGTACATCACCTCTTGAAAATCCACAATTGAATGTCACACTGAGCACTACAACGTAACTCCTTAAAGTGATAGTTATTTTGTGGTGGTAAGAGCCCAATTCCCCCAAGTGGTAAAAGAAAAGGAAAAGTCACCCAACAATAACTAGATTTCCAATTCTTCATTTTTGGTAATAAGCTCGAACAAGGATCTTGAAGAATCTTCATCCAACCATCCCCGATACCTTCAGATACTAAGTACACTCGCCCGTGAAATTTCACTTCAACCTCAAATAGATAATAATGAATTAACGCCGTTGTTACATTTTCTGGTTAAATCTCACATCTAGCCTCCTTTGACGTTTTAAGTGAACTATGATAATGGTTTTCATCCCGACCATGGTTAAACGCACATAACCCCGTAAACCATGTAATAACCAAACTGCCATGATGAATATCCAAACACACATCCAATTCATGAAGTACACCATTTTATCCCTTCTTCAAAGTAGAAACAGTAGAACCAGCATCAGATAAGACCTCGAAATACACTTTCCTTTCTCCAGGATGGTTCCATCATCATGGGATTTTACAATTCTATGGTTTAAACCGAGAAGTAGTTTCTTTCGCGGGATTTTACAAAACCAAGAATAAACCGTAAGATAGATCCGGAAATGCACTTTACTATTACGGGATGTTTCCATTATCACGGATTTTAAAAGTCTATGATTTAAACCGAGAAATAGATTCTTTCACGGATTTACAAAATCAAGACAAAATCGTAAACAATGTCGACTTGAATGTTTTATGACAACTTTGGTTTCGGTGAATATCATTTTGGGAACATGCATCGGTTCATCAACGGTTCATTATCCAACATCAACAATATCATCAACCATCCAATAAACACTTTGGTAAACACATCATTCACGTATTCTGTTGGCTATTGCAGTAACAACATGGTGAAGTAAGCCCGATATGCCAAACTTGATTATGAAGTAAAATTCCCTAGATTTGTTACATAAACTTGTACTAATCCTCGTGAAAAAGAAACGGTGTACCCAATGTAGAAAACCTCTTGACGTATCCTCAACTACGTGAGACACCGAAGTGATAGCTACGTTGTGGGTTAATCGAGGAAGAATCATAAAAGTAACTAGATAGCCAAGTCTTTATCACACTCAATAAACGCCCAAACATGTCATCTTCGTGGAAGGGTAGAAAGAAAGAAGACGAAGTAAGTAAACGGGCCAGGAAAACCTTACTTAAAATCCAATGAGAAATATCGTACAAACAACCCCGTAGTCAACTTTCTTCAATAAACAATTCAAGCCGTGACATAATATTTTCCATGAAAATGTATACACCAAAGTACCAAATCGCTTAACTCTACAACTCTCATCATCACACCAAATTCCATCAAATCCCATAATCTCAAATCTCATTGTCAAATCTCTTCAACCAATCTCATCTTATCCAAATCACATAAAGTCTCATAAATACGATCCAATTTTGAGAAGACCATTCTTTTAGCAAAATCATATGCCAACACTAGTCATTAACAAATATATCATCCGTTGAAAGTTTATTACCAACATGCTCATTATCAGAAAGTATCAAGAATTATGTATCTAATCCAACTAATCATGTCACATGAGCTTGTACCCATACTTATCAACAACCTTAAGTCCGATTCTCACTTAACAATAATCTTGTACATGCCAATATACCAATTGTCCATATAATAACGAATTGCAACAATATTACGTTTAATGAGAAGTAACAACAATAATCTTTGTATGCCCACATAAACATCTCGTCCAAGAATCACATCGGCCCATCAATCTCATTATTACATCCAAGTCTAAACCACCCACATTTCATAATTAAATAGATCAACAAATCCGGTCCATAACTGATCCAAATACTCAAGCGATGTAAGCACAAAACTTTTGGCCCAAGTAATAATAAGTGATTTTATTCCATCATTACACCAAATATTCAGCCCATGTGAATATGTGATAACCAAAACACACCCAACCCTAATATTCGGGGAGTATAAAAACCCACTTATCTCACTCACTTAATCTTTCACAAACCCTAAACATACTCCAGATAAAAGAAACGCCTCCTTTTCATGAATAACGTGCCACCAACACTCTAACCCTAATCCAAACATAAATGCAGTCATCAAAAATAAATCCTTCTATCCCACATATTCCACCAACAAGTCGCTTCCATTCCTCATACATGATATTAACTTTAACAAAACCTGATAAAAGACCTCTTCATCTCATTGTTAATAACATCTTCTTGCTCCCCACAGGGATGGTTTGAGCTTAATGAATCGACATAGCCACAGGGATGGCACGAGTTGTGTACATGGCATCACACACAAATGAGTACGGTAGGTTTAAATCTTGTTCATTTTAATTATTAAACCGAATCATGATGGGAGTTCTAAACCGAATCAGAAAGATGTGATGAAACCTCAATGGTTTTGTCCAGCTTTTAAAAATGGTTCGAATAATATGAAGCCTTAGGGTTGTAATACGTATTAGATACAAATCGAACATGATGGGAGGAATATAACAATATTTGTTATTGTTTTTCCCTTCAGAGATTTGTAAATATATTGAAGTTAACCCTTCAACAATAATAGATCAATGATGTGAGCACTTTCGTATGTTTAGACCCTCGTGGTCTAGATGATATCTATGAATATCACGAAACAAAAAAAAAACTGAGATCTATAAACTTTATTTATTTATGATTTTGGTTTCGGATGTGGTGTTGGTTGAATTGTGAGACAAAGTTAATGCTTTCTAGATCAATGATGTTGAAAATCTGTCGTGAGTATAGACGTTTAAGGTCTTGTTGTATCAAGGGATATCACGATGAGAAAACCTGAGATCTATGAAGTGATTGTTTAGATGTTTTAAGGTCTTGTTGATTCGAGTCTTGTTGGATGATTAGAAGTAGCAGATGAATATGTTGAATGTTGTAGCAGTTAGTGATGGTTGTAGTATGAGTCTTGAGTTGTATGGTATTGGTCTCATGTGGTCAACAAAATGCAATTAGGTTATCTTTTTTCTTTATCTCTAATTCCTGATAGTTATCAAATCGCTTTCTCAAATGCCATTACAACACAAACCTCTTCTTATACATTCTCAGTTTAATATTGACAAGTCACTTTATCATTTGTAACACAAATCGCTTCTGATTTAAGGACAAGTCGCTTTTGAACCGGTTTGACAAATCGCTTGACCATTTAACAACATAGACAAATCGCTTTTGACATTCAAAAATGACAAATCGCATCTGGACATTAGACAAATTGCTATCAATGTTTAAAAAAACACAAGTCACTTAAAATTAAAAACAGACAAGTCTCTTAAGGTACAAAGAATCTGGACAGATTTGACAAGTCGCTTTTGGACAGTTTTGGACATAAATCGCAGGATAGAATCATTTAAGCAGGTCGCATCCAGAAAACTGAACTTAAACCCACATCAAGAACTTAAATATTAAAAACACATCAAGAACTTAAACCAAAAACGCGTCAAACTCAAGCACAAAAACTGCATACACGAATTCATCAAAAACCGCATAAAAACTGTGTCGAACCACAAGAATCCATATAAACAACACAACCTTGGCTCTGATACCATTCGTACAACACTTCACATAACTGCAAGAGACATACTGCCCAAGTTTTTTAGCACTTCACGGCCTATGTATCTACTTCTGGCCCAAGAGTGAAAGAAACCCAATACTCGGCCCATGAGGTCTCACGTACCGATACACCCTTAACCCTAAAATTGAGGATATAAACTGCCACTAAGTCAGATACACGCCTAAAATCCCTCACAACTTAAACCTAATCACATTCTCCCATCACACGCCTCCCTCTTTACACTTCCAGTAATCTCATCCTAAATCTTCTCTCTTAAAACAAAAGCAGCCATGAATACATTACAAAATACTCAACTGCCTCACCCTTAAACAGAATAATCCGTCCTCATTATTTGTATAACCTTCAACGTAAATCACCACTATCCTAGTAACGGATAGCTTCGCCACAGGGATGGCTGGAGGGTCGTCATTAACGCCACATGTTTGGTATGAGATAGGTGACCAGTTTCAAGAACAAACCCAGGTATTGTAGGTCTTACAGTCGAATTAACACATTTCATATCTTTCATGATGTTCACGAATCAAAGAGGAAGTGTTAACATAATTGTTATCAATTCCTTTTTACATTCGGATATTAACAAAAGGTTTTTTTTTTAGATCCATGAGGCATAAGTCTTTTGTGAGTAGATCATAGGATCTAAGAGTTTGATGAACCAAACACGAAAGACACAAGGCTGAGATCTCTTGTAGATGTTAATATAGATACAGGTTTTGATTGGAGACTTGGATACATTAGTTTTCTGAAATAGAATCAAATAAAAAGGAAAAGCATGTTTGCTTGTTTCTTTTATTTTCATGATTCGAATATCAAACATAAAAACTAGTATGGCTTCAAAGATCAATGATGTTCACGATAATTTGTGTATAGATCTTATAATATCTATGTGGTTTGATGAACCACACACAAATTCGAAACTGAGATCGGTTAATTATTTTAATTTACAATATTTCGATTATCAATGATTTTTTTTGTTCGAGGGATGAGACTGAGATGAGATATCAAAGTGATTCTTTGTGATTCCATAAAGTTAAAGGCAAATTTGAAATTAGAATGTGATATGAGTTTGTAACTGTTGAGATTTGAAATTAAATGAGTTGAGTCATGAGTCCATGTAGATGAGACTGTTTATTTGTTTGTGATAGATGTAAGTTGGATTGAAAAAATGTATATTTCAGTTGAGGTAAATTCATGTTGAAAGTTGTTTGATTATGTTAATGAGTATGGGTTTAGATACAGATCTTGAATATTGATATTGATTTTGTAATAGTCAAACCGCATCTAATATAGTATGTAGATACAAATTGAATCTGATTTTGTAAATCTCAAATCGCATCTGGTTTGGCTCAACTTGACAAATCGCTTTTATCTTTTAAGACAAATCGCTTTGCCTTTTTAAGACAAATTGCTTTGACTTTATAAGTCAAACCGCTTCATAAAGTCACAACTCACTTTTGGTACACAAGTCGCTTTTCACATATTTTGGACAAACCGCATCTTTTAAAAAAAAAAGACAAGCGCTTTTGACATTAAAACTCCAAAAGATGGTCAAAACGCATCTTCCATATGACAAATCGCAGTCCCTGAAAAATAGGATCTGTTTTTTTTTCTTGCATCAAAACGCAGCATAGAACACCAACAAAAAGCACCGAAGAACTCCATATTATCAGACCTAGATCTAAACCCAGAATAGCAAACTGCATAAGAACATCTCATAGTACCCGTTTGACCAAATCACATGAACAATTGACCATTAAAACGGTTTGACCAAAAAATGATAGAACAATTTTGACCGCACCAATAGTTTTCAGAAACTTTTATAAATACAGTTATACAAGCTTTGAAACTGTTATAAAAATTGTAAGAAAACAGATTGACCATATGAAACTCAAACCATCAAAACATCTTAAACAGTAAACACAACTTAACACCGGATTCGTCAATAGCATACCCACATCAAACTGCAACAAAAAATGCCCAAACCGCATACGAGAACACATCAAACCGCATATAAGAACTACATAAGAAACCATACGAATCATTAAAGCAACACAACCTAGGCTCTGGTACCATTTATAGGATCGTATATTTTATGTTGTTTAGATGATTCAGGTGGTCTAGGATAATGATTAAACAAGTGAGCCATATTTAGAAAGATGAAGAGAGGAGAGGGAATTCTAGAGAGAGAAATAACAAAACAAATGAAAGGTTAGCTTAGAAGTTCCAACCCTCTACCTTGGGAGGTAGAGGGTATTTATAGCTTACAACCTAAACGTCCTCCTGACAGACTGTGGATCAGGCATACAGTGGGTAAAGACCCGTCCTTCCTCCACGGTGTTGCACTAAACTAAACTACGCTAATAACTAACTACTAAACTAACAAATAACGTAACTATCGATATGTCTACGAGCTAACTTATGCTAGATTACATTTGGGGTGACCGATACTTCACTATGGAATTTCTAATTCCTAACAGACTTTATGGAGTAAGTCCTTGAATCGAGTCCATGCTTCGTAGAGAGATTCACCTTGACGTTGTTGGAACATCAAGATATCATTCCTAAGCTTAGTGGTTCTCCCCGGTGGGAAAAATTGAGCAAGGAAACGAGAGGTTAGATCATCCCAACTTGAGATAGAGCCGGCTGGAAGTCGCTCAAGCCAATTACTAGCTTGGTCCCGTAGAGAGAATTGGAAGAGACGCAAACGCGTGATCTCCCGAGTAGTAGCATCGAGGTCGATGGAATCGACAATTTTAAGGAAATCCTTAAGATCTCGATTAGGATCTTGAACGAAGTCCATGGAATGCACATCCGCTTTGCACCAACCGGATGGTGTCGATCATGAGCCGTAGTTTGGGCTTGGTCGGGAAGCTCAATGGTGTTCCTATAGCCTAGGTGGCTTGGTCTCGAGTATTCACCAAGAGTACGGCCTCTTGGCGGGTCATTTGGTGGTGGGTTGATGAGTGGTGGTTGGTTATCACCTTCCATGATGAAAAGTGATGGGGTTACTAACAAAGGTCATGAAGAAGGGGGGATATACTACGAGGAAGCTAAAAATGGGGAAAAAAGCTTACTTGATAGGAATCAAGCAAGGAAACCTAAATGAGGTGGACTCCTAACTAGCTATTCTATTCCCCGGGAGCAGCGCCTAAAACTTGATAACGCTACACGCGTCGTTCGGGGTCAAAGGTACTTCCTTTTCGTCGAGCAAGTTTTTCAACACTCTAGGAAGTGAACCTAATCGTTGTAGTGTAGTATTAGGGAAAGCCACGGGAATTGACATCGTTCTCTAGGGGAATAGGAATGCTAGTGAGAAGTTACTATGCTAAGGTTGGGGTTGAGGAAGATTATTTTTTATCTTTTTATGTTTTTTAAGAAATGGAAAGGTATGAATCTTGAGGTTTGGATTTGGGGGGGGGGGGTTGATATTTCTACCGATTACTTCTACTTATCTAATTATCTAAACTAAGGTGAGGGTAGTCTATGTCTATTGTTGTGTGCTCGTATGTTAGTTAAAAATGTATTTGCTTAGGCTTTATTACTCCCTAGTTATCTCCTATTGGTGGTTGAATTGTCACGTCCTTATTCTTAATTGCGTTGTGTCTCTAAGGTCGTAGGGTATGCGTTTTGTAACATATTGGATTTCACAAACACACAAACAATCATAAATATGGGCGTATGAATATATGGTTTAGAGAGAGAAAGTGGGATATTCTAGTGAGAGAAACACATGAAAGGTTAGATTCCAAATGAACATCCAACCCTCTCCATTGTGAGGAGAGGGCTATTTATACAAAGTATTACGCCCTCCTTCGGGCTGTGGATCAGGCATACAATGGGTAAAGACCCGTCCTTCCTCCACGGTGTTGCACTAGACTATACTATGCTAATAACTAACTACCAAATAACATAATAAACGATATGTCTACGAGCTAACTTAAGCTAGATTATATTTGGGGTGACCGATGCTTCACTTATAGAATTTCCAATTCCTAACAATCTCCCCCTAAGGGAGGTCACCCCATGATTTACAATTTTGCATCCTAGCATTCTATTTAATCTTCAGTATTGAGCTCGTAGACTTCAATACATCAAAATATTCAGGCTTTGTGTCTTTGTGGTGATTTCTTCATAGTCCAACTACATTGTACATTAAGTGGAGGTTATAGAGCTGATCCACATCTTGATGACCTTCGAGCTTTATTTGAGATCATCAGCCACAACAAATCTCTGGATCACCCTGTAGTGTGTTGCCATCATGTGAAGTTGTGACTTATAGACCAACATGCTCACATTTTGGATCATGATATCTTTTCATCAGAGTTGCGGAAGCTTATGTTGATTCTGCATATTTCCAGTAGCGTAGCAGAAGCATGGTTTGAAAATATCAGAGCCAGTTGATGAAGATATGCACTAATCATGATTTTTTAATTGTGAATGTGATTGTGTGAGCATGCGGCTGTGGATTGACTCCTCAATTCTGATCAGCTGCAATCGTCAGGGTGTACCTGCATAAAATAGTTAGCAATAAAGCGCACGGAAGTGTCTTTGATCACTTTCGTTGAATTGAGGTACACGCCCACGGTTCCCGTTGATCGATACTAGTCTCGCTGTGATCATGTATAATTCAAGAATCTCTTTGACTGGGTTTCGCAGCTGTTCTAGCCGTTCTCAAACTGGAACGTCTCAAAGAAGACAACACGGAGTGAGTGAACCAGCGAATTGAGATTCACTGAAAATGATTTGAAAACAATTGTGTATTGCTTAATAGAATGTGTTTTGCAATACAACGAAGGTTTTAAGGAAAATCAATTATCAATCATAAACACCTTTTATTTTTGAAATATTAATCCACAGTCGATGTGCTAGAGAAAAGAATTTTAAGCACAACGACTGGTTTTTCAAAGGTATCCGTCAATCCATAACTTGAACCAGGATTGATTCATAAGTTTGAATCGCCCTATTGTTTATGTTCAGCTGTCACATGGTTGATCTATTGGATAGATCTCACATGCCACCTACCAAGAGCTTGTTTGATGTTAGCTCTAGAAGGCTTTCAATCTTCATTATGAATATGTTTGCATATCACTCAGATGTTCTGGCAATACCACAAGGATAATGCGTAGGACTCTAAGAATATAATCTCTCTTTCCACATCGTATGAAACAAAGAGTCTTCATTGACAGTGTCCTAATGAGATTTATTTGATGATCTTGTGGCTCTAGACTCAATTGTGCACATTTGGTTCCTATGCCGGAGACTAAGGAGAGGGTCTTCTTCTTCAATATCAACAATCTCTAAGAGAAAGTCAACAGATAATGTCGGTTCCCCGTGAGAATGAAACAAGTCCTTTTAAGAGGAACTTGAGTGGCTTGGAAAGTTGTAGAAAAAGTCGTCCTTTGGGTCCATGACGTCTTGTCTTCAATACCGATGTTACCTTGGTAACCACCAAGAGTATATGAATTGAACCGGTTTACGCCCTAAGGTTGAATTATTGGAGGCTATTTCTTTTCACCCTTTTCACATTTAATTCTTTTCATTCTTCAACCCCTTGATTGCTTACGAGACTTCATTACTAGAACCTTGTTGGGTTTATTCCAGTTCTAGCTCTATCTCAGTCCGCACTCTTCCCATATCTCACTTTTCTCCTTTTTTCATCATACCTAAGCACTCTACACTATCTAATGGATTGTCCCTGGGTAGATCCCTAAAGCTCTGGCGGGATCGTGGGAACGAATACCTAACCTAACCATCCTTATATCACCATACATAAAGTAAATTTAGTCGGTCTATTGGTATTGTTCTTCTTCCATTGGAACCAATTGAAAACCTTTTGAAAATCAATCCAAGTACCTGTGATACATGATCAAAACATTTTGTACCTGAGTTGTTTTTGATAATTTTAGAAAAAGCTCCCCCTCAACATGTGCATCATATATATTTGAAATGGTTTTAGCACATGGAGGCAAGAGGACTTGAAACTTTCAGATTTGAGAATGAAAGATTCGATTCATTGATCGACAATTTCTAAAAGATATCAACATCACTTTCCCTGATCAAAGTTAGTATTTTTCATACTTTGTTAAAGATATTTTATGGGAAAGGGTGTGGTTTTCAAAAAGTTGCTCCCCCTCAACTTGTGCATGTGATTTTTGAAATTGTTTTGCACGAAGAGGAAAAAGTTCTTAGAAGCACATTCACGATCATACAGCCATACTGAAACCATTAGAAAAACAATCAAGGTACTTTTTGTTGAAACTTTCAAAAAAAATTTGTTTTGTACCTTGAAAGTTTATTTTCTTTTTGAAATGCTTCCCCTCAATATGTGCTTCGAGATTCGAAAATAGTTTAGCACATATTAGAGAGCCGTATGCACTTTGAGACAAATTGGTCACCTTTTATCAGATTGCATATTTATATCACATTTTCTCCCCCGATCGAAAATTTCAAATCTTTTGAGATTTTGGATCTCAAGTGATTTAAATATGTAAGAAAAATTTGTTGGAGAAAAATGTGTCTGGTTTTATTTAATCTGAAATGGAACACTCCTAAGTTCCCTCTTAGAATAAAAAGGGAACTCTAACCCATAACCTATCACTACTATATACATCATAGTTATAGTTGTTCATAATACAATCACCACATTACACATACATTTTAATACATAACAAAAACTACTCCAGGAAGATGTCTTCATTCAGTTCTTTGAAGCAGTTTGTAATGACTTTCCGGAATCTACCACCCATAAAACTTTCAAGGCTGCGAAAGATCATTCTCATCTTAAGTCTTCTACCAATTGCAGCCACAAACTCTTCACACATCTTCAAATCCTGTTCCGACCAAAATCTTGTTTTGTTCCACGGCTTTAGGTCAATTTTGATTTCCTTCACCCTTGAGTTCAATTCTTGTTCAACCATCCTGCGTGTACTATCACTGAACTTGTATAGCTCGCATAGCCTCATTAGCATTCTTGACCCGTATCTGTTGGTAAAGAGGACTGCTCTAGGGGTATCAATCACTACATAGTCATGACGAAATTCATGTCCAGAGGCTTCCCATTGTGGTCTCGTTATTTTGACCTGAGTCTGGTAGCTTTCTACGCCTAGTTGAAAATCTCCAACTCTTTGTCGAATGACTAAGCCCCTTATCCAAAGATTGACAACAGCAGATTGAGCCTTCTTCTCGCGAACAGGTAGATGGTCAAGGTGTCCTTGAAGGTTCAGAAGATAGAGATCTTCAAAGTCATTTGGCAGCAGATGTTTGAATTCATTTTCTTCTATCACGTGATCTTTCAAGTCTGCTCTTCGAAGAACAATCTTCTTCAGATAATCATAGCCATAGATTGGGAAGATCTCTACACTGATAACACTTAGAATCCGCAGCTTGGATCGAACAACTTTGCGTCTCTTTTCAGCTCCATGTCTTTCAATGTAGAATTTCTTCTTTTTGAACCACCAATGAGAAATGCCGTACGAAGCCGAGATGTCATACACTTGTTCTTTGTCTATCCAGAAATGATCAGGTACCATCTGCTCAAGACCCGAATCTGTGTAGGTAGCAGCTTTCATTTTAGAAATAGATAAAGCTGGTTTTCTGTCTGTAGTTCGGGCACATAGATAATCCAGGTCACGGTAGAAGAAGAATTATGATTGGATCGTTAATTAACCTGGTTCACCACCGAGAGAAAGAGGATTGTTAACATCAAAATGACTGATCTGTTCACTGACTTGATCATTCAGCATTTTATGGCATTCTTCCATCTGATATTGAAGCTGATTAGCATCAGAGTGGAAGACTTTGACGATTTCAAATGCTTGGCCTTCAAGATCTTTAGGAGTGATTGATGAAATTCCCTTCTTCTCACAAAACCACTTCATAAAACTCCCCATATCCCCTGTGATGTGAAGAAGAGAGTCTTCTGCTGGAGCTTCATAGTTGGTTGTGATGGTTGATGCCCAATTATTGTAAGGGATTCTCGTGTCAGACTCTGGAATAGACCCTGAAGGTTCAGGAGTTTGAGGTCTCTCTTTCGTGAGCCAGCTTTGAGTCATATCCTTTGATGGTGCAACTCTAGAGGTTTTAACAGTTCACGAAATGTATGCATCAAACCAATCCTCATCTTCGATCGGCTTGGGATATGTTTGGTGGATCCATCATCGTCATCTGATTCGACTCGCCATGACATAAGACTCTTCATGTAGTACATGGTCTTCGGGATAGTGGAGAAGGTGGGTGTAAACCTTGAATCAACCGTGGTCCATCTTCAGACTTCTTACGAGTACCACGATTACGGGATGAACTGGATTGATTTGAAGGTTTTGGAGGAGATGTTGGTGGTTGTAGTGGAGGTGTAGTGGTTGTGCGGAAGATCCACCAAACACCGATGTTCCAGCTCCTCCGGTTGGTGTCACACCCCAAATTACATTTTGCGTGGAATGGAATTCACGGGGATGACTACCATAGCATCAAAGTTACTGTTATATCGAGCGACCTAAAGTGTCGTTTTGAAAATATCGTTTGAATAAGTAAAATAATCGAGTTTACAAAGATTAGGTCCCAAAAGATTTCCAATATATCAAAACGAGTTTGTTACAATCAAACGATAGTTAAGTGCATAAAATATAGGTGAGACGCGTCGACACCGCGACTCTATGATAAGTCCACATGCATGCCATGAAGTGAATGCCTTAGATACCTGAGATAAAACATGCTAAAAGTGTCAACACAATGGTTGAGACAGTTCATAGAGTTTGTTTAACAAGTAAAGCTTTTAAAGAGTGCTCATGCAACAAAGGCAAAGTTTTTGGTCATTTAGAATAGTCCACAAAGCAAAGGCATTGTAAATCCACTCAGTTCCAAGTTCCGCCCATACAAAACTTGCAACCTGTGTGTTCACAACCCACTGCCAAAATATGTCTAGTTTATGTTCATGCACACGTTGTCAAATGAGGTCACAAAGCAAAGGCATTGTAAATCCACTCAGTTCCAAGTTCCGCCCATACAAAACTTGCAACCTGTGTGTTCACAACCCATTGCACAAAATATAGTGCGTCTAGTGGTCAAGTGTACGATGTCATAATAGTTCATAGTATAGCACCACGTATATAATAACTCAGGGATGCTCCGAACATGGGAGACTTTGCACTGCTCCAACAAGGGAGACTCCTTTGTCACTCGACCACCTAGGCGAGAATTATTGAGAACGCTCCACCAATAAGGCGAGACTTTGCACACTCCACCGATAAGGCGAGAATTATTGGGAATGCTCCACCAATAAGGCGAGACTTTGCACACTCCACCGATAAGGCGAGAATTATTGAGAACGCTCCACCAATAAGGCGAGACTTTGCACACTCCACCGATAAGGCGAGAATTATTGAGAACGCTCCACCAATAAGGCGAGACTTTGCACACTCCATCGATAAGGCGAGAATTATTGAGAACGCTCCACCAATAAGGCGAGACTTTGCACACTCCACCGATAAGGCGAGAATTATTGAGAACGCTCCACCAATAAGGCGAGACTTTGCACACTCCAATCGATAAGGCGAGAATTATTGAGAACGCTCCACCAATAAGGCGAGACTTTATAGTGATGCTCCGAACATGGGAGAATTTAGGTCAAGGTCATAACACGTACGGTTCAATAAGTTCAAACAAGTCATAAGTTTGTATTTAAGTTCAAAAGTTCCGTTCAAAAGTTCGTAATTAAGTTCAAAGATTTAAGTCGAGTTCAAAAGTTCAGAACAGTCAAAGAGCTCGAATAATATCAAAAGGTTCAAGATAGTCGAAGCGTTCAAAATCACGTCAAACAAGTTTAAAATATATCAAAAGGGTCCATGTACAAGTTAAAAGAGTTTAACTATATGTCAAAAAGTTCAAATCAAGTCCAAAGTGTTCACTTATATGTTAAAGGGTCCGAATCAATTTAAAAGAGCTCAAATATACATGTTGAACGGTCCAAAATCAAGGAAAGTGATTCAAATAATAGCGTTCATAACATAGTGATCAATTTAGTTAGGGCATAATCTACTTACGCGCATATAGAGTGAAACAAAAGATATTTAAGTTCATATAAATGTAAAGTAAAAGCAAGTAGTTGAGCATGTATCTCCCCCGAAGAGTTTATAAAATAATTAAACGAGTAAAAGTGGGGCTACGAACTCACGGTAATCCTTAAAAGTTTAGAGTACTTGTGAAAGTAAATGAAAATAGTTTGAGCATGTATCTCCCCCAAAAGTAATTGAAAATGTATAAAAGTAGGGGCTATGAAACTCACCTGATGCAATGATTATGATGACAAAAGTATATACACTGAAATGAGGCACGATCTCTAACCGCAACCTAATATGAATGATATGATCTAATGTAAGCAATGAAATGATGCTACACATGCAAATACGTATGTTATCGATACCACTCGTGAAATTTGAAAATAATGTTTATCGTCGAAAAATACATTTTTGACGTCACGTTAAGTTAATAAACACTTTTCATGTAAATATGTTGAAACGGTACTCCACGATCCTCGTTTGATGTTTTATTTGTAAATATAATGTTTTCGTCGTAAAATGACACTTTTCATACTTTGAAAATACGCCCAAAATGGCCTCACAAAACTAGTCGCGAAATATTGTACGTTAAGGGTTAGTGATGAAACTCGGCGTTTTTGAAAACCTTGCAACAATGTCTAGAAGTCGTATCATTTAACTTTTAACCATATGGGTCTCGATCAATGAGAAAAATGGCTCTCAACATGACGTATTACAAAAACTGTTTTTAGACTTAGGTTTATTTTGCTATTAGAAGCTGTCAAAATAAATAGAGTTTCGTCGGGTTTCAAACGTGTATATCTTGGTCGTTATAAGCTTGTTTTCTACGTTCTTTATATCCACGGTTTCGTATTAACATATACTAATATATTTTCAGTAGGTTGGCTCCTACAGATCACGTCTAACGCCACGTTTTGTCCGTCGAAATTCGTGCAACAGCACATATATTTTCAGAAAATAGTTTTTCGTCGTTAAACTTGGAAAAATCATAACTCCTTCGTTATAGACTCGTTTTAATCGTTCTTTCGCCCATAGCTTCGTTTTTGAAGGTATTTTCTGAATCTCTAGCCCAACGTTACCCAGAAACCCCTGAATTTTCTATATTTTGCAAAACTGGACAGCAACTTTCTAATAGTGTGAAAAATGTGATTTTCTAGTTTATAACTTGTCCAAAACTTAACCAAACTACCTCAAATCAACTCCACAAGTACTCAATCCTACCATACACCTTCTTAGGGTGTCATGGAGTCCTAAACATCACCAACCTTGGTGGGTTTCATGGGAATAATCCTAGGTTATTAATAATCTCATTAAACTTAAAAATACTTGTAAAAGTGGTATAATAACATAAGTACTTGTATGTTTTGCTAATATAACTTGAAAATACATTATGTTACTAGTTAAATGAAAGTATGAGATGATAAAAAAAAATATTACTTGAAGCTTACTTGAAGTTTGAGGTGATTTGATGAGAAATTGATTAAGAAACCTAGGTTTTTATCACAAAACCTTAACAAGGATTGAAAGTAAAGCTTGATTAAATCTTGATCTTGAAAGTTTGATGGGTCCTCCTTTGATTCTTGTTCTTGGCTGAACCTCAAAGTGAATGGGGAAGAAGAGAGAATTTTGCTAGTTTATTAGATATTTAGATGTGTTAAATGAAGAAAATGAAGTAGATATTTTGAAAGTCTTGGTCTTGGTTAAATTAGTAGCAAAAACAAAATTGGTCACTTGTTGTGTCATTTTCTTTTGGTCGACAAGAGTAACAAAAAGAAAAGGTGATGAGTTTTTAATGTATTAATATATAAAAGTGTAAGTATAGTAGGTAATTTGTATGTATAATTAAGTATTTAGGGTAGCGTTAGCTAGAAATAAATTTTTACGGAACAAAATAAAATATATCGAAGTCGTAAAAATTATAAAAATACATTTCTTACATGAAGTGAGTGAAATAATAATTATCGAGTAGTATTTACGAAATCCGTCGTAAATATTTATAAATAACAATTTATATACAAAATAAATTGAAAACATCGGGTAAACTAATAATATAGTTTTTATAGTCTTAAAATGAATATAAAAATATATTAGGATAATTTTTGGAAGTGTCGGATCAAATGTTCAAATAAATGATTACGCGATAGCGTTTATTTAATAAGAAAATAAACGTTTAATGTAAAATGCAAAACCATGCACGAACCGATATGAAATGATGAATATTGAGTTTGAGAAATGACCGAAAATTGAGAATTGTGACAGTTGGAGGCGGAGGAGGAGGAGGTGGGGACTTGGGACCTTTATACAAAGACTCCAACACAGAAGTCCTCCTTTTCTTCTTTGCCTCTCTTTCTCGAATATCCTCTAGAAACTGTAAATGATCATCGTGCTTAATTGATTCTTGAAGTGCTTCATGTAGCTTCTTATGAACCGCGTCCTGGTGCTCATTAGCATCATACATCTTATCAGACAGAGCAACTCTCATATCAGAAATGGGCAAATCCTTGAACCGTTGAAGCAGTGGAGCCTGCATTTGCCCATTCAACAACATCTTTTACCTCTGCCTCAATTGCGTCTATGACTCCTTGATCGAAGTTAAGGTTCTCCAGTTTGTAGATGCGACGCTCGAGGATGTTGATAGATTTAGGCAATTGCCTCTCAAGAGCTTCAATTCTTTTCACAGCCTTGTCGAGCAATTGATCAGATGTTAGAATTTGAGGTGGTGAAGCCGGTGGAGTGTTCGTGTCATTAATTGTAACCACTGGTTCGAGTGATAGATCTTTAGCAGGTTCAGGTGGTGGAAGTGCGGTTGCATGAGTAGGTTTGGGCGGTGGAAGTGTGGTTGTAAGAGCAGGTGCAGACATCGGAGGGATGGTTGATGTGTCTTGCTGGATGTTGACCGTGAACATAGATTCAGCTTCCTCTTTCTCATCACTTTGCTTATGAGTCTCGGCGTTTGAAGGTTTGTCATTCAAAAACTGATCACCAAATGAGAAATCGGCATCCAGATTCTTAAGTGAGGATAGAGATCTCGTAGACATGTTTGTTTCATTACCTGTTTCAAGCACTGGAACTTCTTCATAAAAATGTGCTGTCTCCTGGCTTTCTGATTGAGTATCACTGGAAGCAGGGGTTTCAACAAGTGTATATGTCACATCTTTTTCAACTTCAGATTGAATTAGAGATGAGGATGATTCAACATCTCTTTTCTTGAGTATGAATTGAGTAGTCTATTTTGGAGGTGGAGAAGAGATGGTCAATAGCATTTGAGCAGCTTGTACTGCATCTGCTCCAGAAATCCCTTTTCCTTTATCTTGTGTGACTGTAGTAGTTTGTCGGGGTGCTGGCTCAGGTTCTCTTATCACAACTCCTCCCACTAGAGGTCTCTGAGTCATGTTCAGGCTATCCAGGCTTTGCTTAATCCCTTCTTGCAATGCAGCCTCGTCTTCATCTATCAAACGCATGTCACTCTCTGGAGCCTCGGTTCCTTCAACATTCCCCTTTCCGGCATCTTTCTTTCTCTTTTTCTGCTTCTGTGATGAAGTGTCAGTAGATTGAGATCTATCACGTCTCTTCTTGGGAAGGGAGGCATATGAGGTTTTAGAGGATGATTTAGTGCTGGAAGTAGACTTTGTAGACTTGGGTTGTGAGGGATCGGGAGCGTCATCAACATTGGATCTGGATACCCTTTTCTTGTATAATCTGAAGTAGTCAGTTTTCTTAATATCATCTGTGAGAAGTGCATCAGGAATTAGCATTCCAAAGATCTCTTTATTAACACCTTTGGCAACATATTTGAGGTTACCAAGTACAAATTCATCCCTAGCATTATGGAGGACTGACTCACTCCTTGGATTAAAATGATGAGTCTATTGCAAGTACTGAATGATAAGCTTCGAGAATCTTATGCTAGGAAATACAAGTTTGTGTACTTTCTTCCTTCCTTAGGCCTGATTCTGAACATTTGTTCTGTCGGTGATGAAAGTGTGCATCGACAATGAGAATTCTTCCCAAATACGTTCTGAGACATCAATGTTCACCCCTTTAATGAGACCCCATAAAATTTGCAGAATAGGTGTCCTCACTTTATCGACCCTGAGGTTTTGCCAGATAAGCATAAGTTGAGAATTGTAGTAATGGCTCTCCAAGGTTGATACATGTGTCCGGTGATGATATCTGAGGCCCTTGTAACGTTAACTTGATAACCCAAATCATTTAGAAAGTCCATTAGTTCTTCCGCACTAGGTGGAGGGACAGATTGTTTGGTAGGGTCACATGGTGTGATTCCTAGGGCCTTACTGAGAATGTCAGATGTGATTTCAAATTCCTTATCGTCAAGCTTACAAGAATAAGTGGCTGTGATCTTGTCCCATGTAATGGTGTTCCAAAATTGTTGTAGGTAAATGGAGGGGATCGTGCATTGCTTGGTCAAGGCATTAAAGAAGTTAGTGTTTTAAGAATATCAATAGCAACCTTGAAGATTGGATTTTGTTGTATTCTTTCCATGTCCACATGAGCTTGCTTTTGCCTATCTCTACCCATTTATCTTCCGGAAAATTTCGTTGTCTGTAAGAACTGTGGGTGGAGCAGAAGTAGCAAGGTTCTCGGAAGAGGTTGTGTCTGCCATTGAAATTCTGTAGAATCACACATGCGACAACAGTATTCGAGAGCATGTTAGGATAGACATGGTTAGATAAACAACCTTAATGCAACCTTATGACATAAGCACAATGAGTAGCATACAAGACAGATTAACAAACAACAGATTGAACTACTCAGAAAGTAGATTAAGATGCTTTTGTAATTCTCAGATTAACAAATCATTTTGACAAGGTTTTCTAGAGACAAGTTGCTTGAGCAAAATTGTTAAAACTAAATTGCTATGATAGGATTTCATGAGACAAGTCACTATAATGGAAGTGTTATAACAAGTCGCTAAGACAATTTGTCATATCAAGTCGCTACAAGAGAAACTAAATACAAGTCGCTTTAACGAAAGTGTTATAGCAAGTCGCTATGAACAATTTGACAAGACAAATCGCTACAAATAAAACCTGAGACAAGTCGCTATCATGAAAGTATTATAGCAAGTCGCTTTAAGCAACTTTGTCAAAACAAGTCGCTACAAGAAAAAAACAGCAACAAGTCGCCTTTGTGAAAATTTTTGAGCTAGTCGCTAACTTGTAAAGACAAGTCGCCTCTTAAAAATACAATGATAAGTCGCTACCAAGAATATCTAAAATAAAGACAACTCGCCATCAAGAATATATTCTACAACTCGCCACCAAGAACAACCTGCTAAAAGACAAGTCGCCAACAAGAATGTTTAAAACATTAACAACTCGCCATGAATAATATATAAATCGCTACCAAGAACACATATTGATATATCTAACCAACACTTATCGTACAAGCAGATGAGACATCAGTCATGACCAACAACACTACAACAATTAAACATCACCACGACACAATCATATCCATGAACACGTAACAATCATCATCCCAACAAACACATAAATTTCTTACAAAAAGCTCATAAGGGATACCATGAAAACATACGAACGCACCAACACATCTAACATAAGATACCCTAAATACAACCAATCGAATATCAATCACTAAAGCGCACCACCATTTTCAACCACACACTAACCTAAAATGGGAAAGAGAGTCGTGGGTAGGACAATCGGTGAAATATGTTAAAACAAAGGTGTATTAGATAAGGTTTTAGGCACGGAGGATTCAAATCAAAACTTAAAAGAAATCTTACCACTTCAAATCACTATAAAACCGGTAACTTGAGAGAGAGGGAGATAGTATTTGAGATTTTTGAACTTTTATCAAGTGACAAGTCGCTAGGGCTTAAAGTATAGTTTTCAAGTTTCACAAATTGACACCTTCAGTCCTTATACTTAAACAAAGTGAGACAAGTCGCTAGCAAGACATAATACACACTGCAAGTCGCTAGACCTAAATAAGACAAGTCGCTAGCACAAAGTTAGGCAAGTCGCTATGTCAAAAATACCATTCTCAAGTATCAATAAATGACACATTTGATCCTTGTATTATGACAATAGAGACAAGTTGGTACCTATCTTAGTATCACACGTAAATATGTACTATAGACTCTATCACCCCTTGTACATAGCAAATTGCATGCAGATATGGTGGATAAGTAACATTCATGTTGAATATGACAAGTACCATATAAGACATAACATGGATAAGCCATCAAGCACAATGAACATAAAGGATCATGACTTAAACATGCAGCAGCAAACAAGTAAGCACATAACATATATCAAACAATGACGTAGAGATAAATTGAAAGGTTCTCCGCCTCAATCAATGTCACCAATTAAGAGTGAACATTGATTGAATTTCAACCCCCCTTTATAAAATATTATATATCTTTTGTTCGAACTTCATCTATGGACCCGTATCATTATTGAATGACATTTCTAGGATCGTAGATGTTATCGATAACAAGAGATACATCTTTTATCAGATTGTGGATAAAGATTTAATTAATTAATTAAAAAAATGATTTGAATTTTTTTTATTATAAATATAAGTGAAAAATTAATTTGTACACGGATTCATGAGAACGGGTCCTGATTCAAGTCGAACAGGAGTCAAAGTACGAGGTACATCAATTCTGACAAGCTACAATTCCTGAGTGAGCAATCTTCATTTCTGTTGGAAACCAGGCCATGATGTTCATGATTGAATTGAGCATTGTACCTGAAAAAGAATGAGAACACTTTGCACTAATAGCACATGTAGTATTGCAAATAGATGAGTTAGTGACATGAGTATCCTCACTATTGGATATTGCACAGTTTGGTCTAAGAGTGTCATTAATAGAAATCCCTTTAGGTTCGATATTCTTGAAGATTTTTCCTGTGGGCATCCACTTAAGGGAAGATCTAGGTGTGTAAGTCCGGTTGGATCCTGAAAACTTAAATAATCTACCAGTAGGAATCCATTTGAAACAACTGCTAGTAGATTTGGATGTAGCCACTTCCCTATTTTGAACATTGGTCCTTTTGTAATTAGTTTGTTTCTTAGGGGATTGATCAGCTATTAGATGCTTCTTATATGAACTAGATGAACTCCTAATATTCCTGATCTTAGGGCTTTGAACATTATGCTGGGGATTGTTATTCATCATATCGGAATAAATAAGTGAAGTGTCTGGTTTTGTCAAAACTATATTCTCATCAACTTGGGAGGCAAGCTTAGATTTCGATGGTTTAAATCTTTCTGTTTTAAAAGCATTAGGCTGCCTAACTACAACACGTTCTGATTTATTCAGTACAATTGGCTTTCCCAAGGTCGATGGTTTTGCAAACTTAGTGTTCACCCTATTTCCAATAGATTTTCTAGGCTCATTTTTTAAGGCAACAATGGTGAAGCTCTTATCTTGAATTTGGGCTTTGAGGGGCATCAATGTCTGCCAACAAGGAGTTAGTTTGATCAATCAGCTTGGAATTGTTCTCTAATAAGTTCTTTCTCAAGGACTCATTTTCCCTTAAAAGGTTGGTCACACATAGAGCCAATTCATCATTCCTTGATTCAAGCGGACCACTCACCTCATAGTTAGGATTGTTCATCCTTGTATTACATTTCTTATGCAGATCTGAGAGTTGTAATTTCAGATTACATATGGTTGAATCTTTGTCCGAATCGGGTTTTAAGCGATTAATTTCAAAATTCTCGAAATTCAGGAATTCGGATTTATGCAAGGTTTTGTAGGTGAAAACTTTCTTCTCTTTGTTGTATTGCAATTTCTAAGGAAATACAATGTTTTCAAGAATTGAGTATTTGTTTGAAAGTTCATCAAAACCCTTTTTCAACCATTTCATTTGTTTTAAAGATTCTAGACTCGACTCAACCAAGAGACATTTATCAATATCATGCTCGAAATAGGATTATGTTGATCGTTATGGTACCTCATCACATGACATCATTCATTTGTCGGTATGACATCGCATTCAAATTATGCATGACGGGAGTTCTTGAAATGCGTGCTATTTCAAGCTTATCGACTCGAGCCTCAGATTCGATCGGCCGGTTTCATCATCCTTTGTTGTATCTCGATATTTTGCTTTCAGCATCATCCGTCCTTTCAACTGATCCATTACCCGACATATCACAACTTTCACTTAATTTTTCCTGACACTCATTCAACTTATCATCCTCTTGAGCAGCTTCCTTAATGTACTTTTCCACATTATCCATAAGTTGAATAAATGTATTGATGAACTCATGAATTTCCATTCCAGTATGTTTCTTGAAGGAAATTCCAGTCACGTGTTGATCAAAGTCTCGGAATATTCCCGTTGATAAATGGTGAAATTGGTTGTGGATTACACGAAGTGCGACATTGGAATCATCCTTTAATACCTTCTTTTGGTAATTTGAAGCTTGATTGTTCTAAGTTCAGCAACAAGGTTCTTGTCAATGTTGGTAAGTCCTGGCGGAAGAGGGCACTGCATGTTCGATCCCCAGTTGTAGATAATAGTTATATGAGGTGTAGATGAAGTAGTTGATAAGGCTCACTGTTGCATTCCATTTGCTTTTCATCATGTATCATTAAGAGGTGTGATTCTTTGATATTTGACTCAAAATGTGAAGTGTTTTGATCATAATTTGCTGAATCAATCATGGTTAAGCAATCTGAGTAGCAAACAGTTTCTTTGTTCTGTGAGGTATCATAGAGTTCGAGCACTTTGGAGATTAAAGGGTCAGTGGTGTAAGACATTGTGTTGATGGATATTAGACACAAGTCGCTTGCATTAATTCACCAAGTCGCTAAATACCTTGAAGACAAGTCGCTACTCACACAAGTCGCTAGAAACTCAAGTCACTAAGTATACAAGTCGCTACAAACCTTGAGAACAAGTTGCTAAGTCACCAAGTTGCTAAGTAACCAAGTCACTAAGTATACAAGTCGCTAGACACAACTCGCTAATAGTACTAACTCGCTAAGTAGACAAGTCTCTAAAGAACAACTTGCTACCCACAACAAAGTCAAGTCGCTAAAATTACCAAAGACAAGTCGCTACTTTGCCAAGTCGCTAGCCGAAATGGTACAACCACTACTGTGTACTTTTTGTAGCTTTGTCTCAATAGACAAGTCGCTAGTCCTCAAGTCGCTACCACTTCAACTACAAGTCGCTGAAAAATATAGAAGCAAGTCGCTAACATGAATAATACTCCGAGACTCAAGTCGCTACCAAGAAAATCTTAAACACAACCCTTTTTAATCCAAAACAAGCCCAACCATAGTGATTCAAGCTTTCCAAATCAAAACCCAAGCACATACAATGATTCTAAACACAAAAGTACAATCAAAATTCAAACTTTAACACAAGAAATGATCCAAATGATGCAAAAACCACTAAACTTTTTCAAACCCAAAAACCATATAAAACCACTAGAAATATAAGGACATGTAAGAGAGATGATCAAACCATGGCTCTTGATACCATTTGTAACATATTGGATTTCACAAACACACAAACAATCACAAATATGGGCGTATGAATATATGGTTTAGAGAGAGAAAGTGGGATATTCTAGTGAGAGAAACACATGGAAGGTTAGATTCCAAATGAACATCCAACCCTCTCCCTTGTGAGGAGAGGGCTATTTATACAAAGTATTACGCCCTCCTTCGGGCTGTGGATCAGGCATACAATGGGTAAAGACCCGTCCTTCCTCCACGGTGTTGCACTAGACTATACTATGCTAATAACTAACTACCAAATAACATAATAAACGATATTTCTACTAGCTAACTTAAGCTAGTTATATTTGGGGTGACCGATGCTTCACTTATAGAATTTCCAATTCCTAACACGTTTATCCCTAACTCTTTGAAGCTACCAAAGGTTAATAACTACAAAATCTCTAGGATTTATAAACTTAAACTCTAAGGTATTCTTTGGATGACTAGCCAACAATTACTCTAGGCGATTATAAACTAAGGTTCATCAAAGATTAATCAAGCATTACAAACACAACGAATGACCTATCGCAATACTAGGTCAATCACAATTAAGATAAGAGATAACCAATCAATATTCAATAACTAAGTTTCATATTACCTAGGCAAACACACAAATAAATTAGCCGGACATGGGGAACATGTAAGCATACACACAATCAAAGGAAGACATAATTAAATTAATGAAGTAAAACACTTATCTTGATGTAAGATAGGGTATGGAACCCTAAAATAATATACAAGACAGCCTTGGTTCGGTTTAGGTTTTTACTCCAAAAGACTACACACCGAAAATTAAAAAATTCGGATTCTATATATAAGATTACAAATGCGACGGCATCACCCTTTAATTTGTGACGCCATCGGGTCACCGTTGTTAGGGTTTCTTCTTGGCCACGTTATCATTGTGATGGCGTCACCTTATGTCCGTGACGCCGTCGCCTTGAGTCTCGACGCCGTCGGATCAAATCTAGGCCGTCGAGTCATGCGACGCCTACTCTTTTAAAACCCGATGCCGTCACTTGAAAATAAGCAATTTGGCTACGATGATCGTCACAAAACATCTTCGACGGCGTCACGGTATAACCCGACGTCTTACCCTTCGATTCAGTGACTTGAGTGTCTCGATTCTTGACTTTGGCAATTTTCTCCGTATATTCATGCCTTTTCGTCCGAATAAGTGTCATTCCAGCAATTTGCCTTCAAGATACCTAAAAAGTGAAAAGGAACGATATTAAGTAATAACGGATACAAAAGTGATTAAATAAGGGCTTAAACGACCCCTAAAAAAGGTACATTTTAAAACCTTATCACTTACTAACATCAAATAACTATGACTACGAGCTTTCTAACGAATACATATACTTGAGGTGACCGACTCTTTAACTACCAGATTTTCTAAATCCTAACAATCTCCCCCTATGGGAGGTCACCTCAATTTACATTGAATACAAACAGATGTTACATTTCGATTGTTCTTGGATTCTTGATTAAGTTCTTTGCTTTGTAGCCCGTAGTGTTTAATTCTTCATGTTCTGCATGTTTTGTTAATTCAAGTGGAGGTCTTTAACTGATCCACGCGTTGATGAGTTTTGAGCCAGCATTGAGATCATCAGCCACCATAAATCTCTGACTCATCCTTTGTAGCGTTTCTATCATGTGACGTTGTGACTTTTGGACTGACATGCTCACATTCTGGATCATGATTTCTTCTCATCAGAGTTGCAGAAGATTTTGTTGATTCATGATATTTGCAGCAGCGTAGCAGAAGCATGGAGCGAAAATATCAGAGACACTTGATGAAGATATGCTCTTATCATTATTTCTTCGAGATGAACGTAATGTGTGAGCATGCCGATATGGATTGACGCCTCAATTTTGATCAGCTGCAACCGTCGGGAGTTCGTGCAGACAACAGTTAGCAATAAAAGTGCATGAAAGTGTCTTTGATCACTTTCGTTGAATTGAGGTACACGGCCCACGGTTCCCGTTGATCGCGACAAAATCTTGCGTGATCGGTAGAATCTGAAGAATCTCCTTGACGAGGTTTCGGTTGCTCTAGTCGTTCTCAAACCGTAATGTCTCAAAGAAGACAACACGGAGTGAGTGAACCAAATAATTGAGATTCACTTATTGATGAAAATGATTTGAAAAACAATCGTGTATTGCTTAATATAAAGTGTTTTGCAATACAATGAAAGTTTTATTAGAAAATCAATTATCAATCATAAATACCCTTTTAATTTTGAAACATTAATACACAGTCGATGTGCTGCAGTACATAATTTTTAAGCACAACGACCGGTTTTTCAAAGGTATCTGTCAATCCATTCCTGAACCAGGATTGATTCAAAATATGAATCGCTCCATCGTTTCTGTCCAGTTGTCACATGTTTGATCTATTTGATAGATCTCACATGCCACCTACCAAGAGCTTGTTTGATGTTGTCTCTAGAAGGTTTTCCATCTTCATTGTGAATGTGTTAACACATCACTCAGATGTTCTAGCAATACCACAAGGATAATGCGTAGGACTCTTAAATATATTCTTACTTTCCACATTATGTGAAACAGCAAGACCTCAAGAATAATGTGTCCTAATTGAGATTTATTGATGATCTCTTGGCTCTAGACTCAATAGTGCACTTTTGGTTTCCTATGCTGGAGACTAGGGAGAGGGTCTCCTTCTTCAATATCAAAAATCTCTAAGAGAAAGTCAATATATTATGTAGGTTCCTCGTGAGAATGAAACAAGCCCTTTTAAGAGGAACTTGAGTAGCTTGAGAAGTTGTAGTGCAGTGCGTCACTGGGTCCATGACGTCTTGTCTTCAATACTGGTGTTACCTTAGTAACCACCAGTAGCATATGAATTGAATGCGGTTTCTGCCCTAAGGTTGAAATAATGGAGGGCTATTTCTTTTCACCCTTTTATCATTTAATTCTTTTTCATTCTTCAACCCCTTCAGTGCTTATCGAGACTTCTGATAAGGATTTAAAAGGTACCTTTTTGAGGGGTCATTTAAGCCCTTAATTGATAACTTTTGTATCCGTTACTACTTAATTTCGTTCCTTTTCACTTTTTAGGTCTCTTGAAGGCAAATTGTCGGAATGACACTTATTCGGACGAAAAGGCGAATATCTGAAGAAAATGGCCAAAGTCAAGAATCGAGACACTCAGTCTTGGGCCGAAGAGGACGGCGTCAAGTTCTATTTGTGACGCCGTCGAACAAGTTTTGTGACGACTCGGTAGCCAAATTTCTTATTTACATGTGACGGCATCGGTGTTAAAGAGTAGGCGTCGCGGCTCGGACGACCTAGATTTGATCTAGGCAGCGCCGAGAGGCAAGGCGGCGGCATCACGGGCATAAGGTGGCGCGTCACAATGCTAACGTGGCCAAGACGAAACCCTAATGATGGCGACCCGGCGTCACAATTAAAGAGTGACGCCATCGCAGTTTGTAAAACTATATATAGAATTCGAATTTTTCAGTTTTTAGAGTGTAGTTTTGTAGAGTACCGGCAAATAATGATCTTGACCACCACGAACCAATATCATACTTCCAATGTTTTGTGATGCATTCCGAGATCGCTAGTAAGACTACACTTGTGTAGTTAGGAATAACTAAATGATAAGAGGCATTAGGATAACCCTTATTTGATACCCGTAATATAATTACTTCTTCCACATCGGTTGAGTAATTCCCCCACACCATTGCGTTGTACTCATCTTTAGTACACGATACCCCTAGTTAACCCCTCAAAACCTATCCTTTTCGCGGTTCTCGTGATGTTTCGGTTTTCTGGAATATCAATGAAGAGCATTGTTTACAATCCACCCCCAAATGTACACCCAAATCGCCTTAGCCTACCTTATATGCACTCACTTTTAGTGCATCACTGTTATCACACTAAACCCTTAGTTTAATTATCTAGTTGCTTGCATAAGTTGCTAAGTCGAGTCATATCCTTTGTACACGGTTTTGGGACGATTGGGACTCATGGGAAAAATTAAATTTTATGAAATGACGGGAAGGGAACGTTAAATTCAAATTCCCTTTATTTGCATAATAATGTAATCCAAGTGTTTTGATCTTTTCAATTCGGGTCAAATTAGTGTTAGAGTAATAAAAACTCAAGTGTAGGGATGTGCCTATAAATCCCTATCATTTTGATGTTATCGTAGAGGATGGTAAAGTAAGAGTGTATGAAAAAAAAAACATACGGGCTACCATCCTACATCTATCTTTAAATTTATGTTTGTTTATTTCAGTTATCTAGAGTTTAGAGTGTCGAGTCTTGGCTTAGGAACGCCATTCTTCGCATGCTTGTTACATAAAGATTTTTGACTTGCCACCACTAAATCGCCTATCCCACCAAACCCTTTGTTTCCCTACCATAAGCCTAACATTACAACCCTTTAAAAGACCTTTTGGATAGTCTTTCCTAGGTGCTTACGCCAAAGCGATGGAGGTTTGATCTAGTCTCAAGCCTATGGTAATCTATGTACTAGGACCGGTTAATGAGTGTTTATCTTCCATTTACAACTTGTTATATTTCATATACACCCGAGAGATGTGAGTATCCAAACACCCCATGTGAGGTGCTAGTATGTAATTTCGTGCTTGTTATGACTTTATGGGGCTTATATGTGTGTGGATCATTCTAAACTAATGCTTCATGACCCATAATTTATAAATCAATTGGCTAAAAGCACATTTGCTTGAGGACAAGCAAATACCAAGTGTAGGGATATTTGATAAGGATTTAAAAGGTACCTTTTGAGGGTCATTTAAGCCCTTAATTTATCACTTTTGTATCCGTTACTACTTAATTTCGTTCCTTTTCACTTTTAGGTCTCTTGAAGGCAAATTATGGAATGACACTTATTCGGACGAAAAGGCGCGAATATCTGAAGAAAATGGCCAAACTCAAGAATTGAGACACTCAGTCTTTGGAACCGAAGGGACGGCGTCGGTTTCTTTGTGACGCGTCGGAACAAGTTTTGTGACGACTCAAGAGCAAATTGCTTATTTACATGTGGCGGCATCGGTGTTAAAGAGTAGGCGTCGCACTCGGGACGGCCTAGATTTGATCCAGACGGCGTCGAGACTGAAGGCGGCGGCACGGGCATAAGGTGGCGCCATCACAATGCTAGCGTGGCCAAGACGAAACCCTAATGACGGCGACCGAGCGGCGTCAATTAAAGAGTGATGTTGTCGCATTTGTAACACTATATATAGAATCCAAATTTTTTGTGGAGTAAAACCTAAACCGAACCAAGGTTGTCTTATACAAGATTTTAGGGTTCCATACCCTATCTTACATCAAGATAAGTGTTTTACTTCATTAATTCAATTATGTATTCAATTGATTGTGTGTATGCTTGCATGTTCTCCATGTCCGGCTAATTTATTTGTGTGTTTGCTTAGGTAATATGAAACCTAGTTATTGATTATTGATTGGTTGTCTCTTATCTTAATTGTGATTGACCTAGTATTGCGATAGGTCATCCGTTGTGCTATTAATGCTTGATTAATCTTTGTTGAACCTTAGTTTATAATCACCTAGAGTTATTGTAGGCTAAACATCCAAAGAATACCTTAGTGTTAAATTTATAAATCCTAGAGATTTTGTAGTCATTAACCTTTGGTAGCTTCAAATAGTTAGGGATAAACGCATACCCTACGACCTTAGAAACACAACGCATTAAGAATAAGGACGTGACAATTCAACCATCAATAGGAGATAACTAGGGAGTAATAAAACCTAAGTAAATACATTCTTAATCATCATACGAGCACACAACAATAGACATAGACTACCCCTAGCTTAGTTAATTAGAATAGATAATAGTAGAGTAATCGGTAGAAATACCAACCCCCAAATCCAAACCCCGAGATTTGTACCTTTCCATTTCTTAAAAATTATAAAAAGATTAAAAATAATCTTCCTCAACCCCAACCTTAGCGTATTAACTTCTCACTAGCTTTCCTATTTGTTAGGAATTAGAAATTCCAGGTATTAAAGAGTCGGTCACCTCAAGTATATGTAATCGTTTGAAAGCTCGTAGTCGTAGTTATTTTAAGCTAAGTAGTATTTAGTTAAGTAACACCGTGGAGGACAGACGGTCTTTACCCACCTTGTATGCACGATCCATGCCCGTTGTGTGGCGTTTATGTAAGACTATAAATACTCCCTACCTTGCAAGGTAGAGTTGGAGCTCATAATAATATCTTTCACTTTCTCTCACTAAGTCCCTAAACCTCTAACTTTCTCTCTAGAATTCTACTTATACGCCCACTTTGTGTTATGGTTTGATGTGTAAGTGAAAACCAATATATTACAATTGGTATCAAGAGCCATGGTTAGATCATATCTTGCACATCTTTGGATTTTAGTGGTTTTAGGTGGTTTTGAGTTTGAAAAGTTTAGTGGTTTGTGCATCATTTGGTTGATTTCTTGTGATAAAGCTTGGATTTTGTTAGTACTTTTATGTTTAGAATCATCACAAGTGTTTAGGTTTTCATTTGGTAAGCTTGAATCATCTTGGTTGGGTTGTTTTTGGATTGAAAAGTGATGTTTGTGATGTTTTCTTGCTAGCGACTTGACCTACGGATTTCTTTCTTGCTAGCGACTTGCTTTACATTTTTGTAGCGAGTTACAGTTAGTGGAGTTAGCGACTTGGCCTAGCGACTAACAGTACAAGTAGTGGATGCTCCACTACGGGTAGCGACTTGGTGTTAGCGACTTGGTGTTAGCGACTTGGTGTTAGCGACTTGGTAAGTAGCGAGTTGCTATTTAGCGACTTGATTCCTTAGCGACTTGTATCTTAGCGAATTGCTGCCAAAATTTTGCTAGCGACTAGAGGCATAGCGAGTTGCTATTTAGCGACTTGTCTTTTGTTTAGCGACTTGGGACGTTAGCGACTTGGTGGAATAGCGAATTAGAAGATAGCGACTTGGTGCATAATTTTCTAGCGACTTGGGTGATTTCTTTACGGTTTCTCTTGATTTAGTAAAATCCGTGAAAGAATCTATTTCCGGCTTAATCACGAGTTATAAAATCCGTTTAATTTGTCATCATGTCTACCAACGTTTCTACAATCATCTCCAATGTTGCCGAGGATGTTCAAGCGGTGGTTGGATACTCGTCCACCCATGCTTGATGAGGCGACTACGATTCTTGGGCTCAACGAATCAGATTGTCTTGTCTTGGAAAGGAAAATGGTGTCAACATTCTCAAATCCATTGATGAAGGACCGTATCGGGTTGAGACGACTAGAGATGTACTTGATCTTCTTTGAAGATGGAACTCGATTTACGGAATGGACGGACAAAAGATGTATGATGAGCTTGATGATAAGGAGAAAAGAGATTTGATCGATATTAGGGCTTAACATTGTTCTTCAAGGTCTTCCTAAAGACATCTACAAGGCGATCAACCACAACACGAAGCAAAGGCGGTATGGGATAATGTCAAGATGCTTCTCTCGGGTTCGAATTAACTATGGAAGGCAGAGAATCACAACTCTATGACGAATTTGAACACTTCAAGATGAAACCGGATGAGAGTGTCTATGAGTACTATGTGAGATTTCATAAGTTGGTGAATGATATGAGGAACATCGAATGACTATGCCTAACATTCAATTTGAACTCAAAATTTGTGAACAACATGAATCCCGAATGGCACAAGTTTGTCACCTCTGTGAAGCTCACTAAAGGATTGAAGAATACAAACTATGAGCAACTCTATGCCTTCCTCCTTCGAATGAGAGACATGATATGTTTGAAAAATGATTCTTAATCGGTTCAAAACCAACCAGGAGAGACAAGCTCATCTAATGACTCAACCGCCTTCTACTCAAACATCGAATCACAACCAAAGCCTCACAAGTCATACCCATGGGTAATGGTAATCACAAACTCATTCACGATCCTATGTTCAAACAAGTCGATCTTGATGCACACATGGGTAACATCATTAATCAACTAGCTCTTCCGATTAGTCAAAACATGAATTCTCTCCCACAAACCAACAATGACCTCGAGCGACATCTAACCCACACAATCAAGCTCTTTGTTAAAGATGGGAGGATCGTGGTGCAACCGATTCGGGAAAGACAAGTATGATCGGGGAAGAGGTGGGTGGTAGAGGTTATGTTGGTAATCAAAATCGAGGAAGAAATGGTAATCAAGGTCAAGCTAAGCCGATCAAATGTTATAAGCGTGGTGGTGAGGACACATTGCAAGGCGCACATCTCCAAAATGTCCACGAGAATCTTGATTACTTGAGAGATAAGATCTTGCTTGTACAAGCTCGGGATAATGGTCTTTGCTTTGGATGAAGAGGAATTGTTGTTTCTTCTTTGAGGGCAATGCCAAGACCTATGATGCGAGATGTGGATGAGCGACCTATTCGGAGATAGGTCACAATCATCGAATGCCTTTCAAGTCGCCGATTGTGATGCATACGACTCGATGTGGATGATGGACCTCTGCACACACAATCTTTATGGCTAGCATTTCTCCAATGGTTTCTACCAAGGTCTCTTCTTCACCACAAGTGGCCCATCCAAAGACAAACTCATCTCGAGGTATTAAAACTATACAATGATGCGGATGTGCAAAAGATGCATGACAAAGTACAATCAATGAAACTATTGAATCAAATATTGAAAATATGGATAGTATCAATTTTGTCCCATATGATCAATATGTGAAACAAAGTGAAAGTGAAGTTGTACCAAGTGATGCATCTTCTGCGATCAATAATGAGTATGTTTTGATGAATTCACCGCATGTGCTCTCGATGATTACGTTGTTTCGAACTAAATGCCTATAAAGAGCGTGTTGCTATTTATGAACAACGTGCAAAATTTGAGTTGACCACTCGTGAGCGGAAATGGATGACCAAGTGCGTACAATCATTAGAAAAAGTAATTTTAGAAGATGTATTAAAACAAGAGTTAAATTCCTTGCAAGAAAAGCTTTCTAAAGCGCTAAACAAAAACAAGAACTTCAAGAAAATGTGAAAATGCTTAAGCAAGAATTTAATGCAAAGGAATCAAAACTCTTGAAAGATTTTCTAATCGAAAACTTTGAAAAACAAACTTGAAAACAAGTTGTACATACAAGGGAACACGATTGATTGCTCACATGATCACTAAGCATAGAGTCTTAGCGATAAGCATAGTGTTCCCATTATAGATAAACCCAACCACGAGTGCGGAAGATAGCAAAAGCGACTCAAAGTGTGATCTATGATGGCAATGAGATTCTTAAACCTAGACAAAAACCTAGTTGCTTTGAGTGCAGAGGAAGATAAGAAATTAGATGAAATCACTAGGAGAAGATGAATAAGAAACTAAATGATCCTAAATGCAAAGAGAAGAAAGTAATTATCACTCCCATGACTACAAAAGGAGAATTGGATCTCCACGAACATGTTTAAGCCTCAAACATTGTTGACTCCCGAACAAGTGTTACGGAAAATGGACTTAGATAAGCGTAGCGAGAAAATATTGTTGAAACAAACCCTCCCTTAGGAAAATGCCTAAAGCAGCTGTGTATCCTCCCAATACGCCAATGCATCTAGTTCCTAGAACGATTACTACTAAAAGCAAGATCTTAATCGGTCAATATGTTATTTTTCAACTATTTGTTGATTTTGAGAAAACTTGTAAGAAAAGGATCACACCAGCTGGGATTCTTGAAGGGAAAGGGTTTTGAACAAACAAAGAATGCTATTTAAGCGAGGTCATGCCTTTCTTTAAACTTCTAAAGATCACTTTGAGAGTCTTAAAAGGGATACATACCGATATTAAGGGAATGGAAAAGGAATTTGATGCAATGATAGTTGAAGTTAGTGACTATGAGCGAGCACTAAAATATAATGAGATGGAGAGGAAGAACTTGCATACACTAAATGAGAACACGATTTCGAATGTATTGCTCAAGATGTGTTTTTCATTGCTACAAATTGTTCCATTAATGCTTCTCAATTTCATGAATTATCTGTTGCCACGAAAGTCTCCCATGATCGTGTCATTGAGCTTGAAAAACTAATTACGAACTAAGCGAGAAAATTGAACTGGATGATCACGACAATTTGGTTAAACATTTTCTAAACTAGAAGTTGAGCATTTTAATTTACAACTAAAATATCAACATCTTAAAGAAAATGTCAAAACTTCAAATATCAAGACATCCTCGGATGCTCGAGTTTGATGCGGTTTTCAAATTAACAAAGCGTGATGAGCAGATTCAAGCTCATTGCAACACGATCGAAAGTTGAAAGCCCAAATCTCTCAATTAAAGGGTCAAACGAACAATATGACGGGCTCCCAAGTGCCTCCTCCTTTAGATTCTCGAATTCTCAAGCGTTTCATCTTCAAAACCTAGTTAATGAATTACAAAGGAAAGGAAAGTTTTCTAAAGCGAAATAACGAACAAATAGCTTCATTGCAAAATAACGAACAAATAGCTTCATTGCAAAAGGAAATTGAGAATCGAAGAGTCGGGTAAAAGGGAAAATGCCTATGACCAATGGGAGAATGGAGTATCAAGGTTCACTCTTGTAATAAATATGCTTTGTCGTGAAATATGTCCCTACTCATCTCGGGAACAACAAACTTCTTTGTTCAAACATACTTCTCATCCCTTAAGGATTGGCTAGAATGTCTGCGTGAGATTGTTGAAGAGGATAAGTTAGAGAAACCTCATGATAATGCAATTGGACATGCATGCTTATATGCCAAACGATCTCAAGAAATCCTAGAATGCTTGATCACAATATGCCCAAAGTCATTAGGTGAGAGAGTTAATCCTTTGATTCCATGCTCGATGCCCAATGTTTTGAATGTGAACCTTAGTGTGCCTTTAAGTAGTTCAGATTCCAGATCTGTCAATGCTAAGAAAGAGAACTCAAGTGTGCCTTCTAGGAGTACAAATCCCAGCACTTCTAGTTTTAAGAAAGTGAACCTTAGTGTGCTGCATGTAGTTCGGATCGGCGCATCTAAGCGGTGATGCAAAGAGTAGTAAAACCAACTAATGTTCCCATTCCTCTACAGAGTAATCGGTGACATTAAAGGGAGCGGTCAAAGTCTCAAGACAATACAAGGAATGATAGGACCTTGCAAGCTAAGAATGTGCCTTTGGAAAAGAGTAGAAGAACAATCTAGGAACTTTAAGTTTGAACCGAATAAAGCGAATCGTGTTGATTCTAGTATTAGCCATAGGCGTCTTGTAATTAATTTGAATTTCGATACTATTTGCAAACCTTGTATTGATGTCGCTTGAATTCGGTTCTAATCTAGAATGTGGTGTTAATGTTTTGCCTAATGATGTTAATTGTCCGATTAATATTGTTAATGCTAAAATTCATGCTAAGAAGGCTAAAAGGCAAAACGAAAGAAAGTTAGAAAGCATTGGAAACCCGGGAAGAACATTTAGTAAGATAGGCTATTATTGGATACTGTTGGTCATAAGACTAATCGAGACAATGCCCACTAGAAAATGGATGCCTCTTGGTAGAACTATTCCCTTAAGAAGTGAGCACTTTGTGAGCAGGGCTAATATAGACACTAATCTCGCATCTATTCACAATGATTCCATTGCCTTATTTTCTAATATGAATGCTTCTATTTACGATGTGGGTGTTCCAACCATTGTTACTAACCAAATGGAACCCATTCTTGTATGGGGATCCCAATTATCGATTATCCATTCTTATGCGTGTTCAGCTGCGGATCGTTCAAATCGTTACGTGGTACACGGACTCAGTTTGTTCCAAGCATATGATTGGCGACCGGTCACGGCTCATGAACCGTGAGCAAATTCATCGGAGACGATTAGATTCGGAATGATCATTTCGGTGCTATTATGGGTTATGGAGACTATGTTGTTGGCAAAAGTGTTATCTCCGGGGTTTACTATGTAGAAGGTCTTGGTCACAACTTGTTCTCTGTTGGTCAGTCTGCGATTCGGATCTAGAAGTAGCCTTGAAAACATACCGCTTCGTTAGAGAACTTGATGGTAAGGAACTTTTAAGAGGTTCACGTGGTTCAAATCTATACACCATCTCTATCGAAGATATGATGAAGTCTTCTCAATTTGCTTGTTGTCAAAGGCTTCTAAAACAAAGTCATGGTTATGGCATCGTCGTCTCAATCACACGAACCGCCACCATCAATGATCTCACGAGAAAGGACTTAGTTGTAGGTTTACCTAGACTCAAGTACGAAAAGGATCATCTTTGTTCGACATGTCAATTGGGAAAAAGCAAGAAGTATGCCCATAAACCCAAACCTACTAACTCATCACGAAGTTCTTCATATGATTCATATGGATTTATGTGGACCAATGAGGGTGCGAGAATATCTTTGGGAAGAAATATGTGTTAGTTGTGGTTGATGATTACTCTAGATTCACAGGTCAAGTTCTTAAGGACAAAGGATGAAACTCACGATATCATCATCAAACTCATCAAACAATTGCGAGTTCGACTTAACAAAACCGTCGTAATTATCGAGCAGACAATGGGCGGGTTTGTCAACAAACAACTTAGTGAATTTTATGAAAGCGTTGGAATCGACCATCAAAGAAGTGTTCCACGAACTCCTCAACGAGCGGTGTAGTTGAAAGGCGAAATCGAACTCTTGTAGAAGCCGCTAGAACAATCTTTGATTTACTCAAAGGTTCCAATGTTTCTCTCGGGTGAAGCTATTGCCCTTGCATGCTACACACAAAATCGTTCCACGATTCACTTTGTTCATGGAAAAACTCCATATGAACTTGTCCACAACAGAAAACCTAATCTCTTTCCTTCGTATATTTGGTGCATTGTGTTATCCAACTAATGAGGGTCAAGACTTAGGCAAACTTAGAGCTAAAGTAGACATTGGAGTATTTGTAGGGTATGCACCAAACAAAAGGGATACCGAATCTACAACAAAAGAACCGAAATATCATGGAAACAATTCACGTTACGTTTGATGGTGACCGGTCAAATGGCTCTGGACAATCCATTCGGGACCCGCACTTCAAAACAGTCCCATTGGTTCATCCCTTGTTCCAAACTCCTCTCAAGAAACTCCATATGTACCTCCATCGAAGATGATTTAAAGAAATTGTTTGATCCTATGTTTGATGAACTTTATGATCCAAGTACTAATGAGGTGTCGATCCTACAACAGAGGTTGCTCATATTCACGTGAATGAAGTCAATCCTCGGTCTCAATATCTTTAAGTCAAGAAGCGCCATGCGATCCTTGATCTCATCAACAAATCATCATTCTTCAAATGTACATCATGGGCATTTACGGCATCAATGATGAAGTTAATCCCTTTGCTACTCACGAAGATGCTCCATTTGAAAACATATTTGCTCACGAATCATCATCGAACAATCTTCTTGAGGAGACATCGACTCTGCTACCTCGGTCCCTCAACAAGCGCCACATGAACACCTTAGAAAATGGACTCACGATCATCCATTGGACAACATCATTGGAAATCCTCTCGTCCTGTATCAACACGAAAACAACTTGCAACCGATGCCTTATGGTGTTTCTTCAACTCCGTACTATCTAAGATCGACCAAAAGATGTTAAAACCGCCATGAATGAAGATAGCGGTTCAATGCCATGCAAGATGAAATTCATGAGTTTGATTGACTTGATGTATGGGAGTTAGTACCGCTCAGGCGTGCTATGATTATTGCTCTTAAATTGATCTTCAAAGTGAAACTTGATGAGCATGGTGATGTGTTGAAGAACAAGGCTCGATTAGTTGCTAAAGGATACCGTCAAGAGGAGGTATTGACTTTGAAGAATCTTTGCTCGGTTGCTCGAATCGAGGCAATCGAATCTTTTGGCTAATCTTGCTAGTAAGAACATGGTAGTCTATCGGATGGATGTGAAGGCGGCATTTACGAGCGGAGACCTTAAAGAAGTCGTCTCGTCACCAACTGAAGGATTTGTAAATCAAGAGCATCCTACTCACGTTTATCATTTGAAGAAGTCTCTTTACGGTTTAAAGCAAGCTCGAGGGCATGGTATGATACCTTGTCAAAGTTTCTTCTATCTACGGATTTAGCAAAGGAGCAGTTGATCCAACATTGTTCACCGAAGTCGAGCAAACATTTAATTCATGTTCAAATTTATGTTGATGATATTATTTTTGCCTCGGCGGACCCAATGGAATGTGATCGTTTTCAAATGAAATGAGTTCAAAATTTCAAATGTCAATGATGGGACAAATATCATTTTCTTGGGATTACAAATTTCGCAAAGTCCGGAGGCATTTTCATAAATCAATCTAAATATGCAACCGAGATCTTAAAGAAATTTGGATTTGATTCAAGTGACCTGTTGACACTCCATGATTGATCGAACCAAACTAGATGAGGACCACTCGGGGATCATGATTGACCAAACAAAATATCGTAGTATGATTGGATCACGATGTACCTCACGACTAGTATGCCGAGACATCTTGTTCATTTGTTTGCATGTGTGCTAGATACCGGCTAAGCCTACTAAAAGCACCTTGAAGCGGTTAAGCGGGTCTTCGGTATCTCAAGGAACCATCAATATGGGTCTTTGGTACCGAAGGACACCGATATGTCACTAACGACCTATCAGATCTTGATCATGCGGTGTCAAGATACTCGTCGAAGTACATCCGGAGGTGCTCGGTTTTGGGTGATAAGCTTGTTAGGTGGTCCTCAAAAAGCAAATGAGTACTTCTATTTCCTCTCTGAGGTGAATACATAGCCATGTCATCTTGTTGTGCTAAAATCTTATGGATGAGATCTCAATTATCGACTATGGCTTTGAATTCAACAAAATCCTCTGTCTTGTGATAATAAAAGTGCAATTGCTCTCTCATGCAACAACGTTCAACACTCAAGAGCAAAGCATATCGACATTCGACATCATTTCATCGGGAACAAGTGGAAAAAGGTGTGGTGGAACTCTATTTTGTGAGGTGCGAATACCGGTTAGCGAGACATCTTCACCAAAGCTCTTCCAAGAGAACGTTTTGAGTTTATTCTTCCACGACTTGGCTTGAAAAGCCTTCAACGAAACACTCAAACGTCTTGAGGAGGAGGCGAGGGTAAAGGCTTCATCTATATCTTGTAAAAGGTATTCAAATCTTATATATATATATATATATATATATATATATATATATATATATATATATATATATATATATATATATATATATATATATATATATATATATATATATATATAAATATCTCAAAATCCATAAAATTTGAAAAATCTTCAAAAAAAAAAAATATCGTCCATTCTTCATGTTTTTCTCGGTTCGATTATATCTACGGTTTTTGTCTTTGTCATTCAAAGAATGACACGGGACTTTAGATATTGTTTAATTTTATTAAAAAAAAAAAAAAAAAAAAAAAAAAAATTTTGGGAGAAAGAGAAACATTGGTTTATTGTCATTTCGGCAATAACCGCTTTTCAAAGAAAAACGAGCCATGCTTCACCATGTTTTCAAATTCCATGCTCGATTCTATAAACATTTATTCATCGAAAACTAAGCGCTTTGAAAAATAACTCGGTCTCTATTTTTGATAATCATCGGACTTATTTGTCAAAATATCAATTTCTCAATCAACAACCTATGTCATTGATTGAGGGGGAGAATGATTTCAATTAAATTAAAAAGTTATTTGGCATTCAATTATTTTCAAAAGATATTCATGCATGTTTTACCAATGGAGTTTTAAAGTCTTAAAATCCGATCCTTATCAGTTAAAACGCTTTCATAATCAAGTCACAATTCTCCTCAAAAGCTTTCAAAATCAATTTAAATCTATAAGAGATCACAAATCTCATGATTTGATAATTGTGATCGGGGGAGAATTTGTGATTTAAATTGGACTTAAAGCGAGGATTCGGTAAATGGTTTTACAAGGATGTACATGTTATCCTCCCGCATGTGACAAACGATTTCAAATTTTCCATTCACATATTGAGGGGAGCGTCTATCTTACACCTATGATTTGAAACGTGATCATTTATCTTAATGTGCAGGTTCCTCTAGTATGTGCAAAACTCCTTTCAAACCTTGAGGCACATATTGAGGGGAGCAAAGTATGAAAACCTCATCCTTCCCAAAATACTTTATCTACTTGATTTGATCAGGGATGAGATGTTGATATCTTTTAGAAAATGGTAATCAAAGAAGTTAATTCTTCCTCTTGCCTCCGTGTGCAAAACGATTTCAAACATTTGATGCACATGTTGAGGGGGAGTTCTCATTCTAAAAACATCAAAAACAATTTAGGTACAAAATGCTTTGATAATACATCTTAAGTATCTGGATTGATTTTCAAATGGTTTTCAATTGGTTCCAATGGCAGATGAACAATACCAAATAGACCGACCAACTTTACTTTATGTACGGTGATATAAGGATGATAAGGTTAGGTATTGGTTCCCATGATCCGCCGAACGGAGGGATCTACCGAGGACAATCCACTAGTTAGTGTAGAAGTCCTTAGGTATGATGATAAAAGGAGAAAAGTGAGATATGGGAAGAGTGCGGACTAAGGCGAGCAAATCTTGGAACAAACCCAACAAGGTTCTTGCAATGAAGTCTCGGTAAGCTTGAAGGGTTGAAGAATTAAAAGAATTGAATGAGAAAGGGTGAAAACAAATAGCCCCCATTTATTCAACCTTAGGGCGTAAACCGGGTTCAATTCATATGCTCTTGATGGTAACATCGGTATTGAAGACAAGGCGTCATGGACCCGGTGGACGATTGCACTTCAACTTTCCAAACCACTCAAGATCCTCTTAAAAGGACTTGTTTCATTCTCACGGGAACCAACATTATCTATCGACTTTCTCTTAGAGATTGTTGATATTGAATAAGGAGACCCTCTCCCTAGTCTCCGACACATGATCCAAATATGCACATATTGAGTCTAGAGCCACGAGATCATCAATAAATCTCATTAGGACACTTTCAATGAAGACTCTCTGTTTCACACAATGTGGAAAGAGATTATATCTTGAGTCCCACGCATTATCCTTGTGGTTTTGCGGAACATCCGAGTGATATGTGAACATATTCACGGTGAAGATGGAAAACCTTCGAGCCAACATCAAACAAGCTCTGGTAGGTGGCATGTGAGATCTATTATATAGATCAACCATGTGACAACTTAACGAGAAACAATGGGGCGATTCAATCTCTTGAATCAATCACGGTTCGAGTTACGGATTGACGGATACCTTTGAAAACCGGTCTTTGTGCTTAAAAACTCTTTTCTTTAGCAAATCGACCGTGTATGGATATTTCAAATCAAAAGGTGTTTTATGATTGATAATTGATGTTCATTAAAACCTTCGTTGAATTGCAAAAACAATTTCTATTGAGCAATACACGATTGTTTTTCAAATCTCTTTTCATCAATCGGTGGACTTAAATTATTTGGTTCACTCACTCCGTGTTGTCTTCTTTGAGATGTTCGGTTTGAGAACAATTAGAGCATTGCGAAACCTTGTCAAGGAAATTCCTCGAATTATACGATCACAGCGGTACTTGTCTTGATCAGCGGGAACCGTGGGCGTGTACCTCAATTCAACAAAGTGATCAAAGACACTTTTGTGCTTTATTGCTAACTATTTTATGCGGTACATCCGGCGTTTGCGGTGATCGAATGAAGCGGTCAATCCATAGCCGCATGCTCACACAATACATTCATCTCTTAAGAAATCATGATAAGTGCATCAATGACTTTGATATTTTCACTCCATGCTTACGCTTCTGCCGCCAATATCATGAATCAACGAAGCTTCGTTACTCGATGAGAAGATATCATGATCCGAATGTGAGCATGTCGGTCCGAATGTCACAACATCACAAAATTCCAACACCACAATGAATGTCTCGGAGATTTTTGATGGTGATGATCTCAAAAGGCGGCTCAAAATTATTATCACGTGGATCGATAAAGACCTCCACTTGGATTAACCAAACATGCAATGAGAAGAATCAATGACTACGAGCTTGAGCAAAGTACTACATCAAGAATGCAAGAACAATTTTAATGTAATATCTGTTTGTATTCAATGTAATTTTAGTACATGATTGAGGTGACCTCCTTAGGGAGATTGTTAGGAATTAGAAATTCCGGTATTAAAGAGTCGGTCACCTCAAGTATATGTAATCGTTTGAAAGCTCGTAGTCGTAGTTATTTTAAGCTAAGTAGTATTTAGTTAAGTAACACCGTGGAGGACTAACGGGTCTTTACCACCGTATGCACGATCCACGACCCGTTGTGTGGCGTTTATGTAAGACTATAAATACTCCCTACCTTGCAAGGTAGAGTTGGAGCTCATAATAATATCTTTCACTTTCTCTCACTAAGTTCCCTAAACCTCTAACTTCTCTCTCTAGAATTCCACTTATCGCCCACTTTGTGTTATGGTTTGATGTAAGTGAAAACCAATATATTACACTATTCCCTAGAGAACGATATCAATACTCGTAGCTTACCCTAATACTACACTACAAGCAGTTAGGTTCATCGCCTAGGGTGTTGAAAAACTTGCTCGACGAAAGGGAAGTTCCTTTGACCCCGAAGCAGCGTGTAAGCGTATCAACTTCATTACTAGAACCTTGTTGGGTTTATTCCAGTTCTAGCTCTATCTCAGTCCGCACTCTTCCCATTTCTCACATTTCTCCTTTTTCATCATACCTAAGGACTTCTACACTATCTAGTGGATTGTCCCTAGGTAGATCCTCGACTCTGGCCGGATCATGGGAGCGAATACCTAGCCTAACCATCCTTATATCTCAATGCATAAAGTAAATTTGGTCAGTCTTATGGTATTGTTCTTCATCCATTAAAACCAATTGAAAACAATTTGAAAATCAATCAAGGTACTTGTTATATGGAATCAAAACATTTTGTACCTTAATTGTTTTTGATATTTTAGAAATGCTCCCCCTCAACATGTGCTTCAAATATTAGAAATTGTTTTAGCACATGGAGGCAAGAGGAATTAGAAATCTTAGATTAAGAATTAAAGATCTAATCTTTGATTAACATTTTCTATAATGATCTTCATCACTTCCTGATCAAATCTAGTAATTTTAAATACCTTGGACAAAACACTTTTGGGAAGGATGATGTTTTCTTATGATTGCTCCCCTCAATATGTGCATCGAGATTCGAAAGTGTTTTGCACATATTAGAAAGAACTCGCACTTAGAGACAAATCAATCACGATTCAATCCTTTTAGTTTGAGATAGATACTCCCCTTAACATGTGCATGTAAATTTTGAAATCGTTTGGCACATGTAGAGAGGAGAGCTTGTTATTATATTTATAAAACCATTTATTGAATTATCGTTTATATCCAATTTAAATCATAAATTCTCCCCGATAACAATTTTCAAATCCTTTGAGATTTGTGATCTCTATTGATTTAAATTTTTCTTGAAAGATTTTGAGAAGAATTGTGACTTGCTTTTAAAACATTTAACTGATAAGGATCAAATTCTGAGACTTTAAACTCCAATAATTAAACATGCTTAAGGATCTTATGAAAACACAACATTAGCCTTGGTCTGGATCCAATTGTATAAAAACATTGTTCTTTTTGATTATCCAAAATTAGACCTTGCTCGATTATGTGCCAGTTGTTTGAAAAATAACTTTTTGATTTGATTGAAATAATTTTCCCCTCAATCAATGACATAAGTTGTTGATTGAGTGTTAGAGATTTTGACAAATGATAAGTCCAGATGATATTCAAAAAATATAGTCCGAGTTATTTTCAAAGCAATTTTGTTTTCATTAGATGACAAATATTTTTGGAGAAGAATATTTAGAAGGAAAATATTTGTTAAGGAAACATTTGTCGTTTTGGCGACAAACATTTGTTTTAGAATCGAGCATGAGGTTTCAAAATTAAGATTACGCATAGCTCGTTCTTTTCTTTTAAAAGCAGAGTTATCGCTCGAAATGATGATAAACCATCATTTTCTCCATCTCGCTTTTTTTTTTTTTTTTTTTAATAGAGTTTATGTACATTGAACTTCATCTAAAACCCGTGTCATTCTTTGGTGACAAATCAAAGTCCGTAGATGTTATCGAAGAACAGAAATTTGATTAAAAAAAATTTTTTGGGCTTTTTCAACGATTTTCTGATTTTTATGGATTTTGAAATTTTGTAAATTTTTTTTTTTTTTTATTTTTTATTTTTTTATTTTTTTTTTTTATAATTTTGTATTTTGCTTTTTGAATAAATATGCACAAGAGTTAGATGAAGAAAAGCCTCAACTCCTCGTCTTCCTCTTGAAGACGTTTGAGTGTTTCGGTTGTAGACTCTTAAGTCCAAGTCGTGGAAGAATAAACTCAAAGCGTTCTATAGGAAGAGCTTTAGTGAAGATGTGCCAACCGATATTCGGTTCTCACAAAATATAGTTCCACCACACTTTCTCCACTTGCTCCCGATGAAGTGATGTCGAATGTGGATATGCTTTGCTCTTGAATGTTGAACGTTGTTGCATAAGAGAGCAATAACACTTTTGTTATCACAATACGGAGGGATTTTGTTGAATTCAAAGCCATAGTCGATAATTGGGATTTCATCCATAGGATTTGAGCACAACAAGATGACATGGCTATGTATTCGCCTGTAGAGGATATAGACGTACTCATTTGTTTCTTCAAGACCATCTTACAAGCTTTTCTCCTAAGAATTGAGCACCACCGGACTTGCTTGACGTGTATCTTGACACCGCATGGTCTCAGATCCGCATATGTTGTTAGTGACATATTGTTGTCCTTCGGATACCAAAGTCCCATATTAATGGTTCCTTGGAGATACCGAAAGACCCGTTTAACCGCTTTAAGGTGCTTTTTGGTAGGCTTAGCCTGGTATCTAGCACACATGCATACAACGAACAAAATATCAGGTCTACTAGCTGTGAGGTACATCAGGGATCCAATCATACTTCGAAATTTCGTTTGATCAACCATGATCCCTGAGTGGTCCTCATCCAGTTTTGTGCGCTCCACCATGGGAGTGTCAACAAGGTCACAAGTATCAAATCCAAATTTCTTTAAAATTTCATTAGTGTATTTAGATTGATTAATAAAAATGCCTCCGGGACTTCGTGAAATTTGTAATCCTAAGAAAAATGACATTTGTCCCATCATAGACATTTGAAATTTGGAGCCCATTTCCTTTGAAAAATGGTCACATCGGTTGAGGCAAAAATAATATTATCAACATAGATTTGAAAATGAATTAAGTGTTTTCCTGACTTTCTGGTGAACAATGTGGGATCAAATGCTCCTTTCTTTGAATCCGTTGGTTAAGAGAAACTTTGATGATGTGTCATACCATGCCCTTGGAGCTTGTTTCAAGCCATAAAGAGCCTTCTTCAAGCGATAGACATGAGTAGGACGCTCGGATACACAAAACCTTCAGTCGACCGACATAAACGATTACTTTCGGATCTCCATTAAGAAAGCGGTCTTCACATCCATCCGATAGACCACCATGTTCTTACTAAAGAATAGCCAAGAAGATTCGGTTGCCTTGATACGTGCAACCTGGAGCAAATGATTCCTCAAAGTCAATACCTCCTCCTAACGATATCCTTTAGCAACAAGTCTTTCTTTGTTCTTTAACACATCACCATGCTCATCAAGTTTTACTTTGAAGATCCATTTGAGAGCAATGATCATAGCACAGTCAGGAGCAGGTACCAATTCCCAAACATCAAGTCGATCGAACTCGTGAATTTCTTCTTGCTATGCATTGAACCAACTGTCCTCAGACATTGCCGTTTTAACAACTTTCGGTTCGACGTTTGATAATATGGAATTGAAGAAGCACCATAAGGCATCAGTAGCAAGTTGTTTACGAGTGGATACTAGACGAGAAGGATTCCCAATGATATTGTCCAATGGATGATCATGTGTCCATTTTCTGAAATGCTCGTGTGGTTGTTGTTGAGGAACTGATGTAGTAGAGTTGGGGTCCCCTGATGAAGATGGTTCAGATGATGGATCAGGGGCAAAAATGTTTTCAAATGGTGCATCTTCTGGAGTGGCAAAGGGGTTATCTTCATCATAGTTGGCAGAAACATTTCCATGATGTACACTCGAGGATTGAGGATTTGATGATGACAATGAGTGATCTGCAGCAGCGCTTCTTGACTTAGTGACACGTACCTTTGAAGGATTATATGTGTTGGTGGATTAGAGCCGCCATCTTGTTGATGGTGTAGACCGATCATTAGCAATCGTTCATAGTATTCATCAAACATCGGATCAAACAATTTCTTCAAATCGTCTTTAGAAGGAGGTACATATGGAACTGCAGTGAGGATTTCGTACAAGAGAAGAACCGATGGGACTACAAGATGAATGTTGAGATGCGGGTCTGAACTAAATTGTCGAGAGCTATTTGCCCGCACAACTCATCAAACGTGACGTGAATAGTTTCCATGATATCCGGGTTCTTTTGTTGTAGATTCAAGAACCTTCCGGTTTGGTGCATAACCCAAAAAACTCCAATGTCCGCTTTAGCTCTTAATTTACCTAAATCTTGACCATCATTTGTTGGAGAACATAAACCACCAAACACACGAAGGAAAGAGATCAAGTTTTCGATTGTGGACAAGTTCGTATGGAGTTTTTCATGAGTGGTGTGGATAAGGAGCGGTTTTGGGTATAGCAAGTAGTGGCAATGGCTTCACCCGGAGAAACATTGGAACCTTTGAGTAAATTAGCATAGTTCATGCGGCTTCCACAAGAGTCCGATTTCGTCTTTCAACTACACCGCTCGTTGAGGAGTATGTGGAACACTTCTTTGATGGTCGATTCCAATGCTTTCATAAACCGACTTAGTTCTTTGTTAACAAACTCGGTTCCATTGTCCGCTCGGATAATTCTCGCGTTTTGTTAAGTCGAACTGCGCAGATGTTTGATAAGTTTGATGATGACATCCGGGTTTCATCCTTGTCCTCAAAAACTTAACCCAAATAAACCGAGAGTAGTCATCAACAACGACTAACACATATTTCTTCCTGTTTATCGTTTGCACTCTCATTGGTCCGCATAAGTCCATATGAAGAGTATGAAGAACTTCGATAACTGAGTTTGCAGGTTTGGGTTTATGGGCATATTTCTTGCTTTTTCCCAATTGGCATGTTGAACAAAGATGATCCTTTTCATACTTTAATCTTGGTAAGCCTCTTACGAGGTCCTTTCTAGAAAGATCATTAATGGTGCCGAAGTTCAAGTGATTGAGACGACGATGCGATAACCAAGACTTTGTTTTCGAAGCCTTTGATAACAAGCAGATTGGAGAAGACTTCATCATGTCTTCGATAGAGATGGTGTACAAATTGGTTCCACGTGTTCCTTTCAAAAGTTCAACACCATCTAGTTCTCTAACGAAGCATGTATGTTTTCTAAAGGCCACCTCTAAATCGTAATCACGTAATTGACCAAGAGAAAACAAATTATGACCAAGACCTTCAACATAATATACCCTAGAAATTACACTATCTCTAACAACATAATCTCCGTAACCCATAATCGCCCCAAAATGGTCGTTCCCGAATCTAACGGTCCCAATGAATTTACTCATGAAGTTCATGAGCCGTGAGCGATCTCCAATCATATGCTTGGAACAGCCTGAGTCTAGGTACCACGAATGATTTGAGCGACTGCAGATTGAACACGAGACAAGTATGGATGATTGGATAATTTGGATCCCCATGCGAGAATGGGTTCCACTTGGTTAGTAAACGAGATTGGAACACCCACATCGAAATAGAATCAATGAGATCACTAGAGGTAGATGCGGGAATAGAAGTAATAGTAGATCTATTCAAAGTGTGTTCACTTCTTAAAGGTATCACTCTACCGGTGGGCATCCATTTCTAATGGGCATTGATCTAGATAATTTAGGGCACAACTCATTAAGATTGAATTTACTGACGATGGGTATTCATTGATAACCTACATTACTAAATTTTCTTCTGTTGGTTTCCAATGTTTTCTAGCCTTCTTCCACCATGGTTTTTCGACCTTCTTATCATGTTTTCTAGTGTTAACATTTTTTACCGGAGATTTAATGACATTACTCAAATCATTCACAACACATTCATGATTAATACCGTAAATCAAGCATTCATTACATGTTTTGCAAGTAGTAGCAGAATTTGAATTAATTACAGTACGCTTATAGCTAATACTAGAATCAACACGATTCTTCTTATTCAACATAAACTTATTGTTCCTAGGGTGGTCATCTATATTCTTCCATTGATCACTCTTAGCTTGCGAGATCCTATCTTGCTTTGTATTGCCTGGAGGCTTTGACCCGCTTGCCTTAGTGTCACTGATTACTCCTATAGAGGGAATGATGGGAACATTAGTTGATTTTTCTACTTTTATGTTCCGATCTAGTCTTTGGGATCCAAGTACTAGCAGCACATCAAAGTTCACATGCTTTACTTTTGGCATAGAACTAGGCATATCAAGAGTTGCATGCTTAATACTAGGCATAGAGCATGGCATAATGACTTTATCTTTAGTACAAAAGGATTTAGGGCATGTTGTTCTTAAACATTCTAAAAGCTCCTGAGATCGTTTGGCATATAAGCATGCATACCTAACTTCTCTATCAAGTGGTTTATTTATGCTATCCTCTTCGACAATCTCACGGAGACATTCTAGACTATCCTTAAGATACGAAAAATATTCTTGACACACAAGTTCGTTCTTTCTAAGATGAGGGGGGGTATATTTTACAGTCACAGTATACTTAGAATCCGCAGATGCCTTTGATACAAGATTCTCATCACCGACAATTGGCATTTTCCCTTTTACTTGAATCTTTAGATTTTCAATTTCCTTTTGTAAAGAAGTTATTTTTTCATTGTTCTTGTCACGAGTGACTTTCATTGAATCATGTAACTCTTTGAAATGTTGTTTAACCTTTTCATTTTCTTCTAGAAAACTCTCATTTTCTTGTTGTAAAACGTTAATGATGTTTTGAAGATGAAAGTTTTGAGAATTCTGAGAATCTAAAGGAGGAGGCATTTGGGAGCCATTCACATTATTCTTTTCACCCTTCAATTGTGAAACTTGGGTTTTCAATCTTCTGATCGTGTTATAATGAGCTCGAATATGTTCGTCACGTTTGCTTATTTCAAAAACTGCATCAAACTCAGGAGCATCCGAGGATGTCTTGACATTTGAGGTTTTAACATTTTCTTTGAGATGTTGATATTTTAATTGCAAAGCAAAATGTTCAACTTCCGACTTAGAAAATGTTTTACCAAATTATCATGATCATCCTGTTCTATTTTCTCATTCGGTTTTGAATTTGTGTTTTCAAGCTCAACGACACGATCATGGGAAACTTTCAAAGCAATGAGATAATTCATGAAATTGAGAAGCGATAATACAATAATTTGTAACAATAAAAACACATCTTGAGCAACACAACTAGAAATCAAGTTCTCATTTAAGATATGCAAATTCTTCCTTTCAATTTCATTACGTTTGAGTTTACGTTCATAATCATTGACCTCAATTTCCATTTCATTGAAAACCTTTTTCATTTATTTAATCTCTGTATCAATGCCCTTTTGAAGACTCTCAAATTGTTCTTTTAGTAGTTTAAAGAAAGGCATGACCTCAGTTAAATAACACTTTTTAGTTTGCTCAAAACCCCTTTCCCCTTTAGTAATCCCTTTGGGTGTAATTCTCTTCTTACATGTTTTCTCAAAGTCAACAAACAATTGATAGATTACGTATAGGTGATTAAGGTCTTGCTTTGAGTAGAAAGAGTTTTGGGCACTAAATGCATAGGTGTATTAGGGGATACATGGTGGTGGAGGCATTCTCTTACTGAGGAGGATTCTTCTCAATCGAGTTATCGAATTTTGTTTATCCAAATCTTTATTCCAGAATACTTTCTCAGAGGTTAATTGAGTTTGAGGTTTAAACTTATTCAAGGCTATCCAGTTTTCTTTAGTGTAATCATGGGGTTTAAACGTTATATTATGCTTTGTACAATTAGGATCATTTAACTTCTTTGCCATTTTCTCCCTAGAGGCATCTTCTAATTTTCTATCCTCATCAGTGCTTCCTATACATGATGGTGTTTGCCTAGGCTTAAGAATCTCATTACCATCATAGACTACCTTTTGTGCAGCTCTAGAAACTTTTCCATACTCGGGATTGGGTACCTCTACAAGGAGAATCCTATACTTATCGCTTAAGACTCTATGCTTAGTGATCATGTGAGCGGTCGAATGGTGTTCCCTTGTATGTACGTTTGTTCTCAAGTTTTTTTTGATGCGAGGTTTCTTGACTGTGTTTTAATATTTATAAAGTCTCGTTATACCTATGGTCTACCCTAGTGCACTAATAGGCGGTGTGCCGGTCGTGTGTAGTGTAGTAATCGGTAAATTCGAGGTCGTCCCAAGAGCTATGTGTGTTGGATTATTACTAAGTCTAGGTGTCACAGTTAATAATGGTTTCGATAAGGAATTAATTAATTAAACTACTAAAGCGTAATAAAGCAAATAAAGGCGGATAAAAGGTAAAGGGTAAATCAATAGAGGAGAGTGGTGCTAACCTAGGCAATCCTCCTAGCTAGTTATGTCTACCTCTACTTACTTCCAATTACTTGGTGGGGTCAAAGTCGAGAGGACAACATTTGGTCAATTCGCCTAACCTATCGACAAAGATGCCACCACGGGAGAAGTCGGTGTCCCTCATAAGTCATGTTGTTCCGGTCCCTAAGCCAAGTCATTAAGTACCGCTACATGCTAGATTTATAATTGTGAGTGCGGCGTTAGCAACTTAAACACTCACCCCTAATTCTTAACTTCATCCAAGCGATAGGTGATCGGTTGGTCAAATCGCACAAGTAGAAAGGGTCGTTAGTTGGTCATATCTTACCCTTCCCATCTCGGTCCGCTCACCTAGGGTGGGTTGGTCATATCTCCTAGGCAATTGGCCTCACCGCCATTCAAAACTACCGAACCAAGGGTAGCTACCAATAAACTATGCATGCATACACTTAGAAATAATTGTACGGAAGTAATATAAATGCAAACAATACAATTAAGGTATCATAACTAGGCCAGCACCAAGAGGTGCTTAGCCGCTCATATTAATCATACAAACCAATTCAATATTCAAAGGTACGAAATACATGAATTGAAAGTAAAGAAAATATAAAATGCTAATGGTTATCGTAGGGGAGTGATTTCTCCCTTGGAGACACCTCCGTATGCTCCTCTAGACCTAGCTTGAGCTTTTTCCCACATTCTCTGGTTGTTGTATGTGGAATGGGATGATTAGAAATCTTTGGAATTAGTAGGGTATTTATAGGCGGATCGGGTTCTGGCGTAACTATAAGAAGAGTTCTGTTGTAACCTTCAATTCTTCGTATTTTGTGCTAGATGCGCTAGTTACGACATAACCTTATTAGTGGTTACGTCGTAGTCTTCAATAAACTTAGTTACGTCGTAGTTGATGGAATAGTTTACAGTAGTTATCGTGACGTGGAACCTCATTTGACCTAATATAGTTACGTCGTAGCCTTTGGGAAGAGTTCTGTTGTAACCTTCTAAAGATATGGTTTTCGAGTCAACCTTTAGATACGGCGTAATGTGAGAGATGAGTTCGCCAGTAACTTCTTCAAAGTAGCATAATGTGATAAATCTTTTGATATTTCTCCGTTCGCGTTTCTTTAGCTTCAATGCTCGAAATTTACCTGAAAGTGGAAAACAATGGAAAACAAGTGTAAATCCATATAAATGATATAAATTACAATCATTATCGGGGGAAATTGACACTTAATATTCAGGACTATTTGATGTTATCAAATATCCCCCACTTGAACTCTACTTGCCCTCAAGTAGACCTTGTTAGAAAGATTCCTAAAATGATATCTCCTGCTCACGGTTAGTCACTTCAAACTTAGCACGTTGTTCATATATAGCTACTTGTTCTTTATAGGCATTCTTTCTAAGAGGTTATAGAGTCATCGAGGCACATGCGTTGTATTCATCAAAATATAGTCATCATTGCATTTGCGAGGAAGATGCATCGCTTGGTACACTTTCACTTTCATTTTGCTTCACATATTGATCATATGGGACAACATTGCTATTACCCATATTTTCAATATCGATTCAATAAATTCGATTGGTTGTACCTTGTCGTGTATCTTTTGCACATCAACGTCATCGTATAGTTTTAATACCTTTGATATGTTTGATTCCTTGGAAGGGCCGGCTGTTGTGGTGAAGGAGCCTTTGGAGAGATCATTGGTGAGATACTAGCCATGAAGATGGTGCAGGCAATGGGTTCATCATCGACATCGAGAATCAAATGCATCACGATCAGCAACTTGAAATGCATTGGGATTGTTGTGTCCCATACCTGCGATGTCGTTCATCCACATCCGCATCGTAAGTTTTGGCATTTCCAAGAAGAAACAACAATTATTCTTCATCCAATCTTGCTCCATTATCTTGAGCTTGTACTAGTAGCATTTGTCCTTGAAGTACTATGCATTTTGTGGACGTTTAGGAGAAGTGCGTTCCTCACAATGTGTCCTTCTCCACCACAGTTGTAACACTTGATTGGATTCCCTTGACCTTGAGCCATGTTCTTTCCTCTATTACGATTACCGCATATCCTCACCTACACCGGCATTTCCATAACTCGCTCCTGCCATTCCTTGTTCATTCATCTTCCTTGCACATTTTGCACCACTACCTTTCCTTCTTTAAGCGTAGCATGATTGTGAAGATTGGAAGCCATTTCGAGATGATTGTTGGTGTGTGGAGTGAAGTTCGTGTTTTGTTAACCATTAGAGCCGTTGATTAACAAGTTGTTCCATGAATGTGTGCGAATCGGAGGTTTATACCGGATCCGGAATGAGTTTGTGATTACCATTTCGAGTAGGTATGACTGTGATGCTTTGGTGGTAATTCCTACATTAGTGTAGAATGCGGTTGAATCATTTGAAGAGCTTGCATCTCCGGCATTTGTTTTGAACTTTTCCAAGATCATTCGTTCAAACACATCATGTTTCTCATTCTAAAGCAAATAAGCATACAATTGATCGTAATTTGTGTTCCTCAATCCTTTGTTTAGCTTGATTGCGATGACAAATTTGTGCCATTTGGGATTCATGTTGTTCACAAACTTTGAATTGAAATGGATATTTGGCATAGTCATTTTGATATTCCTCATGTCATTCACAAGCTTGTGGAATCTCACGTAGTATTCGTAACCGTTTTCCGGATTCATCTTAAAGTTCTCAAAGTCATCATACGGTTGAGACTCTGCCTTCTTTAGTCAATTCGAACCCGAGAGAAGCATCTTAACATTGTCCCATCGCCTTCGCTAAAGTGTTGTGATTGATCAACTTGTAAATGTCCTTAGGTAAACCACAAGTATGATGTTTGAAGCCACGATGTCCGCATCGTATCTCTTCTTCTCCTTATCGATAAGTTCATCATACATCTTTGGTCTATCCAATCCTAATATAAGCGAACCATCATTGCGGTTTCAAGAATGTCTCTGGTAGTCTCAAGTTGATATGGTCCTTCATCAATTGATTTGAGGATATTAACCCCATTTTCCTTTCCTAAGCACTATAGTCTCGCTTCTTTGAGCCCAAGAGTCATAATCGGTTCTATCCGGCATGGGAGGACGAGTATCGATCCTGCACTTGAACATCATCGGCAACAAAAGAAGTGATTGTAGACATGATTACGATTCTACGGATTTTACTATTCTTTGATTAAGCGGAAATAGATTCTTTCACGGATTTTACTAAATCAAAAGAAAACCGTAAAACTTAACACGAAGAAATGACAAGTCTCAATAGACAACTCGCACCCTAGACAAATCGCAGATCTGACAGTCACAATAAAAGACAAGTCGCAAAGACAAGTCAACTCGCACACGATTACCAACTCGCTTAAGCGACAACTCGCTTATCGGACAAATCGCATAAAACACAAATCGCATAGGCTGACAACTCGCATAGTACACAAGTACACCCACTACTTTCATTACTTTGTCCTTTCTTGTCGTTTTGTCTCAATAGACAACTCGCATATAAGACAACTCACTTTAATAAGCATACACAGAAGAGACAAATCGCATCAAACTTAGGACAACTCGCATCAAAGAAGAAACAATCCGAGAGACAAGTCGCATAGAAACTGAGACAAGTCGCATCAAAGAAAGACTTACCGTGACTCAACTCGCATCTAAGAAACTTTCAAAAACATCACTTTTCAATCCAAAAAAACTCAACCACGATGATTCAAACCTTGCAAACCAAAACCTAAACACTTATAATGATTTTAAACACAAAAGTACTATCAAAATCCAAACTTTAACACAAGAAATGAACCAAATGATGCAAACTACTCTAAACTCATTCAAACCCAAAAAACCTTATGGAAACCACTAGAAATCTAAGAACATGACAGATGAGTGATCAAACCATGGCTCTTGATACGATTTGTAACATGTTGGGAACTATATTTAAAGTTGATAAGACAAAATACATGAAAGATGAAGGACTGTTGAAGACAAAGAAAGACAAAGGACCTACTTGGCAAAGAAGTATTTATTATCTAGTCCCTTGTAGTCATTTGTAACCCTAGTATCTCTATTATATAAAGAGATACACGGAATTAGGTTTTATGTGTGTCAAGATGTAAAACACCAAAGTGTGTGTGTGTGGGAAAACCCAGGCGTGGGGTGCCTAGGGTTTTGATGATGTCGACTTATAGTGTTTAGCCTCAAGGATCATTGATCCCTGTTAGATTGTAACCGTCTTAGAGTTGATCGTCTAGGATTGGGGCTGTGGATGTATTTTGTAGAACACATGATGATGACGAAGAAACCTTAATAATAACAAGGATAGTTTGATTATTCCGCTGTGCATATATATATTGTTCATTGTTATTTGTGCTTTATTGATAATCCTAGATAAGGTCTAAACAACCTAGAGCATCGATTCTAACATGTGGTATCAGAGCCAGGTGGCTCTCGATATCTAGGATCTACAAGGTTTCTCGAAGAAAATGGCGAAAAGATGAAGAAATTCGAATCGAAAATTTTCGTATATGTTTTCAGACCTTCGTTTTGTAACGATCATAACTTTTAGTTAGCTGTTGGATCGTGACAAAATTTTAGGTGGACGTTCTCTATATACCCATCTAACTTTCCACCAAAGGATCATCGATCCGAGCTTTCAATCAAAAGTTATAAGGTGTCGAATATGGCTGCTGAAGGAGGTCTAAAATTCGAATTTTAGGGTTTTCATGCACATTCAACTTCTTGAATTTGTTTTACTTGTTCTAATTCTTTATGGAAGTTGTTTATACTTTGTTTGGTGTCTATTATTCATCGAAGAAAGCAGCATGAATGAAGGTTTTACAAGATCATGGACGATGGAATCAGAAGAGCAGTGATCAAACAAAAGCATGTTTGGGGATAGATGAATTGCCTTTGTGGCTGTTGATAGAAGTTCACATGTTCAGGAAAAAGAAAGTTAGGGTTTGCAACTCAATGGGTTACTACCACAACTCTCGTTACCACTGCTAATACTCACGAGTACCACTGCTAGCGTTTCTTGATACCACTGCTTGTTGAGCGTTTCCACTGCCAGGTTATTCTCGTTTCCACTGCTAGTTAGTTCGATTACCACTGCTAGTTATCGCTTTTCCACTGCTAGGTTTACCGTTCCTACTGTTCATGCTTAATTCTGGTTATGAGAGGGATTAATAAGGAGGGATGAGAAGAGCAAAACAAACCCTAACAACAACAAATCAAATCGTACACTAACTGATGTTTATAACTTTTAGTTTAGTCTGGGGTTTTGATGCTTCAGTAACACGTTTCTGGTTTCTTGGATTCTAGTAACGATGGATGCAATTATTGGATAAGGTTCTTTGGAGTGGCGTGGCATGGGTTGGTAACGCCAAGGAAAATTATCGCCTTTGTGTCACTCTAATCTTGGGTCATTGGCACATACCTCGTCAGATTCGATTTGCTTGGTAATGGGGTCGGTATTGATTGTTAAATAAAGGAATGTTAACGTGGGACTGTTGAATACATTGTGATTATTATTGGTTGGACTATTCTTGCATGATATTTGAAAGAAGCATGTCACATGGGTCGGCGTTAATATCTATCATGGTTTGATGGCACTCTTGTTCAATGATGTTTTATTTACGTGAATTTTAATATGCCATATATCAATGAGTTGCTTGCTATCGATTGATGTATCACATGCATATAGGATATTGCTCTCAACTTATTCGATTTGGTAAACATGGTCATGGTTTTCAATGAGAATTAAAGTTCCTTCTTAATTTGAGGAAATAGATCATGTTTTGGTTTTTAGTGACACACGCAGAGATTGGTACACACATAAGAATTTGAGGAAAGTCGATTTAGTCTTTGGCTTTATTGGTTAACGACACACACTGTTTGGTTGTTTGGTCTTCAATGTTTTAAAATGGCTCGTATTTGGTTTTTATTGAAGAAGTGATTACGAAGAAGGTTATTTATCACTTATTTGAAGGTGAAGTGGATTTCTTAGATGCGTGTTCTTATTTTTGTGCATTCTTATTGTGACAAAGAATTGACAAAACACTTGAAGGAGTTACGTTATTGTGCTCAGTGATTATTGTCAATAGATTGCGGTCTCCCTATATATGGATATACGTTCGGAGTCATGTGGCTTGTACAAGACATAAGACATAAGTTTGGGTTATTCTACTTCTTCATCAAATTCGTTATACTTAGTTTTCTTCACATGTGATCATTACAAGGAGCTTACAGATTTGAAGAATCAAGAAAATGGTTAACATATGGGTTTCAGGGGAAGCTTAATGTTAAAATGTTTAACCATTTCCATGCATCATTCGAGGAGAAGGTTTTTACAACTGCTAGTTGTTATTACTACTGCTGATTTTGATTTCTACTGTTTCAAGTTCATTTTTAGATGTGGAAAATTTAATGGTGGGTAATTTGAAACATTGGAAGGATAGATTGGACGTATGATATTGATTCGTAGTTGTGAAGATCAAGGTTGCTCACTTATGACCCCTAATTGAAGATGACAAAAAGGGGAAGAATATTTACATAGAAGATTGCAACTTGAAGATTCTTGGTGATTGCATGTTTAAGGGGAAGTTTATTTATCTTTCATGACATACTTGTTTGTGCTTATTTGGTTTTGTCATTATCAACTAGGGGAAGATTGTTGGGAACTATATTTAAAGTTGATAAGACAAAATACATGAAAGATGAAGGACTGTTGAAGACAAAGAAAGACAAGGTACCTACTTGGCAAAGAAGTATTTATTATCTAGTCCCATAGTCATTTGTAACCCTAGTATCTCTATTATATAAAGAGATACAGGAATTAGGTTTTATGTGTGTCAAGATGTAAAACACCAAAGTGTGTGTGTGGGAAAACCCAGTGCGTGGGTGCCTAGGGTTTTGATGATGTCGACTTATAGTGTTTAGCCTCAAGAATCATTGATCTCTGTTAGATTGTAACCGTCTTAGAGTTAATCGTCTAGGATTGGGTTTGTGGATGTGTTTTGTAGAACACATGATGATGACGAAGAAACCTTAATAATAACAATGATAGTTTGATTATTCCGCTGTGCATATATATATTGTTCATTGTTATTTATGCTTTATTGATAATCCTAGATAAGGTCTAAACAACCTAGAGCATCGATTCTAACATAACATATTGGATTTCATAAACATACAAACACGTAATCACAAGTGGCGTATGATATGAGTTCTAGAGAGAGAAAGTAAAGAGACTTGGGAACTTAGTGAGACAAAGAAAAATGATATTGAAAGCTCCAACCCTTTGCCTTGCAAGGCAAAGGGTATTTATAGGTTCTTACGAGACACGCCTCCTACGGGCATGGATCGGGCATCTGATGGTAAAGACCCGTCCGTCCTCCACAGTGTAACTTAACAAACTACTTACTAGCATTAAATAACTACGACTACGAGCTTTCTAACGAACACATATACTTGAGGTGACCGACTCTTTAACTACCGTATTTTCTAAATCCTAACAGGAATACTTTTGCAGGAAGTCTCATCGTTGAGTGGCTTTACGGACTTTTCTTGGAGAATATGTTCTTCATACTTGAGCTTCAAATTTCTTAACAAAACCGTATTAATGATTGCATCCCGAACCTTACCGAATACCAATCACTTCAAGGATATATCTCCAAAATCAACTTCGTGCCTTTCTAACTCATGGGGGCATATCCATACTTTGTCCTTCATATTGCTACCCCGTTGCAATACTCACGAAAGGATTACATCTTGGCCAAGATCGTGTGAATCCATCTTCCGTGATCATTAATGGATCGCAGCAGTTGCTTGATAGGTGGTTCCTCTTCTTCATCAATTGAGAATTTAGCTAATCTTTCTTCATCGTTAAGTGCGGTCCACATGTATCATTATCATTTACCCTCTCGATCGATCGACCGCATCGCAAATTTCCTTCCGAGGGTCGCATTAAGCAAATAGATCATACCACTCTCCATTATCAATTGACATAGCCTTACACCAATGATTCTTCCTTTTAGATTCGTCTAACTCAGGAAACTTGTCATAACTCGTATCCCGGTTACACCGTAACTCTGATGTTTGGTTACGGCGTAACTCTCTTCTGTCATCAACATCAGTATCTTTGTTTATGTTATACTCATCGGTGGTTTTGTCATTTTCGGAAAACACGGCCTTACATGTCGTTGATTTGTTCTTTTGTTCCTCATTTCTTCTCTGCACCTTGTCGCCAAGCTTCCCAATCATGGTTTCCAAGTTTTTCAGTGATTCGTCAGGCTAGAAAGGCTTTTGTTCGTATTATCTTGAAATTGTTTCAGCCATTCTTCTTGCTCCTTCTGTCTCTTAGTTGAATCTTCGAGGTACTTGCTGATTGTTACCTCCAAGTTAGCTCTTTTTTCACCAAAATTTCCACGATCATAATATGGGGGATGTCCTCCACGATAGCCATTACCGTTTCTGTTATTCCCTTGAAACGATCGATTTTCACCATACTTAACTTCTTCAACCTTGCTATCTTCGTCAATGAGAGGACAATTTTTGGTGAGATGTCCTCCTCCACAGCTTTCGGAACCTACTTGGATGGCATGAACACATTCTCTGAGCTTGAGCATATCCCGACCATGATTTTCAATTTTGCTAGTGATGGCGGTAATTCCATCAAGATTTCCGCTGATGTTTCTCTTGTTTCCTCCATCGTGCCACTTTTGGGAATGGTCGGCCATTTTTTGGATGGCTTCAATGGCGAGAGTAGGAGTCATACTCGGAATAGGTCCTTGGTAGTCCAGCATTTGTCTTGTAGTTACGTTGATACCTTTGTAGAAGATGTTGACCTTTTGTTGGCTATTCGTGTCATGAGTCCGACACTTGTAGAGGGATCATTGTATCTATCCACGCTTGATACAACGTTTCATCGTCATCTTGCTTGAATTTATGGATTTCCATGAGTGATTAGATATCTTGAAGGAGGACAATATCTTTGGATAAACTGCTTTTTAGTAGAGCCCATGTATCAACTACCCCGGCGGGCAATATTTCGATCCATCTTCTTGCTCACCCAGTAAGAGTCATGGGGAACACTCGTAGCATAACAGCGTCATGAGACACACCAGGAATGTTGAAAAGGCTTGCGATGTATAAGACATTCTCAACGTGTTCAAACGCATCTTCGTCCCTGTTTCCTGAAAAAGGGTCAGCAAGAAGCTCCCTCATAAACTGATCTTTAATCTCGAAACGGACATTAGCTCTAATTGCCGGTCTTACGAGACCTGGCCCTTGTTCTTCTCTTGTCAACGCCAAATATTCCTCAAAAGTGAGGTCATCAATGTTAACAACTTCCATGGTACCTGAAACTTGAAAAGAAATCTTATTTTAAACAAAACAAAAATGAAAGACTTAACAAAAATCCTAACATAACTCCCCCAATGCACCAAAAACTTGATGCGTGGTTTCTTGACGGGTTTTAATATTTATAATATCTCGTTATACCTATGGTCTACCCTAATGCACTAACGGGCAGTGTACCCGATCGTGTGTAGTGTAGTATTCGGTAAAACCGAGGTTGTCCCAAGAGCTATGTGAGCGGATTCTAAATAAGTCTAGGTGTCACAGATTTTTAATTAATTTTAAGTTTTAAATGATTAATTAACTACTAAAACAAGAAATGCAAAAAAGTAAATAAAGGCGAGGGTTGTGATCAGTAGAGGAGAAGTGTGCTAACCTAGTTACTCATCCTATCATATTAAGTTCACGTTTAATTACTTCCAATTGCTTCAAGTGGGGGTAAAAGTCGCTAGGACAGCATTTGGTCAGTTCGTCCTAACCTATCAGCAAAGGCTTCCACCGGAGATCAAGCTACTACCCTTGAAAGTCCAGTAGTTTTTAGTCCCCTAAGCCAAGTCATTAAGTTCTGCTACATGCAAGATTCATTACAATGAGTGTCCGGGTGCTAGCATCTTAAACATTCATCCCTAACTTCTTAAGTTCATCCAAACGGTAGGTGATCAGTTGGTCAAATCGCACAAGCAAAGAAGGGTCGTCAGTTGGTCAATTCTTACCCTTCCCACTTAGTCTACCTACTTAGGGTCAGTTGGTTATATCTCTTAAGTAACTAGCCACTCGCCATTCAAAACTACCAAAACAAGGGTAGCTACCAACAAACTATGCATGCATACACTAGAAAAATTATACGGAAGCAATGTAAACATAAACAAAACAATCAAGGAATCATAAGCGGGCTAGCACCGGAGGTGCTTAGCTCATATTAACTAAAACAATCGATTCAATGTTTAACATATTAAAATACATGAATTGAAAGTAAAAGAAATGATAAATTGCTAATGCTTATCGTTGGGAGTGATTTCTCCCTTGGAGATGGCTCAGTATGCTTCTCGAGATCGCCTTGACCTCCTACCCACGTTCTATGCTTTTGTGTGTGGAGTGAATGATGAGAAATGCGAATTTTGGGTGATATTTATAGGCCAGATATGATTACGGCGTAACTTAAATTGAGAGTTACGCCGTAACATCCATTTCTTTGTATTTTGCTATGGAAAAGCTGGTTACGGCGTAACATCAGGAATGAGTTACGCCGTATCTTCAATAAATCATGGTTACGCCGTATTTGTGGAATGAGTTACGGCGTAGCTTGCAGCGGAGCGGAACATCATTTGACCTAATTAGTTACGGAGTAATCCTAGGAGGGATTTACGCCGTAATCTTCAATTTAGTTGGTTTTCTGAGCCACGCTTCTGTTACGGCGTAATGTGAGAGAAGAGATACGTCGTAATTGCTTCAAAATAGGCATACTATCATATATCTTCAATAAACTCTCCAAATCCGCATCTCATTAGCTCCAATGCTCGTAATTTACCTGAAAGTGAAATATAGAGGAAAACAATCGTAAATCCATATAAATGATATAAAATACGAGCATTATCGGGGGAAATTGACACTTAATATTCATGATTATTTGAGGTTATCATTCCTGCCATTTTTCAAATCTGCATTTTGGCTCTTGTGACTTGTTTCACTGCGTTGTGTCCCACTGCGTTTTGACCTAGTGCATTTTTTCAAGACTGCATTTTCTCACTTGAGATTTGACATGTTTTAGTTAAGTTCTACGGTTTCCTCTTGATTTAGTAGAATCTCGCAAAAGATTATATTTCTCGGTTAAATCAAAAAGTAGTAAAATCCCGTGAACTTACGAATCATGTCTACAATCATGTCTTCTGTTGTAGATGACGTTCAAGCTGCTGGGTCTGATACTCATCCTCCTATGCTGGATAGAACTGATTATGACTCTTGGGCACGAGAATCGATGTCTTCGCTTGAGCAAAGAGAATGGTCTTAACATCATTCGGTCAATTGATGAAGGACCATTCCAAATGGGAACAACAAGGGATCAACTTGAAGCTGGGTGATGGAGCTGTCACGTTGGGTATGGATATACCAAGGACGTATGATGATCTTAATGAGAAGGAGAAGAAGATATCGTTCTCGACATTATAGCTTTAAACATCGTACTTCAAGGTCTACCAAAGGACATTTACAAGTCGATCAATCACAATACCGAGGCCAAGGCGATGCAGGATAATGTCAAGATGCTTCTCTACGTTCGACCCGACTAAGGAAGATAGAGAGTCACGACTTTATGATGACTTTGAGAATTTCAAGATGAACCAGGGGAAAGTATCACAGAGTATCATGTGAGGTTTCACAAACTTGTGAATGATATGAGGAACATCAACATGACAATGCCAAATATCCAACTCAGTTCCAAGTTTGTAAACAACATGAACCCTGAATGGCACAGATTTGTTAATGCTGTCAAGTTGAACAAAGGGTTGAGGAACACTAACTATGAGCAGTTGTATGCCTACTTACTTCAACATGAGAAGCATGCTACATTTGAGTGTTTGATCTTGGAGAAATTCCACTCTAATACTGCTGCTGCAAACTCTTCAAATGATTCAACTGCATTTCTTTAAAATGTGAGGATAAGTACTCAAGCATCACAAGTCATACCATCCTCTTAGAATCAGAAACAAATTACCATACCAGACTCAGGATTTACCCCAACTGACATGTTAATTGAAAATCTTGCAAATCAAGTGGCTCTACTAGTTCAACAAAACAGAAACTCACTTCCCCAAACCAAAATCCAACTCAGAACCTCATCTAATCTACAGAATCAAGACATAGTGGAAAATGGAAGGGTTGTGATTCAGAATGTGCAAGGAAGGCATAATGTGAATCCACGGTATATTACACGGGGGAATGTTGGAGCTGGAGCTGGTTATGTGGGTGTTCATAACCGAGGAAGGATCACGGTTCGGTCGAGGAAACCTATTAAGTGTTACAATTATGGTGGAGAAGGACATATTGCTAGGAATCGCACTCAACCGAAACATCCACGAATCTTTGAGTACTTGTGGATAAGATGTTGCTAATGCAAGCTCAAGATAGTGCGGTGTTGGATGAGGAAGAGTTGTTGTTTCTTCTTGATGGGAATGCCAAAACATATGATGCGAGATGTGGATGAACAACGGTATATGATTTGGCACAAAACAATCCCAATGTTTTCTAAGTTGCATTGTGATGCTTTTGACTCGATGTTGATGATGAACCAACGACACCTACCATCTTTATGGCTAATATTTCTCCAATGGTCTCATCACCTCAACAAGCCGGTCCCTCTAAGGATTCTATAATATCAGAGGTACTAAAACTTTATGATACGGTTGATGAGCAAAAGATTCCCAACAAAGTAAAATCAACAGAAGTCGTTGAATCAGATATTGAAAATATCGGTAATAGCAATGTTGTCCCATATGATGAATATGTGAAGCACGATGAAAGTCTTGTTGTACCTAGTTGTGCATCTTCTGCCATTAATGATGAATACGTGTTTGATGAGTACACTGATTATGTGCCTGATGACTCCATGACCACTAAACTAAATATTTATAAGGATCAAGTGGCCATCTATGAACAGTCTTGAATTTGAGTGACCACCGTGGGTGAAATGGATAGCCAAATGCGTACATTAATCACTAAAAGTAATTTAAGGGAAGAAACATTTAAATTTCTTACAAGAGAAACTTAATAAAACTGTTAAGCAAAAATAAGAACTTCAAGAAAATGTAAAAGTGCTTAAACAGGAATTCAAGGAAAAGGAATCAAAACTTTTAAATGATTTTTTCAACCTTAAAACTTTGAACAACAAACTTGAAAACAAGTTGTACGTACAAGGTAACACCATTCAGACTGCTAACATGATCACTAAGCATAGAGTATTGAGTGATAAACACAGTATTGGGCTCGTAGAAGACCCAAATCCTGCGTATCTTAAGAAAGCAAAAAGAGCTCATGATGTGATTTATCATGGTAGTGAGATTCTTAAACCTAAATAAAAGCCAACTTGTGTAGAATGTAGAAAACTAGAAGGGGGGTTGAATAGTTTTGCCAATTAAAACTTCCTTTTAAACTATTTAGATCGACTTATGTCAATCTATTTGGGTGTGTGTGTTGGATGTTGATAAACAAGCATATAAAGGTATGTAATGAAAAGATAAGAGTAAGAAGCACAAAACCACAACGCGAGTATTTATAGTGGTTCGGCTACAAGGACACCTTCCTGCCCTACTCCACTCCCCGAGTCACCTACTCGAGATTTCGTAAACACTACACCAATCTCCTTATGGCGGAGAAGCCTTCACAACGCCGCAACCTTTTTCGGTACAAAGCTAAATACCGAGTTCTTTCACACCAAGGTGAACCACACCTAACACAACGTCGCCTACCCTTTATACGGTGCTAGGCTAACCACCGGTTCTTTCACTCCAAGGTGAACCACACCTACACAACGTCGCCTACCCTTTATAAGGTACTAGGCTAAGTACCTAGTTCTTTCACTCCAAGGTGAACTACACATACACAACGTCGCCTACCCTTTATTAGGTACTAGGCTAAGCACCTAGTTCCATTGCAATAGAGGAACTACTACCACACTACACCAAAGACTAATCCCAAAAGAGATCTACTCCTTTACAACATCATCAAGGATATCAATATCCTTGGATCTAATACTAGTCTATCTTGTACATCGAAACACACCATATCGAATGTACATCTAAGGCACCTTTCACTAATGCCTTTGACTAGATCTACAAGACACCCTTCACTAATGTCTTGTGTCTTGACTTCTAAGCACCTTTCACTAATGCTTCTAGTCTTGACTTCTAAGCACCTGCCACAAGTGCTTATGATATGGACGATATATACCCTGCACTAATATATTCGTCTTGACACTTGAGACATCTTTCACTAATGTCTTCAACACTACACTTCTTAGAAGAAAGAAAGGAATCATGAATAAGAAGACTTCAGTAGCCTTGATGATGAGGAAGCATGGCAACTCATGGACTTGAGCTTGCTCGACTTCAAAGGTGGTGATCTTGCCTTTAAGAGGAACCTAGAAGATCACACAAAAACAAAACTACAAACATAGATCTCTTGGATCTGAGGTTAGTGAATTTTTAACTCAGGGAGAAGGTGTGTTAGAAAGGGGTGAGAAATAATGAAGAAATGGCTCACTATTTATAGAAGAAAAAAGGGTTAATGGTCCAAAAAATATACAAACTTGCCACTTTTTACTATTGTGACAATAAACTTTTTTTTTCCTATTAAAACAAAAAAAAACTTCTTAATGACTATTATTGTAACCAAAAAACTTTCTTAATGACTCTTATTGTAACCAAAACTGACACGTGGCAACATTAATTAACCCTTAACCCAAAAAAATCATTTATACTCGTTTCATAATTTTTGGGGGACCATTTTTGCCAAGTTACCAAACCTAAATACTAATATAAAAAACGCTTTTTATTAAAATAAAATACAAAAATGTTTTTTAATCATGAGCAGCGTTCACGTCACGAGCCTTAAAAATCTCCCTAAAAATAGGATTAAAACTATTCGCATTAGGCTCACACCCTTTTTTAATCATGGAATTCAAAACCTTAACCGCATCATCACTATTCTCATCTTTACAATGAGTCTCAATCAAAAATTATCGTTATCAAGTCGGGCTCACAATTAAGCCTCTTCATTTGATTATAAACACGCAAAACCTTCTCGGTCTTACCCGCTTTCACATGAACACGCATTAGGTTATTATAAGTAATAGAAGTGGGCGTAATCCATTCCTACACAACTCGCACCACCGTGAACAAACTAGTCCAAACCACCACATCCGCTCAAATCTATCCTTCAACCCATTCCTCCACCATTCCGCCCTCACATACCTCCTAATCAATATCGAAAAGTCTCGTTGTTATCCCCACACCCCTAACCCTCATCATATCAATTACACTCCAAGCCACATCAAATTGTCTTACTTTTCCACAAACATCTATCATCTCATTATACGCGTCTTTACGACGCTTTTTTGGTTTTCGGGGTTTGGGGAAATGGGAGAGCCCGTTGAAAAAGGAAAGGGTTTGGGAGAAGGGAGTTGTGACGAACAAAGGCGCATTTGGAGATGGCGTGGGTGATGACGTCGGGGAGATGGGGTTTGGGTGATGGTGTGAGAGGGTGGTTGTGAGTGATGGGATGGTGAAATTGGCGGAAATGAGGTTGTGGTCTTTGGTTATGGGGTTAGGGTTTTGGAGGTGGTGGGTTTTGATGATGGAGTGGAGTTTGTCTGAGAGTAGGGTTTCTGACTGGGTCAGCGTTTTGGTGGTGGGTTTAACGGTGGTTATGTCGGAATGAGTGGTGGAGATGATGGCGGCGGTGGAGGAAGAGTGGGTGGTGAGACGGCGGAGGTTGGGTTTAACGATGGCCATTGGCGGCGGCTTTAGTTTTTCTGAATTAGAGATGTTTTGTTTTGTGCCCTTTAGCTAATTTTAAGGTTGACTAATTTCAAATTAAAACATATGAATAAAACATTTTTGTATTTTATTTTAATAAAAAGCGTTTTTTTGATTAATATTAGTCCCCATGTTTGGTAACTTGGCAGAAATGGTCCCCCAGACATTTGAAACTCGAATAAATGCGTTTTTTGGTTAAGTGATAATTAATTTTGCCACGTGGCATTTTTGGTTACAATAATAGTCATTGTTGAAATGTTAGACCTTGATAGATCTTGAGCACTCGTAGATCGTTAGTATTGCTTATGTAATCACAAACAAACTAATAGACAATCTCTACGACTTATATTCTTTAGCGGAAATCAAATATAAGTACGAACACAAATAACTAAGAACACGTTGATCCTCTATGGATTTTTATATTACTAAAACTTTGTTTTTCAACTCGTTACATTCATCATACTATTGTGTTCCTTTTATAGACAAGGAACCCTAACTTGTTTCCTAAGAAACGTATAATAATAAAACTAAATAAGATATACAATATAACTTCCTAATAAAGCTCATGCATATCCTAACTAATTCTAGAAAACACGGAATAACAATTTCGCAGAAACCGAATACGGTTTCACTACTTATTGAAATTCTTCTTCAATTGATTCCATGTTCTTCATGAGAATCCATCGGCGATAATATCGTGAGAATTCCTACTTAGCATAATTCCCAACAATCCTCCCTAAAGCGGAATTTGACTTGGTTAAGTTCCGGTTTCTTGATAGATCTTCAATGCTTGAGGATTGTTCACAAACATCGACAACAAAGAAACAAAACAATGACACCTCGATGATGACAAATCTTTAAAACTCCAGTTCTTTGCAAAGCAACAAATGACATAATGTACATCAAACCGTTTAGTTTCATACTATTCTCATCACATCCGGTGTGTTAACTCCCGAGAGGTGAATCATTGAAAATAATGGATTTGATGTCTCTTACCAATAGCCATTACTACTGGAGTAGCCAAATGTTTAAGTTCGAAAACTATGGTACACCGATAACCATCGATTTATTAGCAAACCAAAGAACTATATAACGGATTTGATATGTCTTTACCGTAGCCTTTTGCTCGGGACTAGTCAATTCTTAGTATTGGTGAACCGATTACAAAATATGGTATTCCACCGCCTTTACCACAAGCCATATACATGTGGGCTAGTCAATTCTTGGATTCCAAAAGGATTAAACCATGGTGAATTGATGACCATACAACCCTCGACAATTAAGCATGGGTGGTTGCAAACCCTATGATTTTGAGCAAACCATTACGACTATCACAGATTTGATGTGTCTTTACCAAAGCTGTACCCTTTGGACTAGCCAACTCTTTGATATACACAAGGCACATCCGGTGAGTTAAAACCATCAATAGTATACAACAAACCCGCAATAAAAGTTAGACAAACCTATCATTACCAACTGGATCCGAGAAACTTCCAACTTGAGTCTAAGCATTCTTTCCATCGACCTCATAGGCAAGGGATAAATCTTATCGACAAACATACAAACCGTAATTCCACTCTTTGTCTCCACCACATGTACACAAGGCAAAGGATAAAATCTCCAAGTCTCAACCTTCCATAGATGTGAATTCTTCCAAATATGATACCCTTTACCATTTGGAGATTGAGAATCAAACAACACTTGAAGATCACCCAACAAGAATAAACTAGAACCACGTGGTGTATTAGTATTGTAATACTTAGAGACAATTCCATACAGTATTCAAATCTGGCCTATCTACCAAATGAAGTATCTCCTTTAAAAAGTTGAACTTCACAGTAGTATAATCCAAACGATAAATAGTATTAAGCTCCCCGTCAGTCAATGTCCAATTAATCAACACATCGTGAGATCCTTCAGGAAAAACAGCAACAGATCCTTCTTTAATAAAAGATGAATCATCAGCTTTTAAATCTAAAGAACTACTTCTGAGAGACTTATGAATCCTAGAAGTATATGTCCCATCTGATCTCACAGATCGCCTTAGAGCATTATGACTTCTTTTAGACATTCGTTTCATCCTTCTACCAGGTATATAAATCCCCATAGATGAGACATCCTCAGATGTTTCAGGAACATCTTTAGCTTGAGTAGAAGAAGGAGAAGAAGACTTAACTGGAGCAATACCTCTCAATTGATACATTCGCTCAAGTATCACTCTAGCATGCTTAGCTTTAGCAGCTTCTCTTTCAACTTTCTTACCCATATCTTCTCCTTCTAAATCAATTAGAACACTGACCTTCTTAACACAAGGTATCTTGTAGAAGATATAGTTTGTGGTTGAAGATTGAACCCTTTAATTTGAAGGTATAGATGCGATAGATGCTTGAGAGTAAAACGAAGAATCCATCCTTGATGGAATATCATCAAAATTATCTACAATCTCAACCTTTTTAGGTCTCTTTGCTGTGGAGCATCCGAATTAACAACACTTCTCGCTTAGAAGATGAAGCGCATCGCTTCATAATCCTTTGATACGATCTATGCAATACATCATCGGTAAATTCGGACTTGACTTTTCTTCAAACCGAATTAAAAATAGCGAACTACGATAAAGGACAATTTTCCTCATGTATGCTTTCTTTTGAGCTGCAGAGGTGGTTTTTCCTTTTGCCTTATTCTTTTGAGCAACAAGAGCTTTCTTTCGTCACCGCCTCTTGTTTCGTTTTGTCCAAGATTGACCATTTTGTCAACAAAATCCTCACTATCAAAGTCGGCACCTAATATACTCGAGCAAGTGTAGTATTAGAAACAACTTGTCGAGTATAAACATCCCATTGTGCACCGGACATCTTAGTACGCAATTCATCCAGTTCTCTTTGGCTCTCGGGAGGCAAATTTGAAGTAGACCGAGTGCAACTGTTTAGCCAAATCCTCACTTTTCTTTCTCTTGCACATTCGGTTAACATTCTTTCTTGTGCTTTCATCTCTTGCACCGACCGGATCTGGACCAAGTTCGGTTTCAACTAGTACTTTGTCTCTTTATCGCCAGATATGTGAACACCATGGACTGAAGAAGTATCACAAATAGGAACTTCAGAAGAAACTCCCAAATTAGCATCAGAAGCAACATGTTGAGACAACTCTTCAACAGGTGTTGAAAAGACTTCAGCATTATGATCCAAATTAGAACTTCTTTCAGCAACAAATACTTCAGGATTATCTGCTGAAGGTAGAGAACTTGGTTGTTCTTGTACACCTGAAGCTGGACCATGTACAGAAACAACATCCTTCATTGAAACATCAACAATTACATCATCAACCCTTGGTTCTTTTGAAGCTTCAGTGGATTCCTTATTCAGATATTGTCTTCTCCTTTTTCTAGTAAATCGAATAGGTTCCTTTTTCTTTGAAGATTCAAGAAGAACATGAGAAGAAAGCAGAGCCTTTTGAGCAACATCGGCCAAAATCTTAAGAGAACCAAACGGATTATCCTCTTGCTCTTCATCGGAAGAAACCACTAGCTTTATTTTAGAATGATGCCCAAGTTGTTCTTCCAAACTCTTAACCTTATTCCTCGACCCACAATCTCACCACCAAGAGAAGACTTAGTCTCGCAAGTTCCTTTTGAGAGCATCCACCTCGACTACATACACATTCACAAGAGCATAGGCAGATGTAAGTGTAATAGGGTCCTCGGCTCCACCATCCGATTGCTCGGTGGTAATGGGAACTTCATTGGACCTTTCAGGAGAAACATGGTCATGCTCAACATAAGGAAAACCTTCATTAAATGGTTCCATGTGTGGACTAGGTGTGGTCAGTCGATTAGGGTCAGACTCAAATGAATCAAAACTAACCTGAATATGTGGTGGACTAGGACAAGGTCTAGGTGAAGGTATCGGTGAAGGTTGGTCAGGAGAAACATTAGATGCTTCAGCAGTAGTAGAAGGGCCCTCATCAATGGTAACTGAAGGATTACCATCAGCAGTAACATTGGTAGAAGGTGGATTATTAACAACATTATCCTCATCAATGACCTCATTCCCCGAGGCAACATAGTCGCTAGTAAAGGATGATGTGTCCTTCATATTTAGTTCGCATTGAATCAAATAATTTAGCGATAAAGCTCCTATGGGATAAAAGGCTTGGGCTCGGGTATTAGTGTCTATTATCATTAGCAAAACCTAGGGTACATTAAAACTTATGCTTTTTCTTATGAATATTCTCACCATGTTATCAAAAATAAACTTGGAAAAATTATAAGTTAACCCTTGAGAAAGACACACAATACCACATCCTAATTGTGTAGAAGGCGATCCCATCCTCACGATTTATTGCTTATGCTTTGAAGCAATGTGTGAACTAAAACCTCCACCTCGGGCATAGGCGATTCTTGAGCCACATGTCGTTCGTTCACCTTGGTATCCAATAGCTCTCATCCATCTAGTATCGCCACTGAATTAGAATGATAAACCCCATTCTCATCATCCAAACGAAGTCGACTTCGATCAACTCCTCATCACAACATACTCGACATCATCAACCATAGCCACGATCTCTGTTTCACCACGTTTTGAAGCGGATGCCCGAATCGAGTAACCAAAGATTCATATATAGCATTAGGAGTATGTGATAAAGCATAATGAATCTTGGACCTCTTCAAAAACTCTACCATAGGTTTATACAGATCATCACCTTTAGCTGTTCCCAGAAAAGCAACTTTATTATGATCGTGTTTGAATTGAAGCGCCATGAGAGATGTAGATAATGGGTTATGATTTAATCAACTGAAGGTGTGTTTAAATCGAATAAAGAGGGAATCAGTTAATATTAGACGATGATATGCGAATAGGGTATAAGTAGAAGTTTCCCAAATTTTGGTCAAATATATTAAGTTATTGACCAAAGGCGGCGTAAAGCAACCTTTACCAAATTTAAATTTCAACTTCAGAGAAACAATGGTCATTATCTTGAAGTCTTTCAATCGCGAGAAACACATCACGTATTCAAGAAGCTTGATAAATATCTTTTCTTGTTTCACCCAACTCGCATTTAATCTCATTAAGTCTTGAAACCGTCTATAAAACAACCCCAATGCATACTTATCTCTCATCAATTACCCCAAATATCATAACAACCCTAATTTCATCAATGAACCACAATCAACCACAATAAACCATGAATAATAAACCGAGGTTGTTGATCCAACCTCTTCTCCATCATCATCATCATCTAGTGATTTCCTTGCTTTTTCCATATCCATATGACCTCGTCCTTTGAAATCCCCATTTCTTAGTTCTTGAGATGATGATAGTGTAGTGAATCCAAGTGAATCTTCGATGACTCGGATGAGTCCACTAAGAAGAGAACATCTTACTCCCAACCTTGACATCTCAACCTCAACCGAGGTCTCGTGCGAAAAAGAGGTGGTGCTTGCTCTTCTGCGCCATGGTTTGGTGCATCATCACATATCGTATAAGAGAAGGGCTAAAGGAAGGTGGATGGATTGCTTTTGGTGAAACCAAGTAGATGAAGCACAAAGGACATGTGTGGTCATCTTCATCATCATCGTTTGCATCAATCCATCCTTCCCATTTTGATCCTTAGCATCTTCATCGTACCGGTCATGCATATTCAGCCATCGAGATAGAATGAATGGGTGGTTATGCAAGTCATCACAAATGCATATCCAGCAGCTGAAATGGAAGATATGAGCAATCATGCATATCCAACAGCTGTTGGAATAAATGATATAAGCTAGAATAGGTTTAGTAGATCATGTATAGAACTGTTCTTGTAGTTGCATTTGAAGTTGGTTGTACTTTGTAAGCTGTAAGCTGTAAACTGTTTCTCTAATGAATGAATGAACAATGAACTTCAATACTTCTTCTTCAGTGGAAACAAATTGCTCACTTCAGTACTTTGATTTCAGAAGAAACAAGCTTTAAATCTTACTTGACCATTTTCCATTTGACCAATCATGATGAACTTCAACTTAGATAAGCAATCTGCAAAACAAAACAAACAGAGAAACACACAAACCAAACAAAGACAAACAAAACTATCAATACATTAGCTGGTTAGTGTTAGTAAACATAAATATACACAAAAATCTACAAAATCTACAAAATTTACATAAAAACATGCAAAGTGTACACAAATCCTCCCCTGAGGCATATGCCTCCCCTGAGGCCTATGCCTCCCTTAAACTTTGCGGTTAAGGGTTAAGCATACCAATATGGACCACAAGGTGTTGAAACCTTGGTCCATCAAAAGCCTTGTTAACAAATCGCCACATTATCATCGATGTGAATTTTAACCACTTTTATCAAATGTTTTCATATGCATCTCTTATAAAGTGGTGCACGATTTCAATATGCTTAGTTCTCTTGTGAAAACTGGATTTTTACAATGCATATGGTACTTTGATTATCAATAAAAATTGTTGTGTTCATGAAGTTATACCCATAATCTAACAATTGATTTTGTATCCAAAGAACACATCACGACAATTTGTGTGACAACATACTCTACTTGATAGATGAGGTAGCCACAATAGTTTGTTTCTTGCACCGCCAAGAAATCAATCTCTTTCAAGGAATTGGCAACCTCGGTTGTGGATCTCCTATCGATTTGCACCGGCATAATCACATCACTATATGCTTCCAACTTAAAAGGAGACTCTTTTGGGTACCAAAGGCCTAAATGGGGTTGGCCTTTCAAATACTTAAAGATCTTCTTGATCGCATTCGAGATGGGAAGCAAGTGGGTGACTTGATGTCTAGAGCAAGCACTCACAACAAATGTAATATCGGGCCTAGAAGTTGTTAGATAAATCAATGAACCAATCATAGACTGTCTAAATGAACATTCACGGTAGATCTGGTTCATTTTTGTCTTTGACTTTGAGCTTCATAAGGATACCAAACTTCTTCAAGATGTCCCTCACATATTTGTCTGGTGATAAAGATACCATCGTTTCTTGAACTTGAAGACCCAAAAGAACGTAAGCTCACCCATAGCACTCACTGAAACTCTCCTTCATCGACTCCTCAAACTCCCCGCACCAAGCTTCTTTAGTGGATCCAAATATGATATCATCCACATAAACTTGCACAAGAATAATGTTTGTGGAATTCTTCTTGAGGAAAAGTGTTTTATCAATAGCACCTCTTCTATAGCCATGCTTGATGAGAAAAGATGAAAGCCTAGCATACCAAGCTCTAGGTGCACGATGTAGTCCATAGAGAGCCTTAACAACCTTATAAACATGATTTGGGTGATACGGATCTTCAAATCCTTTAGGTTGAGTGACATAAACCTCCTCTTCTATCTCACCATACGTAAATGCACCTTTAACATCCATTTGATATACCATAAAACCCATGTAAGATGCATAGGCCAAGAAAATACGAATGGCCTCAACTCTAGCAACAGTGCAAACACTTCATCATAATCAATCCCTCCTCTTGTCTCGAACCCACGAGCCACTAATCTTGCTTTATTTTTAATCACAACACCCCTTGCATCTCTTTTATTTTTCAATATCCATTTGGTCCCAATAGCATACTTCCCTTCAGGTAGTGGGACCAATATCCAAACCTGCTGATTTTGGAGCTGTTGCATCTCTTCTTGCATTGCTTCAAGCCAACTTGAATCATCTAGGGCTTGAGTAACATTGGTTGGCTCCACTTGAGAGAGGAAACAGCAAACAAACAATGCTCAAAATCAGTATAATTGTCCCTTTCTTTGGTTTGAGACATAAGAGATAAATGCTACTTGACCATATTTAGAACTAGTTACGGTGCCCTTGTTCTAACAGTGCATTAGGATCACCAATAATATTGGATGTGGATGAGTAATGTTGATCCGTTTAGTAGCGATGGTGTTGACATCAATGGAGGTATCAAGATTAGTCATTGTTGGCTCAAAATTACTATCATAGGAAGGTGAGGTGAAGACTCGACTTTGGGTTGATGATTACCAAGATCGGAAGGTCTTGGAAAGCGTGTATAAGGTTCCCAAAGTGCATGGACACTCTAGTAGAATTGGGAGTAGAAACCGCTTAACCTTCAGCAGAATTGGTGATAATAGGAGAAGCAGGATCACTTTCAGCAGAATGGTGATTTCCACTGATTGCTTCTCTTGCAGACTCCTCATCATTCCTCTCAGCTTCTAGATTAGCTGCATACTCTTGTTTCTTAAGCCTAGCAAGGTCCTCTGCATAGTTGGACTCATCTTCACTGTCATCAGTAGTAACTTTGGAAGTGTCACCTGAAAAGTTATTAGGGGAGAAAGAAGGTACAATAATAGGATGTTCATCATCCTCAAACTCACTATCAGAATCAGCATCAAAGGTAACAGTACTGTCAGTAGGTGACTTTTGTGAACCTGCATTTTGGTTAGCCACATGTCTAGAATAACCCAAATAATCAGTTAAGTAATCAAGGTCAAAAGACCAAACATGACCTTGGCCTTGAACATTAGGCTTGTCTTCTAGAAATCTCAGGTTCAAAGTCTCCTCAATCTTCTTAGCATTCAAATTGTATACCCGATACGCCTTACTATGAGCCGAAAACCCCAGTATATAACCCTCATCTGCCTTCTCATCAAATTTACCCAGTGGATCACTAGTATTCAAAATAGTCACTTGACAGCCAAAAGGTTTAAGGTAGTGTATAGCAGGAACTTTCCCATAGAGAAGTTCATAAGGTGTCTTAAAATGAGGTCTAGTGATAGATACCCTGTTCAGAACATAACAAGCTGTGCCAACTGCTTCAGTCCAAAACATTGTGGGTAACTTAGAGTCTGCAAGCATAGATCTTCTTTGCCTCTATTAGGTCCTATTCTTTCTTTCGGATACCCCATTTTGTTGAGGGGTTCTTGGAGTGCTATAGTCCTTTTGATGCCTTTAGACCTCTGAGTTCTATCAATCTGACATTCTTGAACTCGTCCCATTATCACACGATGCCCTTAACCTTTTTATTCAGCTGATTTTCAACAAGGGTAATAAACTCTCTTAAAACTGGAGATGTTTCATCTTTTGTTCTCAGAAAGAACACCCAACAAAACCTGCTAAATCCATCAGTGATGACCAGAAAAAAGTATTTGTGATCAATATTGCGTACTTGAGTTGGACCAAAAAGATCCATGTGAAGCAACTGAAGAGGTTCAGTAATAAGGCTCACTGCATTAATTGCTTTGTAAGAGGCTCTGTGTTGCTTTCCTTTGTTGCAGGCAACACAATTATGTTCATTGGTGAAAACCTTTGAAGGAAGTCCTTCAACAAGACCCATTTTTGATAGCTTGTTAATGGTCTTGAAGTTCACATGAGCCATCCTTCTATGCCACTTTGTAGACTCATCCAGGGATGCTTTCGCCACCAAAAAGTTAAGTCACCTTCTGGTTGAACATCATTCAAGTTGAATGTGTATAAATTGTGAGTACGAGGAACTCTCAGCAAAATAGATGTATCTTCTGGAAGTTTGAAGTCTTTAGATATCACAAGACATTCATCCTCAGAGAAGAGTACTTTGTTCTTTGTGTCACATATTTGTGAGACTGAGAACAAGTTGAAGTGTTGCAGTTCCTTGACATAGTACACATTCTCAAAGTCCAGTTGAGGTGTTTTGATGGTCCCTTTCCGGTGATTCTACCATCACTTCCACCAAAAGTCACATTGCCTCCTCCTTCTATGGAGTGCGAAATTATGCATCATATCTCTGTTTCACGACATACTTCTTGAGCAACCACTATCAACAATGCCAACTTTCTTGTGCTTAAGAGGATGATCCTACAACAACAACAAAAATATATACAAAATTAGTACACTATTGAGGCTCAATTCATTCTTGACTTGAACTCGCCTTGTGGATCTTTAGATTGAGGCCATGTAGATTTATAAGATCCACTATTGTTCTTGGGTTTCCATTGAAATTTAGGTCCCTTTGTTTCCAAGAACAATCTTGAGGCTTCTTCAGTATTCCTATAACCCTTCCCATCATTCATGGAGTCAACATATCTGGGCCAATAACCATTTTTAAAATATGAACTTGTTGGTTGCACATATGGTCTAGCAACTGAGCTTCTCCAAGTAAAAGGAGGAGATGCATAGGTTGCTTGTGGTACATAAGGTGGTATAGCAGTAACATTAGTCCACTTTGGCCTAGATTTCTCAGCACATGCACCCATTCTTTGTTCATGAAAATCAAAATCCTTAATTAAATGAAATTTACTTCCACACACAAAACATGTCTTCTGTTTAGAAGATTTATTCAAACCAAAAGATGTTCTATTACAAGCGTAGTATTCAAACAAAAACCATGAAAAGAATTGTTTTTATGTAATTATTATTTAAAGAATGAAAAGACAAGTCTTGAGAGGAAGCGGCTTGGAAGAGGATTCCTTAGCGATAACTCTAATAGGCTTGAAGCTAGGCTTGGGTGCGAGGCTTGGGTGAGGTCTTGGGTAGGTCGACTTATCACTTGAATCACGGTGGCATAAGAAGTAGACCCTTTATCGGAAGATTTGTCCTTTGTCGAGCAAGAGACAAACTCATTAGATGAAGAATCGAGGTCGAGCAAGTCTTTTGACTTTTGCCATACGAGATGATGTGATCCATCAAAGTCAACGATGAGGAAAGGTCAGCAGCATAGGTATTCCTCTAATAGATCCACGTCGCATGTAAATCACCTTCTTTACAACGTTAGCTAATCCTGCTGGTGTTGATTTACGTGTGTCCTCTCTAGCTTCTAGTCCTACATATTTCTTAAAGCCTAAACCTCTTTGAAATATTAGGAGTTTGACAAGAATATAGCTCTTGAGCTAGATTTAGACCGATTTTATCCATGAATTATGTCTAGCTATTTCTTTTTCTAATTTATCTTTCAACACACTTGTTTCGGACACCACATCGACTTTCAATTTCTCGGACCTTTTAAGTCATTTTTAGTACATTCTAGATCACTTTCTAACACTCTAATCTTCTCATCATAAGCTATTTGATTCTTCTGAAACCAAACCTTTTGCCTTTCTAATGTTTTTAATGCCTGTTTATAAGCTTCAACATCAAGATAGCATTCATTATATTTAGGTTTTAGAATACCATAGGCTTCTTTAAGTTCATTATAACGTTCACTACAACCAAACAAACAATTTTGTACCTGAGAGAGACCCATCAAGGCAATCTGATCATGCCTATCCTCCAAGTATAGCTAGCCAGCAACCCAATATTATCAGCACCAGAACTTTCATCATTCTCCTTATCATGCAGCGTCCAGTCTACATTGACATCCATAGTAACTAGAGCGGTGAAGATCCGAGCTTGAGTTTCGGCTTCCTCGATTCTGCGATAGGAAGAGTATCTCACCTCATCACCGACTTTCCTATCCTTGCACTCTCTGGAGAAGTGACCCATATGTTGACATGTAAGGCATTTGACCTTCTTTTTGTCAAACCTTGCTGGATCTCTTCCCTGAAAGCCAAACTTCCTCCCAGACTTATGCTCAAATCTCTTGATGTCCATAGAAAGCATAGCCACTTGCCACTTTAACTTCATCTCCTCCATATCCAGTGGGTCAACCTGTTCAAGATCCTCATATGCAAGTTCCTGCTGAGGATCATAATCAGCAACGAAGGATCCAAGCACATCCTCTATTACACCACTAGATTTAGAGTGAGAGCATGAAGGAGTGGTGGTGTAAGATGATGATGAGTAAGTGGGACTTGGAGCATGAATCAACTTAGGGGTAGAGGCCCCTACAAATGCTGTGTGACTAGCAGTAGAGGATGAACGGAAAGGACTTCTCACATCATGCTCAAGAGCTTTAAGTTTGTTGTACAGCTCATCAAAAGTAAGCATATCGAGCCCACCTTTAGTTTTGAAAGCAATGCTCACTTGTAGCCAGGATTGAGGTAAAGATCTCAAGAACTTAGAATTACAATCATCATTATCGGCTTTGCCTTTAGTTGATTCAATGACTTAAAATCTTGTGAAATCATCATAGCCCTTGTGAATTCCTTCCTCTTTGAGACTTGAAAGTCTTCATTGTTGTCTCAAACATTGATTTTTCATTCTTCTAGACTCCTCATTCCCTCCAAACTTGGCTTTAATTGCCAACCATATATCCTTAGCATCCTGCATAAAGTGAAAATCACTCAAGTGATCCTCAGGAATAGCTTGAAGAAGAATCGTTCTAACTTTGGTTTCTCTCTGAACCACCAGTAACTCTTCAGCAGTTTTGGGAGGAACGAACGTCATGTTACCATCAGCATCTGTGGTAGTCCTCTTCAAACTGTTTCCCTTCCTTACAATTTCCCACATATGCCAATCAATGTTGGAAATCCAGTTTTGCATCTTCATTGCCCATAAGTCATATTCTTCCTTCTTTAGGTAAGGAAACTTAGCGTTGCTGTTTGAAAGACTTAGTTGTTGCATATGGGTGGTGTTGTGGTTGTTGGTCATATCCATACTGTCATCAGATCCAGGCATGGTGTATGTTGTTTTGGTTGTATGAGTGATTAGAAAAGATTGTTCTTAGTATCGTAGAGACTCTCTCGAGGCTCTGATACCACTTGTTGAAACGTTAGACCTTGATAGATCTTGAGCACTCGCATATCGTTAGTATTGCTTATGTAATCACAAACAAACTAATAGACAATCTCTACGACTTATATTCTTTAGAGGAAATCAAATATAAGTACGAACACAAATAACTAAGAACACGTTGATCCTCTATGGATCTTTATATTACTAAAACTTTGTTTTTCAACTCGTTACATTCATCATACTATTGTGTTCCTTTTATAGACAAGGAACCCTAACTTGTTTCCTAAGAAACGTATAATAATAAAACTAAATAAGATATACAATATAACTTCCTAATAAAGCTCATGCATATCCTAACTAATTCTAGAAAACACGGAATAACAATTTCCATGAGAAACCGAGATACGGTTTCACTACTCAAGAGATTCCATGTTCTTCAAGAGAATCCATCGTGAGAATATCGTGAATTCCTACTTAGCATAATTCCCAACAGATCATTAAGAAGTTTTTTGTTTTAATAGGAAAAAAAAGTTTATTGTCACAATAGTAAAAAGTGGCAAGTTTGTATATTTTTGGACCATTAACCCAAGAAAAATCATCGTTCCCGGATCCCACGGATCCCTTCCACAAGGGATTTTTCTAGCATTAAGCTAGGGATCCATGGGATGCTCCCTTTACCCATGGGTATATTGGTTATGGGTCATGGGTCATGGGTTGAACCATGGATCTTTTAGCTAGATACAATGTATTTTTTGAGTGCAATGCACTTGGTCACTTGGGTATGGGTTGATCCATGGGTTATGGATATTATCCATGTATGATATAAGCATGATGTCATGCAATGGGTTATGGGTTAAGCTCCATGGGTCATGGGCTTTGGGTTGTACCAAACTACATTGAATGTATTTGCCCAATGGGTTGTGATACTTAAGTTTCTACCCATTTATATTACCCAATATACTACATACTAGTTATGTGTATATTTTACAAAAATATGTAAACACTAGTTGTTGTACATATGTAATATTAAATCATAAAATTACTTATACTTGTTTTAGTGTTTTATGTGAAAATGTGAATATGTTAGAAACTATTAGTTCAAACCATTTACGTATTTTACTTGTTTCGTTAAAATGATTTTCGTTTGTTATCGACAAAACATTAGAAGATCGTAAAATATAAATAAGCGTTTTACGGCTTATTTGTATTAACAATCTCCCTTTTGTTGATGACAAAACATAAAATTATTTTAAGGAAAAGCTAAAATTGTAAAAGTTTGAATTTCTAGTTTTACTTTCTTCTCCCCTTTTGTCGAAACAAAAGAGCTTGAAGAAAGCGACACATTGTTTTTAAGAAAACATGTGAAAGAAATAAAAGAAATAGAGAGCAAGTAACGGAAATGATCTCGTCTTTACTCCCCTTGACAAGTCCATCCCTATGTAAGGCGTCAAGAAAGTGATACTAATCTAGTTTGTTTGCAAGTAAGTTTGCAAAGATTTCGTCTAAGTGACGAATGTGCTCCCCTTGATGATTGCAATTTTGCAAGGGGATGTCACGAAATGTAAACCTAATATTGCAAGTAATTTGCAATGTATTGCTTTGACATAAAGCTCCCCTAGCTTTAGGATGTCAAAGGTTTGACAACAAGTATAATTCACAATTTCGCAAATGTGGTCCAAGTTAGTAGAAAATAGTTTTGTCACACGGATCCCACGGTTCCTCCTAGTAGGGATCCGTCTAGGCAATTCGAGGGATCCGTATTAGTCGTTGATTAATTTCAACAAAGGTGATATAACAAGTAATGTTATCACAAAATGAGATATAAATACGATTGTTTTAAATATAACAAGTAGCATGTAATTTCATTTAACAAAACTAGAGTTATGATATACATGACTCTAAAAACTAAAAAATACATGATTAGGAATTTCTAGACCAACTATCGCTTGATGCTAGGACACCACTAAAATCTTCTAGCTCATGTTTTGTTTAGGTTTAATCTCATCGAAACGTTCGAGGAAATGATAGAACATGAAACGTTGGTCTTCTCGTACTTCATGTATCAAACTTTCAACATGTTGACAATGATAGCAATCTTTGTCATGGCTAGGTAGTGGTGGTGGAAGAAATGAAATGGCTTGATGCGAAGGATCAAGTGAAGCGGCTTGTGGAGCTTCGAACGATGGAGGGATTGGTGGGCGCATTTGAGAATGGCTCGACCAAGAATGATGGTGGTGGTAGAGAAGTGTCAACTTCCATATGTTCGGGTGGTTGATTTTGATGATTTCTCATAATCCAAATGAGATTATATGATGGAAAAGGCAAAATGAAGCTAGAAAGTGTTGACTCAACACCTTGATTTTGAACCATTATTCCTCCTAATGAGGAGAATTTTGTCGTGGAGGCGGATGAGGCGACCTAGGAGGCAAATCCTCTAAATTGTAGAGGTGTTGTGATGATAGTGGAGATGTAAAAGACATATCTCTAGGAACCAATGGTGATGGTTTAGTGGAGATGATATTGTTTGGCCTAGGAGGTATGGTGGTGTTTGGCATAGGTATTTTTGTGGGTACTATCCTTTTAGGAATTGGTTTGATTGGTTGAGGAAGGATCCTATCATTTTGTTGGCTTGACCGGAGATGATTCAGTTGAAGAGATTTCGTGTATAACACGAGCCTTTTTCATGGGTGGTTCTTTGGTGGATAAGTTACTACTTGGGGTTTTCCTTATGATGAGATGATTTTAAGAGGTTTGTAAAGGTTTCTAAAGTGCTAAAAGTTAGGATAAAGGTGATGACTATGGAGGTCCTAACAATGTGGTTTATAAACCAAGAGGTTTGGCAAGTGCATTTAAGCCTTAAGCCACTAGGATTCATTGGAATGTGATGATTAACATGCACAAGAGTCAACTTGAGTTTGCACTGATCTAGGAACTCATTTAAGATGAGATGGAGTGTTTGAGTTAGAAAGATGAGTTGAAATTATTGTTTTAGCAAGATTTGACATAGACTGTCATCCGGATCCCACGGTTCCCTCCTTAGAGGGATCCGTCTAGGCTAATCCTAGGGATCCGGCTCTCAGCAGCTATGAAAGAGTGGAAATGATGTTTCTAAGATCTTAGATCTATATCATCTTGAGTGTTTCAGTCCTCTTAAGTGTCTTAAATGAAGGAGTGTTTAAGTACTTGAAGGTAACGAGTGATGTTGCTAATGATTGTCTTTTATGGAAGGATTTGGAACTTTCATGAGTACCAATAGATGAGCAAGGATGACACTAAAGATAAGAGTGTCAATTGAAGCTAAATGATCCTAGAGATCAGTTTGTGACTTAGGATAGTGTTTTGGAAAATATCCTAGAAGCTTTGAGATGGGAAAACTAGAATTTGATCAACTTTGATCAATTTTGAGGTAAGGATGATTTATGATCAATTTTGCCATAATCGAAAGATTTCTAAGGCTGGATGTAAGAGATCATGTGAGAATGATGAGTGTTCTAGAGAGTGGAAGAGTAATGGATTAAAATGAGACGATAGATCTACAAGCGTCTTTGAGTATGGTCTAGGTGAGTTATGTGTGAGTAGGAAGGATCTACCTATCTTGATAAGGACTTAATTTTCCTTAAGACACTATGTTTAGCTTAGTGTGAGGTGTTCTAAGGATATGTTTGAAATATAATTCTTGCAATTGCATTTTCTATTTGCCGGATCCCACGGTTCCCTAAGTGTAGGGATCCGTCTAGCACAAACTTTGGGATCCGTCCATCTGCTCAGCAGAACTTTTACTAAAGGTATGCAATGATCTTGACAATGCATTATATCCCAAGGTTGGTTTAAAGAGGTTCTAATACTAAGATATCAAATGTAAGATGTTTTATTTCATGAAAGAAATTGGATTACATTGATGAAGCACGAGTACGAGAGGATTGATCCTATTTGAAATACTACTAGGTTCTTTGAGTGTTTTTGCTAGGAGGATCATTACGTGATTGATGAGTGTTGGTGGAATCAAGAATGAAGAAAGTCTTCATGAGAGATATGTTTAGTGGTTCCATCATCTTGTTCACAAGCACGCATACAATGAGACTTTGAAATTGAGGATGAAAGTGCATAACGTTGTGATAAAGGCGTCAAGATCATTCCATAAGGGATGAGTTTATTCTTGGAGCCTTGAAGATTTACAACCGCCTTGCGAAGAAGTAGGCGAGATTGTATGGTTGTTGTGTTAGCAAACAGTACAACATGTGAGCACAACAAGCGGGAAGGATTTCTCGATTTCCCCTAAGACTCCAAACATTTTCACGTAGGATGAGTGCAAGGGGCTTGTACTCTTCTCGGATGTCCCTTGTGAAGATAATGTTTGGATCGGAGTAATATGGTCGAGGTTTGCATATTATGTGATGTAAATCTTCCGGGGAGGGTATGTGTGAACAATATGGACTATTTTCTTCCTGAAAGTTGAAGAGAGAATCAAGAGACCAATCTTCGGTGAAGGCACATTGTCCATGATTTGGAATTCGGAGGATGTGAGCAAAATGCCCAAGGGTTAAAGTAAACCAAAGAGAAAGAGAGCGATCCTCGTTACGAACGAGTTCAACTTGACGGAAGAATTCCATTATGAACCTTGGACATATCTTCTCGTTGATTTCAAGAAGACATTCTAGTCCTATGGCTCGGAAGGAGGTATTGATACCTTCTTCGAATTGTAGAGAGGTGTCTACAATCGTCCTTCGTGGAAGTGACGGTTTCGAGGTTGTTGAACCCACGGACATGAATTCTAGGTGTGTTGGGTTCAAGGAGATGTTCGGAGTGTAGACGCTAGTGAGTGAAAAATCAAACTTATGTTCATGCGTCATAGTTGAACCTAAAGAAATGATGAGTTAATAAAAAGTGATGTTTGTGGTCAACCTATAATTTATCTAACGTTTTTATTAGATAAATCATAGGTTGACCACAAACATCACTTTTAAAAAAAATGGTTTTTAACGTATGATTTATCTAACGTTTTTATTAACAATGGTTTTTTAACAAAAAGACACTTAACTCACTTATGGTTTTGTCATACTAGTGGAGAATTACTAAAAAAAATGGTTTTTAATTTGCATAAAAAACTGTTCTCCAGTAGGACGGATCCCACGGTTCCTTTTCAAAAGGGATCCGGCTAGTATAACTTCCGGGATCCGTAGATCTGTAGTTTACAGAAACAGATTTTATGAAAAACATAGGTTTTTAGATTTCATAGTTGTATACCAAGATATGTGTTTTAGCCTACATTTTCTTTTAACATGCATACATGACTTCTAATGTATTACGAGAGAAAGAAATAAAACAAAGAAAGATGATAAACACATAATAACCTAGATAACTAGACTATTAGTAATATTTCATTTCAATACTAAGAATGATACAAAGGATTGGGTATATAACCCCAATGTAGATTAACAACACAAAGTAAATGTCTCCGTATGTGAACTTCATCATAGGGAACACAAGTGCGATGAGTGTTAAGGCGATAAGCACGAGGGCGATGTAAACCATGTTGAAGATGATCCTTCTTGGTTTCGATTGAGATGAAAATGGAGAGGAAGATGAAGTTTTGAATGAGAGAAATTTTTGAAATTGGAAGATTTGAAAAAGTGAGGATAGAGTGATTGACGGTGGAAGTATTTATGGGAAAGGAGGAATTTTTGAGATTCGTGTTTTGTTTTATTATTAGATTAAAAGAAACAAAACATAAGTTTTATATACCACGACTTTAGACGAGAAAAATAACACGTATGTGAGAACAAAAAGGCTTCCTAATGAAGCTTCATGTAAAACATGTATATGCACAAAAGATAATAATATAAATACCTAAATAGGCATACTTAATTATCAAGCAAAATAAAAAGAAAATCATACCTTTAGCGCACTTAGGAATGTCTTTACAAATGACACAAACAAATGTCACTTAGACGATTCCCACTCCTTTGCGTTTAAGATACCTTCTTAAGGAAGGTATTCTTGTTACCAAGCGATTCCTATAGCTTGGTGGGTATGAGCTTTGACTAATCAATATGACAAAGAAGATTAGTGCAATTAATTAAAAAAATGTTGTTATTAAATCAACATCCAAAGATATAGTTTTAAAAGACATAGTGTTTGTTTTTATGAAAAACCTTCTTTGTAGTTTTCAATTAACCATGGATCGTATCAAGTTTTTAAAGTTCAATATACTTCAAGAAACATGGTAACGAAGCTCTGATACCAATTGTGGAAAACTAGAAGGGAGGGTTGAATAGTTTTGCCAATTAAAACTTCCTTTTAAACTATTTAGATCGAATTATGTCAATCTATTTGGGTGTGTGTGTTGGATGTTGATAAACAAGCATATAAAGGTATGTAATGAAAAGATAAGAGTAAGAAGCACAAAACCACAACGCGAGTATTTATAGTGGTTCGGCTACAAGGACACCTTCCTTGCCCTACTCCACTCCCCGAGTCACCTACTCGAGAGTTCGTAAACACTACACCAATCTCCTTATGGCGGAGAAGCCTTCACAACGTCGCTTAACCTTTTTCCGGTACAAAGCTAAATACCGAGTTCTTTCACACCAAGGCGAACCACACCTAACACAACGTCGCCTACCCTTTATACGGTGCTAGGCTAACCACCGGGTTCTTTCACTCCAAGGTGAACCACACCTACACAACGTCGCCTACCCTTTATAAGGTACTAGGCTAAGTACCTAGTTCTTTCACTCCAAGGTGAACTACACCTACACAACGTCGCCTACCCTTTATTAGGTACTAGGCTAAGCACCTAGTTCCATTGCAATGGAGGTACTACTACCACACTACACCAAAGACTAATCCCAAAGGAGATCTACTCCTTTACAACATTATCAAGGATATCAATATCCTTGGATCTAATACTAGTCTATCTTGTACATCGAAACACACCATATCGAATGTACATCTAAGGCACCTTTCACTAATGCCTTTGACTAGATATACAAGACACCCTTCACTAATGTCTTGTGTCTTGACTTTTAAGCACCTTTCACTAATGCTTCTAGTCTTGACTTCTAAGCACCTACCACAAGTGCTTATGATATGGACGATAGATACCCTTCACTAATATCTTTGTCTTGACACTTGAGACATCTTTCACTAATGTCTTCAACACTACACTTCTTAGAAGAAAGAAAGGAATCATCAACAAGAAGACTTCAGTAGCCTTGATGATGAGGAAGCATGGCAACTCATGGACTTGAGCTTGCTCGACTTCAAAGGTGGTAATCTTGCCTTTAAGAGGAACCTAGAAGATCACACAAAAACAAAACTACAAACATATATCTCTTGGATCGAGGTTAGTGAGTTTTAACTTAGGGAGAAGGTGTGTTAGAAAGGGTGAGAAATAATGAAGAAATGGCTCACTATTTATAGAAGAAAAATCTCATTCCCGGATCCCACGGATCCTTCCACAAGGGATCCGTCTAGCGTTAAACTAGGGATCCGTGGGACGCTCCTTTACCCATGGGTATTTTGGTTATGGGTCATGGGTCATGGGTCATGGGTTAAACCATGGATCTTTTAGCTAGATACAATGTATCTTTTGAGTGCAATGCACTTGGTCACTTGGGTATGGGTTGATCCATGGGTTATGGATATTATCCATGTTTGATATAAGCATGATGTCATGCAATGGGTTATGGGTCAAGCTCCATGGGTCATGGGCTTTGGGTTGTACCCAACTACATTGAATGTAATTTTCCAATGGGTTGTGATACTTAAGTTTCTACCCATTTATATTACCCAATATACTACATACTAGTTATGTGTATATTTTACCCAAATATGTAAACACTAGTTGTTGTACATATGTAATATTAAATCATAAAATCACTTATACTTGTTTTAGTGTTTTATGTGAATATGTTAGAAACTATGAGTTCAAACCATTTATGTATTTTACTTGTTTCGTTAAAATGATTTTACGTTTGTTATCGACAAAACATTAGAAGATCGTAAAATATAAATAAACGTTTTTACGGCTTATTTATATTAACAGAGAACACTGAAGAGGACATAGAGATAGAAAATGCCTCTTGCGAGAAAATGGAGCCATAATTTAGATTTCAAAACTTCCAATTACACTAAGGATAACTGGCTTGCCACATTTAGACCTCAGACTTAATTAACCCCTGAACGAGTGTTTTAGAAGTTAGATATGGATAAAAGAAAAGCTGAAGAACTTGTTGAAAAAATCCTCCCCTTAGGAAATTTCCTCTAGTGACAGTGTATCCTCCCAATACACCGATGCATTTAGTGCCCAGAAATCTTCCCGCTCAAAGTAAAACCTTAATCAGCATATTCGTAGTCTATCAACTGTTTGTTGATTTTGAGAAAACATGTAAGAAGAGAATCACATCAACGAGAATTACTGAAGGGGAAAGGGGTTTTGAACAAACCAAAGCATATTATCTTACAGAGGTCATTCCATTCTTTAAACAATTAAAAGAACAATTCGAGGGTATTCAAGAAGCCTTAGATACAGAAGTTAATGAAATGAAAAAGATGTTTAATGAAATAGAAAAATAGGTGAGAAATAATGCATGTGAGCTTAAAAGTAATGAGATTGAGAGGAAAAATATTCACATCCTTAATGAGAACTTGATTTCTAGATGTATTGCTCAAGATGTGTTTTATACTGTCACGAATTATTCAATTACTGCTTCCCAATTTCATGATTTATCAATTGCATTTAAAGTTTCCCAAGATCGTGTCATTTAAAGTTCTCGGCTTCATCCCAACGCAACCCAAACCGGACCTCTTGGTCCCGGTGGGTTTTCCAACACATCAATCCTCCATTTTCACTAAAAAACCACTATAAATACATCAAAACAACAAATAAAAATGCACACACGAGACATGACATGACACATACGATACCAACTCGTTTTATTACATGTTTATTCTTTTTAAAACTAGTTTTTAGATTGTTTGTCCATCTTAACCCAAACCAAACGGACGAACGAGACTTGTGGTTCTAGAACGTGCTACTTTACCTTCTTTTCCCGATCTACACTTGGAACAATAAAAACAAACAAGGGTGGTGTTTTGGGCATGTTTGGGTGGCGATAAGGTGGAGATAGGCGAGTGGTATACACCAAATGAAAGAGGATGACGAGAGGAGTCTTTTGGTTGTGGTGGTGGCGGCTCACGCATAGCGTGGTGATAGTGGAGAGGCGGGCGGTGGCGGCGGTGGTATTGGGGTAGAGAAAAAGTGAGGCTAAGGTTTTGGAGGTAGGAGATGAAGTGTATGTGTGTGTGTGTGTGGGGTGGGTTTATATATTTCGGGTGGGGAGTGATTTATAATTATTTTTGAATTGGGCGGCTAGGACTAAACATCGGGGACCCAAGTTGTAATTTTATTAACTTTCCCGAACTACTACTTAACGGCTCATATATTTTATAATTAGTGACCGGCGACTTTTATTAATAGCGCCATTGTTCTTATTGTCTTTTCCACAATTTTTGATTATTAACACGTCTTATTTCCACGTAGCAAGTTAAATGTTACTATTTCTCTTGTTTTTAGGTTTTTACTGTGCCGAATCAAGTAGTGCCTAACATTACGGGTCATAATTCATATCGTAACTCATTCAATAATATAATCATTCATAAAATCAAATTAACGATAATTAGTCAAGTCATCATAATTCCAAAATAGCTCCTACAGGCAATCTACTCGTTCTAACTAGCGTGTCACGGTACCTAAAGGGCTCCCTAAATTGCAAGTTGTCACAGCCTCCCAGCCTCAGAAGAAACCTATCCCGGGTTTCATTCCGAGATTGCCCGATGACATAAAGAGTTGAGGATACATCCTCCGAAACTCATCTTCACGTTCCCATGTGAACTCTGGTCCATGACGGGAATTCCAATGAACTTTGACGATCGGGATGCGACTATTCTTCAGTCATTTCACTTCACGATCCATGATCTCAACCGGCTCCTCAATGAAATTCAGACGCTCGTCGATTCTGATATCTTTCATAGGCACGACGGGGGTTTCTTCGGAAAGACATTTCTTCAGATTACTCACGTGAAAGGTATCGTGTACACTGCTCAACTCTGAAGTAGCTCAAGTCTGTAAGCTACTGGTCTGACTCTTTCCAGGATTGGAAAGCATCCATTTTATCGGGGGTTGAGTTTTCCATGTTTGCCGAAGCCTATTACCCTTTCCAAGGGGAAACCTTCAGCCTGACTCGGTCTCCCACTTGAAACTCCAGGGGCTTACGTCTCTTATCGATGTAGCCTTTTTGTCTATCACGTGCGGCTTGCAAACGATTGCAAATCTGGACTACTTTCTCAGTAGTTTCCAACACGAGTTCGGGACCGGTAAGTTGGTTGTCGCCAACTTCAGCCCAACAGATTGGAGAACGGTATTTTTGGCCAAACAGCGCCTCAAATGGTGTTTCCTTAATGCTGGTATGATAGCTATTGTTGTAGGCGAATTCGGCCAAAGGTAGGTACTTCTCCCAGCCTTTGCTGAAATCGATAACATAGGCACGGAGCATATCTTCTAGCGTCTGGATGGTCCTTTCGCTCTGACCATCGGTTTGAGGATGATAAGCGGTGCTCAAATCAAGCTTCGTTCCTAAATCCTTCTGGTGACCGCCAAAAATTTGACGTGAAATGGTTGTATCGGTCAAAATGATAGATATGGGCACGCCATGACGAGATACTATATCTTTGGCGTACATCCGATCAAGCTTGTTGATAACTTTCAGATTGTACATGTTTTCAGTAGCATTATGTGTGCTTTTGTATATGTTATTTGGTTATATTCATATGATTTAAGTGCTTAATCGCATCAAAAGATGTTTGTCTAGTATTTATAACCAAGTGCAGGGAAATGGAAGGAAAAGTTAAAGAATGTTCAATAAAAGGAAGATTCCCGTTTCAGTGAAGCATGTCAAGCACAAGTCAGCATTTCAAGTATCATAGAAGACCAAGATGATTGAAGAACCAAGCTCTACAAATCAGAATCAAGAAAAAGGTCGATTTTCCATCACTCAGGAAGACCAACCGATCGGTCACAACCCGCAACCGGATCATCTGGAAAGTGTCAAAAGATGCCCCATGAAGACGGACCAGCCGATCGGTCGCCGCCCGCAACCGATTCGGCTGGTTTAGTGCAAGAAGTCCAACCAAATCGGCTGGACAAGCGACCGATCCGGCTGGAAGACCTATTTCTACTATTTCTTCATCATTAAGCTTCCCTATTGTATCCAAACGATTCTAGGTCCTTCTCTTGGTGTGTTCTAGTCCGTTCCTAACTCCTTGGAGGCCAAGTTCAGCAATTAATACCCTAGGCCTTGGAACTAGTATAAATAGAGACCTATTGTGAGCATTTGAGACACACACTTCAATACAACTCTACTCATCAAACACAAAGCTCTTAGCTCTCAAATTTGTCCTTAGAAGTCCTAGAAAGTTTAGAGTTCCAAAAGTCCAACATTTGAGTTCAAACCCCAAGGAGTCTACCCCAATACTTTGGGAATCATTACTTCACCATTTGTAATCTTATTTTAAGCATTGTAAGACTATTAATCATGTTTTCTAATGTTCAAAGTTACGAGTTTATGTTTATGTTTGCCATGAGTAGCTAGTTTCTTTGTACACTTGCTTAAATGATGTTGATTATCATTTGATTAGTTTATGATTGTGTTAACATGTTTTAATTCAATTTCAAGTTGATTCTAAGATCCAATTGTGCTAAAGTTTCATAGTGGCATTTGTTAATCAAGTTTGACTAGTTGATAGTAATCGTTGAGGTCGAAAGAACTAATTGTTATTCAACTAGTTATAATCATTTTGTCTATGGATGATTGTTTTTACCCATTATTCTTGATTAAACAAAGAAACTAAAGTATGGTTGTAATAAGAACGCTTTTTGATTATCAAGTTAGATTGATTGGAAACATCTAAAAGGTCGTAAGATTAGTTGTTTACAATCAATTGTAACCTTTTGTCTATAATCGGTTACCTTTTGTATTGACCATTTCTTAAGCAAATTTGATAAAGCAAATGGATGTTTTTGTGTTTAAGTTTGTGAAAGTAAACTTATGAAACTTGAATTGATCTTGAATTGATTGGTTAAACTTAATGCTTGTTTTTATGAACTAAAATCTTGACGAAGGTTTAACTTGTAAGAACAATAGATTAGTACACCAACTAATTATCATAACCAACTAGTTTAAGCAAGTGTAGTTTTAATCATCTGAATTTCATTATATCTATTATCGTTGTTATTTGCTTTTGGATTGCCTTAGTTGATTTAGACTTGTTAATCAGATTCACTCAAATCCCTATGAACGATCCCGACCTACCTTCAAAATCTTGCTATAACGGACGAGTGCACTTGCTCGTATGTATTATTGGTAAATTGGTAAATCGTCTTATATAAATTTAAAACTTGTGCACATGTAGCACATCAAGTTTTTACGCTTCTTGCCAGGATTTGATTGTGTTTGAAGAAGTTTTAAATCCACTTCGATCGATCCATTTCTTAAAAAGAAATCAAAGCTCCAACCGATTGATCGTCTTCACAATCGACCGGTTGCGCCAAAACCCATACTTGTTGATCTAAGCGATCGGTCGCTCCTCGCAACCGATCCGGTTACTCTTTACGTCCAAAAATCATTTTCTTTGTTTGTCCTTGTGTTTAGATATTTCTGGATTCTCTAGGTCATTGTATGAACACTCGTGCAGCTGGAATAGAACCAATCTCACCTCTTACCAACCCCAAACGTTTGATTCGAAGAAGAAGAAGAACACCTTTTATACCCTTAGAAAATCGTGTACCTATAGTACCAAACCCACCATTTGATAACCTTGTAGAAGCCAAAGTCGTTTACAACCCTTTCACCAATTTACCTTTTCCCATGGCGGACGATCAACCCATGTAGGGAACCAAACGAGTCGTAGCACCAACCCCTGGGAGTGCTATTGTTGCTGTCAACCTTGGTGACAACTTCACCGTGAAGGGTCATCATCTTTCTATGATCAAATACCGCCAATTTGATGGCCGTGTGCGGGCCGATCCGCATAAGCACATTGCCAAATTCATCGAGATTTGCGGTATGTTTCGGTATGTCGACACCGATGTCAATGCCATCAAACTCAAACTTTTTCCATCATCACTCGCCGGAGATGAAAAATTATGGTACAATGAATTGACCCTAGGAATTATCAATACTTGGGAGGAGATGAGGCAAGCCTTTGTGTCGATTCTTTCCACCGCCATGTTTGATCTGTAAGATATTGGTTTTCATAAACACATCAAATAACAAATATATGGGTCGAATTATGACATAGAGTTTAGAGAGAAAGTAGAAGATGGGAGCCTTTCTAGAGAGAAAGTAAACAAAAGAAAGAAGGTTAGATTAAGTGAAAGGTCCAACCCTACCTTGGGAGGTAGAGGGTATTATAGTTTACATACTACCGTCCTCCTTGGATTGTGGATCGGCATACTGATGGGTAAAGACCCGTCCTTCCTCCACGGTGTTGCTACTAAACTAAACTAATAACTAACTAATAACTAAATAACTAGTAAATAACGATATGTCTACGAGCTAACTTATGCTAGATTATATTTGGGGTGACCGACTCTTCACTATGGAATTTCTAATTCCTAACAATCTCCCCAAGGAGGTCACCCCATGTTTTACATTTGAATCCTAGCATTCTATTTTATCTTTAGTCTTGAGCTCGTAGACTTCAATTCTTCAACTTCCGCATCTTTGTGCTTTAGTAGTGATTCTTCAAAGTCCGATGCTTTGTACTTTTAGTGGAGGTCTTTGAGTGATCCACATCTTTGATGATCTTGAGCTTTCTTTGAGATCATCGACCACGATAAATCTCTGGATCACCCTTTGTTGTGTTGCCATCATGTGATGTTGTGACTTTTGGACCGACATGCTCACATTTTGGATCATGACATCTTCTCATCGAGTAGCGGAAGCTTTTGTTGGTTCATGATATTTGCGGCGTAGCGAAGCATAGTATAAAAATATCGAGCCAGTTTATGTAGATATGCACTTGTCATGATTTCTTCAATTAAGTGTGGATCTTTGTGAGCATGCGGCTATGGATTGACTTCTCAATTACGATCGGTGCAACCGTCAAATGTACTGCAAACAACGATTAGCAATAAAACACACGAAAGTGTCTTTGATCACTTCGTTGAATTGAGGTACGGCCCACGGTTCCCGTTGATCGATACAAATCTTGCTGTGATCGGTATAATTCGAAGAATCTCCTTGACGGGGTTTCGCATTTGTTCTAGCCGTTCTCAAACCGGGCGTCTCAAAGAAGACAACACGGAGTGAGTGAACCGGTAATTGAGATTCAGCGATTGATGAAAAATTGATTTGAAAACAATCGCGTATTGCTTAGAAGAAAGAGTTTTGCAATCTGACGAAGGTTTTATGAGAAAGATCAATTTTCAATCAAAATACTTTTGTATTTGAAAAGAATACACATTCGATGTGCTAGAGAAAAGAAGAGATTTGCATCGAGCGGTTTTCAAAAGTATTTTTCAATCAGATACTTTTGTGTTTGATGAATACACATTCGATGTGCTAGAAAAGAAGATTTGCACATCGAGCGGTTTTCCAAAAGTATTCGTCAATTCATTTCTGGACCAAGGTTGATTCAAGAATGAATCGCCCCATCGTTTCTATCCGGTTGTCACAAGCTTGATCTTTTGGAAAGATCTCACATGTCACCCACCAAGAGCTTGTTTGATGTTGGCTCTAGAAGGATTTCCATCTTCATCGTGAATATTTTACATATCACTCGGATGTTACGGCAATACCACAAGGATAATCGTGGGACTCTCAATATATACTTACTTTCCACATTGTGTGAAACAACAAGTCTTCATTAATTTTGTGTCCTAATGAGATATTGTGGATGATCTCTTGGCTCTAGACTCAATTGTGCACATTTGGTTCCTATGCGGAGACTAGGGAGAGGTCTCCTTCTTCAATATCAACAATCTCTAAGAGAAAGTCGATAGATTATGTAGGTTCCCGTGAGAATGAAACAAGTCCTTTTAAGAGGAACTTGAGTAGCTTGGGAAGTTTAGTGCGGTGCGTCCTTTGGGTCCATGACGTCTTGTCTTCAATACCGGTGTTACCTTAGTAACCACCAGTAGCATATGTATTGAACCCGTTTACGCCCTAAGGTTGAATTATTGGAGGCTATTTCTTTTCACCCTTTTCACATTCAATTTCTTTTCATTCTTCAACCCCTTGATTGCTTACGAGACTTCATAACTAGAACCTTGTTGGGTTTATTCGAGTTCTAGCTCTATCTCAGTCCGCACTCTTCCCATTTCTCACTTTTCTCCCCTTTTTTTCATCATACCTAAGGACTCTACACTATCTAGTGGATTGTCCCTGGGTAGATCCCTCCGACTCTGGCGGGATCGTGGGAACGAATACCTAACCTAACCATCCTTATAACACCATGCATAAAGTAAATTGGTCGGTCTTTTGGTATTGTTCTTTCCTTCTTGAAACCAATTGAAAAATCATTTGGAAAATCTATCAAGGTACTTGTGATATAATATCAAAGCATTTTGTTCCTTAATTTTTTTGATCATTTAGAAATGCTCCCCCTCAACATGTGCATATGATTATGAAATTGTTTAGCACATGGAGGCAAGAGTTCTTTGAAATGATTTCTTGATCACAATTTCCGTAGAAAAAGCCATTTGATTTTCTTTGGTAAATTCTCCCCTCAATATGTGCGTAGGATATTTGAAATCATTTTATCACATAGAGGAAAGAGTTCTTTTGAAGTACATCCACGATCACAAAAGCCATTAAGAAACCATTAGAAAATCAATCAAGGTACTTTATGTTGAAACATAGAAATCTTTGTACCTTGAAAGTTTATTTTCTTTTGAAATGCTCCCCTCAATATGTGCTTGAGATTGAAAGCGTTTAGCACATATGGGAGAGCTATGCACTTTGAATCAAAGCGATCATCTTTTATCAAATTTCATTATTAAATCACAAATTCTCCCCGATCAAAATATCAAACCCTTTGAGATTTTGGATCCCAAGTGATTTAATAAGGTTTAGAAAACATGGGAGAAAATGTGCCTTGTTTAAATACTCTTACGGTTTTGGTTAAATGCTCCTCCACAATCATGTGCATTATGTATTTCAAAATCGTTTGGCACATGAAGGAAGGAGTGCTTTTGAAACAATCACCCTTTAAAACCGATTTGAGATTTAAATCACGATCTCTCCCCGATCAAAATTTCAAACCAATTGAGATTTGTGATCCCAATTGATTTAAATCATTTAGAAAATTTTGGGGAAAGGCGTGGCTTGATTTAATTTTGAAAATGATGATAAGGACCAATTTTAGACATTAAAGATTGTTAGTGTCGGTATGATAGTTTTAAGAGATCTTTAAGTAAAATAAAACAATTTCACAATCAAACAAGAACAGAAAAAATTTCATTTTGAAAGATCTTTGAGTTTTAAAGAAAATCATACCATGACATAACATTAAATCTTTAGATCACCACTTATTTTGTACAAAACGGAATTTTTATGAAGAAATATCGTTTGAAAATATTTTATTTTAAATCACTCTCCCCTCAATCGATGACCGTAGTGTGTCGTTGATTGAGTGACTTAAGTTTTGATAAAATGAAGTCCGGTGATTTCCAAAATTAAGTCCAATTTATTTTCAAAACAATATTTTCCATTTTCAAAACAATATTTTCAAAATTGTTTAAAAATGGTATCATTCACTACTTTCTCTGCACAAAGATCGTTAGGTGGTTGGAAGAAGTTTTTACGTGTTGTTGTTCTTTGTCAAAATTTTGGAAGAAAACCATCTGCGATGCGGTGAGACCTCTGAAGTTGCATCTATCATGCCAACTATCCATAGAGAGATCAAATTAAGCTCCGTTTCTTCATTTGTCGACCCAAGATATAGTTACCCTTTCCTTTCGGCATCCAATCATCTTCATTTGTGGGATCCGGATCGGGAACATTCTTATATACCAATATACGCATCGTTAGTGAACACACATACAGATATATGGTGGTCGACATCACCCAAACAACAATCGACTAATAAAAGTCAATCCAACATATCAATCAGATCATATATAGGCATGGGAATTATATGTTTATCAAACTCTAATCATCTAATCCTAACAATCATATCCTAGGCACCTAGTCCTTCAACGTAGGTTAACATGTTTTACATTTAAGTATATAGGATAATTAGATAAGCTCGTTAGATGATATAAATTTGAAAAAATTCTCCCCCTCAATCAATGACTTATTTTTAGAAAAGTTTAAACGCGTTGAAGTCATTGATTGAGTTTTCAAATTTATGAAAACTACGAATCGATTGATTTTCAAGCAACTCATTTACCACCATTTTGTTAAAACAAATATTTTACGAAGAATTTTAGAAGGAAAAATATTTGTGTAGGAACAATGATCCTTGACATACTTTCCTCATTTTGTTTTAGGATAAGTGCGAAATTTTTGAAAATTGGTTTAGCGCAACACTTTCCTTCTTTGAAGAGCGGGTTGCTATCGAAATAATAGCAAACCATGGTTTAAGCACGGGTCTGATCGAAATAGCGCAAGCCATATTTTGAGACATGTTTTGAAAAGAATATTTACACCTTACTGCTCGAACTTCATCTAAAGTCCCGTGCCATTATTGAATGACATTTCTAAGACCGTAGATGTTATCGATACGGAAGACATGTCTTGAGAAAAACATATTTTGGTATTTTCAAATTTTCGATTTTTATTTTTTGTTGGTTTTATATTTTCTATTTTGTTTTGTTGGTTTTATATTTTTGCTTTTTGATAAATATTTACAAAGATAGAAATAGTTTAAGAAGATGATGATACTGAGTACCGAGATAAGGATATCGTTCGACACTTTGTAGAAGATAGAAGTCATCATCTCTTAAACTTTCACCACCAAAGCATTCGAGGCTCTTGAATGGTCGCAAGAACTTGAGCCTTCAAAAGTGAATCTTTGGTAGCTTCCCCAAACCGACAATCTTCGAATAAAGACCATTTCCCCAAGAAGAAGAAGTGAAGAAAGCAGTCTAATTGAATGAAGCTCAAGAACCGAAGAACACGATAACAACGAAGTAACAAGTTTAACACGGATCATTTTTGCGGTTATCAAACCCGAAATAAATGATTAAGCCCGATCACATGAACTGTTGTGCGTCCCGATGTACACATTACTCTTGAGTTTGAGCGGTTGTCTATTCGGAGAACAATATATCAACATCTTCATTTCACCAAATGCATTCCGGTTATCTAACATATAACCAATCGACCCATAATGTACACATGTACCCAACAAGAGTAGAGACGATGACATCCATGTAACATGTTGAATCACCGATCATCTCTGCGGATGTCAACTCGGAATAAGCGAATTAAGCTCGATCATGTGAACATGTTGTGCATCCACGATGTACACATATCTCTCCCACGATGGTTGCGATCTCATCGGAATCATCATTACATTGTGTACATGAAGCAATAACGGAAGCACTTTATCATAAATCATATAGAAGATGTCGATAAGCAATATCATCTCACGCTCCAAATATTCTTCTCATATTTCTTCCTCTTGAAAGGTGAGTTAACACATACCAAAAGTATCCGAGACCACTTCCCCAAATGGTTGGAATAATACATCCTTCCCCAAATAGTTGGAATAATATATCCTTCCCCAAATAGTTGGAATAATACATCCTTCCCCAAATAGTTGGAATAACACACCAAAGGCTACGAGTTAAACACGAGTTTCTCTGCGGTTATGACATTTGTCTTTCCGGGATTACTTCAATAGAGAAGAAGTATTAAGTTCATCACGTGTACTCGTTGTGTGTTTAGATGTATGTCTCCTTCCCCTTCTTTGGTTTTGATACCTCGGAATCGACAACACATTATACATACCAAATACTCTTGAAATAGAGAAGAACAAACAATTAGCTCAAATGAATCTGTGAGAATCAACTGCTCTGAAACTCTCTCGACTATCTTTATCAACCCATATGTAGACAATTTGAAGTGACCAGCGATGAAGAAAACCCGATATACCAAACTTGAAGCGAAGTAGAATTCCCGCATTTGTATCTTAAGCTTGCACTAATGATGGAAGAGCGGTGTCGAGAATTTATGCTTCAAGCAAATCTCTAAGTACTCAATACTCAAACAAAGTATGAGACATTAACACCTCTTGCGATTATCCACAACGACATCTGCGTGTGACCTTGAGTAAAACAACGTAACTCCTAAAAGTGATAGTTAACCAGGTCTTCAACCATCCATCCCGACTGCTGGTAACTAGATAAACCAAGTCTTCAACTCAAATTCTTAAGCCCGAGCAAGTTATCAAATAAGAACACGCCTTTGTGAAAGTCAACTTCAATCTCAAATAAGTGATAAATGATTAACTCCGAAGTAATCAACTTGTGTCAAATGCCCAACACGTGAATAAACATACAATCGGATGTACATTGATCCATTGAATGAACCGGAACAAATGATTCCTCAACATCAATGCATTCTTCCTAAAGGTATACATGTAGAGGCGATATGGAAGATTCACCAATAATGTCTTGAGCGGATGAGGTAGTCATTTTCCTTAATGTTCATGTGGTTGATTTATAGCGTGCATCATTAGAGGAACAATAATCCGTGAAGATTTGGCAAAGGAATACCAAAAGCGGATCATTATTCAATAGTGCAACTACAATATCATGATAGTCATTATCAACGCCTTGTGGAATAAGCGGAGATAAGGTTTCTTGAGAATTCGAGAAGTACTTCTTAGATGGTGAACTAGTTGAGTCGGTAGGAACCGGAGCATGAGCTTGAGAACTGGATGATCAACATTCGTTGGAGGTTGGAAGTACTCATCAAACATATCTTGAAAACAATGAATCCCAAACAATAAATCCAGTTATCCTTAGTAAGTGAAGACATTAGGCGTTGAAGGAGAGTCGTATGACCATAATTCAAGCATCCATCAACATGTAGTATATTCACTCTTCTCCCCTCAAAATTGCAAATGAAGTTTGCCATTTTGATTTGAACAAGTGAATAAGAATATACACCAATGAGCGTAGATCCACTTGAGGATTGAATGAGCATGGAAAAACATGAAGCTTGTTGATGAAGAATGTCGATGAGAATGGTCATAAACATGAAGATTTCTCTTCTTTTGAAGATAAAGCGCCTTGAAGCGTACACCTTTCTTTTCTTTGAGGAGCGGGGCTGAAGTGTTATCTCTGAGACGCCATAATGTTGAAGAACGAGGCTGAGGCGATGTGAGCAGGCGTCATAGCGATTGAATATCAAGGTTGAGTTACTTGAACCCGTGAGTTATGAGATATCAATCCATTTGTTATCCATACTTTAAGCCGATCCATGTAGTGAAGGATCGAAGTATCTGCTGGCGAGTAAGGACTACTGCACTAACATTACAAGCTTGATTGCATATATATTGGTTAGTGACATTAGTATCCAAACCCTTTGGGGTTTCACGGTCAACCTTGATTTTGCCATCGGTAAACAGCTTTCCGGTAGGTATCCACCTAAGTCCAACATCCTTAAACATTCTACCAGACGGTATCCACTTATGGCAAGGTCTAGGATTGTTGATATTCTTATGCATAGTGGAAGACTTATCGTTATTCCTAGACTCCAAAGATTTAGCAGTTGGGATCCATCTAGGTGAAGTTTTAGGTTTGTTTTGCTTCATAACATGTTGAACCTTAGCCATGTTAGTAGTCTTAGTGGATTGTACCTTAGCATGTGAATTAGGAAAATGTTTCTTATTCGGAAAAGACTCAGAATTTCTAGTTTCATTTTCTACATGCTTAGCATTCTTCTTCATATAACTACTCTTAGATGCAAGCCAACCCCTAGTCTTTTGAGTGTTCCTAGGTAATGGTTTACTACTACTAGCAGTGCCTTGAAATCTCGTGGAATTCATCACCCTAGGTCTTGCACCTAAAATTCCGTCTTTTCGAATCTGTGCCTTTTCCTAGCTTCTTCTAGATAATAGTTCTTCCACAAGTCATTCATATCATATGAATTATGGGTTTTAATGCTTGGTTTTGACCTTTGTTTTGAACTAATCCTAGAGGTCTTTGGGAGTAGAAGTAGCTACTTGTTGAGGGTTAACAGAGCTAGAAGCATTATTCTTAGGTAACTTAGGTGAAGTGATTGGTTTTGACAAAACTTGTATCGCATCAACTTGGGAGGCAAGCCTTGTCTTTAAAGATTTTGTTCTTTCGGATATAAATGCGATGGGTTGCCTAACAACGGACCGGTCTCTAGTGGGATGAGAAAGCTGGCTTCCCAAGGTTGATGGTTTTGTAAACTTAGTGTTCACACTTTTCCTACAGTTTTCCTAAGCTCATTTTTAAGGCAACAATAGCGAAACTCTTTTCACGAAGTTGAGCTTTGAGTTCATCAATTTTGCTATCAAAGAGTTTGTTTGTTCCATTGACTTAGTTCTAGCTTCTTTGTGAGTCACTTAGTTCTATGTGATGCTTTCTCAAAGACTCATTTTCCTTTAGTAATTTGGCCACACAAACCGCTAATTCATCATTTCTCATTTGAATATCATAAATAGCATTAACATCGAATTACTTGTAACCAAATTACTTTTCACATGCATATCGAAATATGTTTCTTCAAATTGTTGATAGTCGAGTTTTTGGCTTGAAGTGAGCTTTTAAATCGTTTATTTCAAAAATTCACGAAATTCGGAAATTCGGATTTTACATGGTTTCTTAGTTTGAAAACTTTCCTCCTTTCTTTGTATTGCAATTTCAAGTGAAATGCAATGTTTTTCAAGTTTTGAGAATTTGTTTGAAAGTTCATCAAAAGCCTTTTATCAACCATATCATTTGTTTTGAATTTATTAGACTCACCTCAACCAAGGAACATTTATCGAATCATGTTCGATATTAAGATCGGTTTGTTTAGGTACATTAGCGGATGCACTATGTTGAGCAGTTAAGGGTACCTCATCACATGACACTGTTCATTTGTCGATCGATATTTGCATCCACATCATGTGTAACAAGAGTCAACGAACTCTTGGTTGTTTCAAGCTTATCTATCTCGAGCCTCGTATTCGGTGTCAAGCGATCCATCACCCGATGCCTTCTTGGTCTCAACACTACAATTTATTGATTGTACCCGACATTCATTCACCTTTTCGATCACTGCATCCACTTCTTGTGTGTTAGGAGTTCTTGAGCGTTGGTTACATCATTCTTTGTTGTCTCGATATTACGCATTCAACAACACCCGACCTTTCAAGCGATACATTACCCGACTCATCACAACTATCTCTCAATTGCACGGACTCTCATCCACTTTTTCATCTTTTCGAGTAACTTCCTCAATATACTTCTCCACATTATCCATGAGATGGATAAGTGTCTCTATGAACACGCTAATTTCCATTCCGGTGTGTCTCTTGAAAGACATTTCGGTCATGTCTTGATCATAATCGATGTGAATTCCCAGCGATGAATGGTGAAATTGTTTGTAGATCACTTGAAGTGCGACTTTGGAACTATCCTTTTGAACCTTTTCTTTGTCAAGTTGTTGTTCCAATTGTTCTAAGTTCAAATAGTAATGTTCCGTTAATGTGGATAAATCTTGACGGAAAAGGGCAATACATGTTCGTTCCATTGTTATGGGTAGAAGTAACATGAGGTGTGAGTGAAGTTGTTGATAAGGTTCAATGTTACTTTCCTTTTGCATGGCATTCGTAGCCTCCGAGCAGTGCAATTCTTTCTCATTGGACTCGAACATGAAGATCTCACATCCTCATTGATTGATTCAATCATCTTTAACCGTTCAATGTAGCATACATTATCATTGTTGTCCACAACATCATACAATTTAAGTACTTCTGAAATCACTGAATCAGGAGTGTAAGACATGATGTTGTTGTGTACACGGGATTTTACAAGTCTGTGATTTAAACCGAGAAATAGAATCTTTCGCGGGATTTTACTAAAATCAAGACCAAACCGTTAAGCAATGACCAATGGAATGTGTTAAGATGACTGATGGATCGACACAATGATAGAAATTGTGTGTTAGGACATATGATTGTTTGTAGGATTAGCGAGAGATGTTGTTTGGTTGAGATTTGGATTGGTTAATGCCCGTTTTACGGAGAAATTTAGGTCTAAAACATAAAAACCTCAATAACTTCTTTCGGGCGGATTTAGGCCTCGAAGGTTGACCCGAATGAACTTTAGTTTATTCGTGCATGCCATTCTCCTCGTTCTCACGGTCGTTTTGATGGGTAGAACGCTGAAAGCGGAGTTACGGTTCAAAAGTTATGGCCGTTTGAAGTTTTGTCGGAAAAGTCAACTTTTGGTCAAGACCAACTCAAGACAACCCAAGACAACTCTTTAGAGACAACTCGCTTTGATGACAACTCGCTTAATAGACAAGTCGCATGAACACAACTCAACTCGCTCAAGACAACTCGCATAAAAGACAACTCGCTTAAGACAACTCGCATAGACAACTCGCTTAAGTTGACAACTCGCTTAAGATGACAACTCGCTTAGTAGACAACTCGCATAAAACACAACTCGCTTAATATACAACTCGCTAGTTGACAACTCGCTTAGACAAGTAACGACAACTCGCTTAAGACAACTCGACGTTTTGTTCAATAGACAACTCAACTCTAAGCGACAACTCGCTTCATAAGACAACTCGCTCAAAAATGGGACAACTCGCATCCAAGAAATGCATGCCGTGACTCAACTCGCTTCCAAGAAATATTCAAAAACACCACTTTTCAATCCAAAACAACCCAACCACGATGATTCAAGCCTTCCAAATCAAAACCTAAACACTTATAATGATTCTAAACACAAAAGTACAATCAAAATCCAAACTTTAACACTAGAAATGATCCAAATGATGCAAACTACTCTAAACTCATTCAAACCCAAAAACCTTATGAAAACCACTAGAAATCCAAGAACATGAAAGATGAGTGATCAAACCATGGCTCTTGATACCAATTGTAAGATATTGGATTTCATAAACACATAACAAACACAAGTATGGATCGAATGATATAGAGAGTTTTAGAGAGAAAGTAGAAGATGGGAGCCTTTCTAGAGAGAAAGTAAACAAAAGAAAGAAGGTTAGATTGAGTGAAAGGTCCAACCCTCTACCTTGGGAGGTAGAGGTATTTATAGTTACATACTACACGTCCTCCTTGGATTGTGGATCGGGCATACTGATGGGTAAAGACCGTCCTTCCTCCACGGTGTTACTCTAAACTAAACTAAGCTAATAACTAACTAATAACTAGTAAATAACGATATGTCTACGAGCTAACTTATGCTAGATTATATTTGGGGTGACCGACTCTTCACTATGGAATTTCTAATTCCTAACAGCCCAATTACGGTAAATTCTTGAAAGAACTTCTTAACAAAAAGAGCAAGCTAGAGCAAATATCGCTACCTTCCTTAATGAAGAATGCTCAACCATCATTCAAAACAAAATTCCGCCAAAGCTCGGAGATCCTAGAGCTTTCTTATTCCATCACTTTAGAATAATATTCAATACGATGCTTTAGCCGACCTTGGCGCAAGTATCAATTTGATGCCTTATTCATTTGTATTCAAATCATCCATCAACACCTTAAACCGACAAAGATGAGCATTCGATTAGCAAATCATTTTATCAATATCATGTTGGAATTGCCGAGAATATGCTCGTTCAAGTTGGTAAATTCATTTTTCCCGTGGACTTTGTAATCCTGGAGATGGAAGAAGATAGTAAAGTCCCACTCATCTTAGGAAGACCCTTCCTAAATACCGCTAATGCAATCATCAAAGTGAAGGGAAAAGAACTCAACCTTGGAGTTGGAGAAGATCGAATTACCTTCCTAATCGATAAAGCAATGCGCTATCCACGTTCCAATGATGATACTTGTTTGAACATCGATGTTATCGATGAAGTCACTGACGAAGAATTGGATACATTACTTAATGAATCGATCCATTCATGACTACTTCGAAAAAATCAATGAAACGAGACCTTGACAAAGAGTTTCTTGATTTTATGAAAGTAGAGTTCGAAGGAGATAACATGGAGGAGGAAGAAATGGAGGAAGAGAATTTTGAAGAAATAACTTTCGATGACGAGATGAGAATAAAATCTTATCTTGAAGAACCACCAACAGATCTCGTGCTCAAACCTCTCCCTGATCATCTTGAATATGCTTACCTGGATGAAAACTCACTTATTCCAGTAGTCATATCTTCATTACTCGAGGAAAAGGAGAAAGAAAGTTTAGTTTACGTCCTCAAAATCATAAACAAGCTTTCGCTTGGAAAACATCGATATCCGAGAATTAGTCCCATTTACGCAAACATAAAATCAATTTCAAAGATGGGATTAAACTGTTGTAGAGCGTCAGCGTCGACTCAATCCCAACATGAAAGAAGTTGTCAAAAGGAAATCATCAAACTTCTCGATCTTTGGTATCATTTACCCGATCGAGGATAGTCCTAGGTGAGTCCGTTCTTTGTGTCCCAAGAAAGGAGGAATGCGGTTGTGACTAATGAGCGGAATGCACTAGCTCTAGTAGAATTGTCCTTTGGTTGGCGCGTTTGTATTAAATATCGTAAATTAAACAAAGCCACGAGAAAAGCCTCCACGGTGTTGCACTAAGCTAAACTAATAACTAAATAACCAACTAATAACTAGTAAATAACGATATGTCTACGAGCTAACTTATGCTAGATTATATTTGGGGTGACCGACTCTTTACTATAGAATTTCTAATTCCTAACAATCTCCCCAAGGAGGTCACCCCATGTTTACATTTGAATCCTAGCATTCTATTTAATCTTGAGTCTTGAGCTCGTAGACTTTCAATCTTCAACACGCATATTTTGATTTAGCGTGATACTTCAAAGTCCGCATAGTTTTGTACTTTCGGTGGAGGTCTTTGTCTTGATCCACATCTTTGATGATCTTGAGCTTTATGGGATCATCGACGCGATAAATCTGGATCACCCTTTATTGTGTTGCCATCATGTGATGTTGTGACTTTTGGACCGACATGCTCACATTTTGGATCATGATATCTTCTCATTAGAGTTGCGGAAGCTTTTGTTGATTTATAATATTTCGGCGTAGCGAAGCATGGAATGAAAATATCGAGCCGGTTGATGAAGATATGCACCTATCATGATTTCTTTTGAAGTGAATGTAGCGTGTGAGCATGCGGCTATGGATTGACTCCTCAATTACGATCATTGCGACCGTCGGGTGTTCACGCATACAACGGTTAGCAATAAAGCGCCGAAAGTGTCTTTGATCACTTTCTTTGAATTGAGGTGCCTGCCCGCGGTTCCCGTTGATCGATACAATCTTTTTGTGATCGGTATAATTACGAAGAATCTCCTTGATAGGGTTTTGCGTTGCTCTAAACGTTCTCAAACGGAACATCTCAAAGAAGACAACACGGAGTGAGTGAACGGTGAATGGAGATTTCGATTGATGAAAAATTGATTTGAAAACAATCGTATTGCTTGAAGAAAGAGTTTTGCAATCGATGAAGGTTTTATAAGAAAGATCAATTTTCAATCGAAATACTTTGAGTTTGAAATATGAATACACATTCGATGTGCTAGAAAAAGAAGAGATTTGCACATCGAGCGGTTTTCAAAGTATTCGTCAATTCATTTCTGGACCAAGGTTGATTCGAGAAAGAATCGCCCCATTGTTTCTATCCGGTTGTCACAAGCTTGATCTTTTGCAAAGATCTCACATGTCACCTACCAAGAGCTTGTCTGATGTTGGCTCTAGAAGGATTTCCATCTTCATTGTGAATGCTTTTACATATCACTCGGATGTTCTGGCAATACCACGAGGATAATGCGTAGGACTCTTAAAATATATTCTCACTTTCCACATTGTGTGAAACAGTGAGTCTTCATTAATTGTGTCCTAATGAGATATTGTCGATGATCTCTTGGCTCTAGACTCAATTGTGCACATTTGGTTCCTATCTGGGAGACTAGAGATTGTCTCCTTCTTCAATATCAACAATCTCTAAGAAAGTCGATAGATTATGTAGGTTCCCGTGAGAATGAAACAAGTCCTTTTAAGAGGAACTTGGTAGCTTGGGAAGATGTAGTGCGGTGCGTCCTTTGGGTCCATGGCGTCTGTCTTCAATACCGGTGTTACCTTAGTAACCACCAGTAGCATATGTATTGAACCCGGTTTACGCCCTAAGGTTGAATTATTGGAGGCTATTTCTTTTCACCCTTTTCATATTCAATTCTTTTCATTCTTCAACCCGCCGATTGCTTACCGAGGCGTCATAACTAGAACCTTGTTGGGTTTATTCGGTTCTAGCTCTATCTCGATCCACACTCTTCCCATTTCTTACTTTTCTCCTTTTTTCATCATACCTAAGGACTTCTACACTCTCTAGTGGATTGTCCTGGATAGATCCCTCGATTACGGGTGGATCGTGTGAACAAATACCTAACCTAACCATCCTTATAACACCATGCATAAAGTAAATTGGTGGGTCTTTTGGTATTGTTCTTTCCTTCATGAAACCAATTGAAAAATCATTTGGAAAATCAATCAAGGTACTTGTGATATAATATCAAATCATTTTGTACCTTAATTATTTTTGATCTTTTAGAAATGCTCCCCCTCAACATGTGCATATGATTTTGAAATTGAATAGAGGCAAGAGATCTTTGAAATGTATTCTTGATCACAATTTCCGTAGAAAAAGCCATTTGAATTTCGTTGGTAAATTCTCCCCCTCAATATGTGCGTAGGATATTTGAAATCATTTTATCACATAGAGGAAAGATTTCTTTTTAAGTACATCCACGATCACAAAAGCTATTAAGAAACCATTAGACAATCAATCAAGGTACTTTATGTTGAAACATAGAAATCTTTGTACCTTGAAAGTTTATTTTCTTTTTAAAATGCTCCCCCTCAATATGTGCTTCGAGATTCGAAAGCGTTTAGCACATATGGGAGAGCGATATGCACATTGAATCAAAATGATCACCTTTTATCAAATTTCATTATTAAATCACAAGTTCTCCCAGATCAAAATATCAAACCCTTTGAGATTTTGGATCCCAAGTGATTAATAAGGTTTAGAAAACATGGGAGAAAATGTGCACGATTTAAAAGCACTTACGGTTTATGGTTAAATGCTCCTCCACAATCATGTGTATTATGTATTTCAAAATCGTTTGGCACATGAAGGAATGAGTGCTTTTGAAACAATCACCCTTTAAAACCGATTTGAGATTTAAATCACGATCTACCCGATCAAAATTTCAAACCGGTTGAGATTTTGGATCGATTGATTTAAATCATTTAAAAATTTTAGGGAAAGGCGTGGCGGTTAATTTTGAAAATTGGTGATAAGGACCAATTTAGGCGTTAAAGATTGTTAGTGTCGGTATGATAGTTTTAAGAGATCTTTAAGTAAATTAAACAATTTCACAATCAAACAAACGAGAAAAAAAATCATTTTAAAAGATCTTTGAGTTTTAAAGAAAATCATACAATGACATAACATTAAATCTTTAGATCACCACTTATTATTGTACAAACGGAACTTTTATGAAGAAATATCGTTTGAAAATATTTTATTTTAAATCATTCTCCCTTCAATCGATGACCGTAGTCGATGGTGAGTGACTTAAGTTTTGATAAAATGAAGTCCGGTGATTTCCAAAATTACGTCCAATTTATTTTCAAAACCAATATTTTTTCATTTTTCAAAACAATATTATTCAAAAATTGTTTAAAAAATGGTATCATCACTATTATCCTGCACAAAGATATGTTAGGTGGTTGAGCTGCTTTTGTTGTTGTTGCTGAAGGTTGGAAGAAAACCGTCTGCGATGCTGTGAGACCTCTGAAGTTGCATCCATCGTGCCAACTATCCATGGAGAGATCGATTAAGCTCGTTTCTTCTTTTGTTGACCCAAGATATAGTTACCCTTTGCTTTCGGCATCCAATTATCTTCTTATGTGGGATCCGGATAGGGAACATTCTTATATACCAATATACTTGCATATGTTAGTGAACACACATACGGATATATGGTAGTCGACATCACCCGAACAACAATCGACTAATAAAGTCAATCCAACATATCAATCGGATCATAAAATGCATGGGAATTATGTGTTTATCAAACTCTAATCATCTAATCCTAACAATCATATCCTAGGCACCTAGTCCTTCAACGTAGGTTAACATGTTTTACATTTAAGTATATAGGATAATTAGATAAGCTCGTTAGATGATATAGATTTGAAAACATTCTCCCCTCAATCAATGACTTATTTTTACGAAAAGTTTAAAAGCTGAAGTCATTGATTGAGTTTTCAATTTTACGAAAAACTACGAATCGATTGATTTACAAGCAACTCATTTACCACCATTTAGAAATACAACAAATATTTTTCGAAGAATTTTAGAAAGAAAAATATTTGTGTAGGAACAATGATCCTTGACATACTTTCCTCAATTAGTTTTAGGATAAGTGCAATTTTGTGAAAATCGTTTAAGCGTAGCACTTTCCTTTTTGAAGAGCAGGTTGCTATCTCGAAATAATAGCAAGCCATGGTTTAAACACGGGTTCTGATCGAAATGTTGTAAGCCATATATTGAGACATGTTTTGAAAAGAATATTTAAACCTTACACTCGAACTTCATCTATGGTCCCGTGCCATTGTTGAATGACATTTCTAAGACCGTAGATGTTATTGATACGAGAGGACATGTCTTGAGAAAACAATATTTTGGTATTTTCAAATTTTCGATTTTATGGGTTTTAGTTGGTTTTATAATTTTCTATTTTCTTTTGTTGGTTTTCTAATTTTGTATTTTGGTTTTGATAAATATTCTGGATAAATGATATAGTATAAGAAGATGATGATACAGTACAGAGATAAGGATATCGTTCAACACTTAGTAGAAGATAGAAGTCATCATTTCTTAAACTTTCACCACCAAAGCTTTGAGACTCTTGAATGGGCGTCGAAATTAAGCCTCTGAAAGTGATACTTTGGTAGATTCCCCCCAAACCGACAATCTTTGAATAAAGACCATTTTCCCAAGAAGTAGAATGTGAAGAGAAACAGTCTCATTGAATGAAGCTCAACACCCTGAAGAACACAAGAACACCGAAGCAACAAGTTTGAACACTGATCATCTTTGCGGTTATCAAAACTAGAATACATGAATAAGCTCTATCACGTAAACCTGTTGTGCGTCCCCGATGTATACATTACTCTTCGAGTTTGAGCAGTTATCTAATCGGGAGAACAATATGTCAACATCTTCATTTCACCAAATGCATTCCAGTTATTTTTCATATAACCAATCAGCCCATAATGTACACATGTACCCAACAAGAGTAGATCGATGACATCCATGTAACATGTTGAGTCACTAATCATCTCTGCGGATGTCAACTCTGGAATAAGCGAATTAGCTCGATCAAGTGAAAATGTTGTGCATCCTTGATGTACACATATCTCTCCACGATGGTTGTGATCTCATCGGAATCATCATTGCATTGTGTACATGAAGCAATAACAGGAAGCACTACCATAAATCATATAGAAGATGTCGATAAGCAATATCATCTCACGCTCCACATATTATTCTCATTTTCTTCCTCTTGAAAGTCGAGATAACACATACCAAAAGTATCCGAGACCACTTCCCCAAATGATTGGAATAATGCATCCTTCCCCAAATAGTTGGAATAATGTATCCTTCCCCAAATAGTTGGAATAATACATCCTTCCCCAAATAGTTGGAATAACACACCAAAGGCTACGAGTTAAACTTGAGTTTCTCTGCGGTTATGACTTTTGTCTTTCCGGGATTACTTCAATAGAGAAAAGTATTAAGTTCATCATGTGTACTCGTTGTGTGTTTAGATGTATATCTCCTTCCCCTTCTTTGGTTTTGATACCTCGGAATCGCAACACATTACTACATGCCAAATACTCTTGAAATGAGAAGAACAAACAATTAGCTCAAGCGAATCTGTAAGAATCAAGCTGCTCTGAAACTCTCTCTAACTATCTTTATCAACCCATATGTAGACAATTTGAAGTGATCACTAATGAAGAAAACTTGATATACCAAACTTGGCGAAGTCGAATTCCCTACATTTGTATCTTAAGCTTGCACTTAATGATGGAAGAGCGATTGTCGAGAATCTATGCTTCAAGCAAATCTCTAAGTAGCCAATACTCGACCAAAGTGCGAGACAATAACACCTCTTGCGATTATCCACAGCGACATCGGTGTGTCCTTTGAGTAAAACAACGTAACTCCTAAAAGTGATAGTTAACCAAGTCTTCAACCATCCACCCGACGGTGGTAACTAGATAAACCAAGTCTTCAACTCAAATTCTTAAGCCGAGCAAGTTATCAAATAAGAACACACCTTTGAAAGTCGACTTCAATCTCAAATAAGTGATAAATGATTAACTCGAAGTAATCAACTTGTGTCAAATGCCCAACACATGAATAAACATACAATCGGATGTACATCGATCCATTGAATGAGCTGGATCAAATGATTCCTCAATATCAATGCATTCTTCCTAAAGGTATACATGTAGAGGCGATATGGAAGATTCACCAATAATGTCTTGACGGATGAGGTAGTCATTTTCCTTAATGTTAATGTAGTTGATTTATAGAGTGCACAATAATTCGTGAAGATTTGGCAAAAGGATACCAAAAGCGAATCATTATTCATGAACAATAATCCGTGAAGATTTGGCAAGCGAATACCAAAAGCGGATCATTATTCATGAGTGCAACTATAATGATAGTCATTATCAACGCCTTTTGAAGTAACTAGAGATAAGGTTTCTTGAGAATTCGAGAAGTACTTCTTAGATGGTGAACCGGTTGAGTCGGTAGGAACGAGCATGAGCTTGAAACTAGATGATCAACATTCGTTGGAGGTTGGAAGTATTCATCAAACATATCTTGAAACAATGAATCCCAAACAATGAATCCAGTTATCCTTAGTAAGTGAAGCATTAGGCGTTGAAGGAGAGTCATATGACCATAATTCAAGCATCCATCAACATGTAGTATATGCACTCTTCTCCCCTCAAAAATTGCATCCGAAGTTGCCATTTTGATTTGAACAAGTGAATAAGAATATACACCAATGAGCGTAGATCCACTTGAGGGTTGAAGCGTGGAAAAACATGAAGCTTGTTGATGAAGAATGTCGATGAGAATGGTCATAAACATGAATATTTCTCTTCTTTTGAAGATAAAGCGCCTGAAGCGTACACCTTTCTTTTCTTTGAGGAGCAGGGCTGAAGTGTTATCTGCGATGCCATAATGTTGAAGTCGAGGCTGAGGCGATGTGAGCAGACGTCATAGCCGATTGAATATCAAGGTTGAGTTACTTGGACCCGTGAGTTATGAGATATCAATCCATTTGTTATCCATACTTTAAGCGATCCATGTATTGAAGGATCGAAGTATCTGCTGGCGAGTAAGGACTACTGCACTAACATTACAAGCTTGATTGCATATATATTGGTTAGTGACATTAGTATCCAAACCCTTTGGGGTTTCACGGTCAACCTTGATTTTGCCATCGTTAAGCGGCTTTCGGTAGGTATCCACCTAAGTCCAACATCCTTAAACATTCTACCGACGGTATCCACTTATCGCAAGGTCTAGGATTGTTGATATTCTTATGCACGATGGAAGACTTATTGGTATTTCTAGACTCCAAAGATTTAGCGATTGGGATCCATCTAGGTGAAGTTTTAGGTTTGTTATGCTTCATGACATATTGAACCTTAGCCATGTTAGTAGTCTTAGTGGATTGTACCTTAGCATGTGAGTTAGGAAAATGTTTCTTATTCGGAAAAGACTCAGAATTTCTAATTTCACTTTCTACATGCTTAGCATTCTTCTTCATATAACCACTCTTATATGCAAGCCAACCCCTAGTCTTTTGAGTGTTCCTAGGTAGTGGTTTACTACTACTAGCAGTGCCTTGAAATCTCGTGATATTCATCACCCATGGTATTGCACCTAAAATTCCATCTTTTTGAATTTGTGCCTTTTTCCTAGCTTTTTCTAGATAATAGTTCTTCCACAAGTCATTCATATCATATGAATTATGGGTTTTAATGGTTGGTTTTGACACTGTTTTCGAACTAATCCTAGAGGTGCTGGGAGTAGAAGTGGCTACTTGTTGAGGGCTAACCGAGCTAGAAGCCTTATTCTTAGGTAACTTTCGGTGAAGTGGTGGTTTGACAAAACTTTTATCGCATCAACTTGGGAGGCAAGCCTAGTCTTTAAAGATTTTGTTCTTTCGGATATAAATGCGATGGTGCGCTAACAACGGACCGATCTCTAATGGGATGACAAATGGCTTCCCCAAGGTTGATGGTTTTGTAAACTTAGTGTTCACACTTTTCCTACGGTTTTCTAAGCTCATTCTTTAAGGCAACAATAGCGAAACTCTTTTCACGAAGTTGAGCTTTGAGATCTTCAATTTTGCTATCAAAGAGTTTGTTTGTTCCATTGACTTAATTCTAACTTCTTTGTGGTGTCGATTAGTTCTATGTGATGCTTTCTCAAAGTCTCATTTTCCTTTAGTAATTTGGCCACACAAACCGCTAATTCATCATTTCTCATTTAAATATCATCAATAGCATTAACATCAGAATTACTTGTAACCAAATTACTTTTCACATGCATATCAGAAATATGTTTCTTCAAATTGTTGATAGTCGAGTTTTTGGCTTGAAGTTGATCTTTTAAATTGTTTATTTCAAAAAATTCACGAAATTCAGGAAATTTTGGATTTTTACATGGTTTCTTAGTTTGAAAACTTTCTTCCTTTCTTTGTATTGCAATTTCAAGTGAAATACAATGTTTTTCAAGTTTTGAGAATTTGTTTGAAAGTTCATCAAAATCTTTTTTATCAACCATATCATTTGTTTTGAAATTATTAGACTCAGCCTCAACCAAGGAACATTTATCAGAATCATGTTCAACATTAAGATCAGTTTCTTTAGGTACATTAGCGGATGCACTATGTTGAGCAGTTAGGGTACCTCATCAAATGACACTGTTCATTTATCGGTATGATATCGCATCCACATCATGTGTAACAAGAGTCAACGAACTCTTGGTTGTTTCAAGCTTAAGCGTCTCTAAGCCTCGTATTTAGTGTCAAGCGATCCATCATATGATGCCTTAATGGTCTCAACACAACAATTTATTAATTGTACCCGACATTCATTCACCTTTCGATCTGACATCCACTTCTTGTGTGACAAGAGTTCTTGGCATTGGTTACATCATTCTTTGTTGTCTACGATATTACGCATTCGGCAACACCCGACCTTTCAACGGATACATTACCGACTCATCACAACTATCTCTCAATTGCACTAACACTCATTCACATTTTCATCCTTTTGTGCGCTTCCTCAATGTAATTTTCCACATTATCCATGAGTTGGATAAATGTCTCAATAATTCTTGAATTTCCATTCGGTATGTTTTTGAAGGAAATTCCAATCAAGTGTTGATCGTAATCTACTTTGAATATTCCCCAGCGATGAATGGCTAAAATTGTTTGTAGATTACTTGAAGAGCTGCACTAGAACCATCCTTTTGAACCTTTTCATTGGTAAGTTGCAGCTTTAAATGTTCTAAGTTCAACAGCAAGGTTCTAGTTAATGTAGATAAGTCCTGACCGAAGAGGGCACTACATGTTCGATCCATAGTTATGGATAAAAGCTGTATGAGGTGAGAGTGAAGTAGTTGATAGGGTACAATGCTGCATTCCATTTGCATGGCATTTTGTGGCATTAGCAGATGCAATTCTTTCTCATTGTACTCAGAACATGAAGATCTCACATCGTCATTGATTAATTCAATCATCTTTAATCGTTCAGTGTAGCATACATTATCATTGTTGTCCACAACATCATACAATTTAAGTACTTCCAAAATCCTTTGGTCGGTAGTGTAAGACATGATGTTGTAGTATACGGGATTTTACAAGTCTATGATTTAAGCAGAAATAGATTCTTCATGAGATTTTACAAAATCAATAAGAAACCGTGATACAATGACCAATAGAGCGTGTTAAGATAGCGATGGACCCACAATGATAGAGGATTATGTGTTAGGAGTGATGATTGTTTGAAGGATTAGTGAAGTCTTATTTGGTTTTGTTAATGCGTTTTACGGTGAAATTTAGGTCTAAAACTTAAAAGCTCAATAACTTCTTTTGGAGGATTTGGGCCTCGAAAAATTAGTTTCACGACTTTGTGGTGAAACCTCTCAATATTCAACTGTTCGGTTGTTTTGGCGGTATTTATTGAAAGCGGAATTACGGATCAAAAGTTATGGCCGTTTGAAGTTTTGGCGTAAAAGTCAACTTTGGTCAAACCTTTTTTAGACAAATCGCTTCTTTAGACAAATCACTTCTTTAGACAAGCCTTGATTCGACAAATCGCGGTCCAAGACAAATCACTCGACAAATCGCTTAGGGACAAATCGCTTAAGTTGACAAATCGCTTAAGGACAAATCGCAAGGGACAACTCGCAAGTTGACAAATCGCACAGAAGACAAATCGCTTAAAGCGGACAAATCACAAAAAGCAGACAAATCGCTAAACATACAAATCGCTAGTTAGACAAATCGCTAGACAAAAGAGTTCATCCACTACCTTGTCCTTTTTGTCATTTTGTCTCAATAGACAAATCGCTAAGTCACAAATCGCCTCACGAAACACGGACAAGTCGCTAAGCGTAGGGACAAATCGCTACGAAGAAATATGCAACAAGACTCAAATCGCTTCCATGAAACTTTCAAAACACCACTTTTCAATCCAAAACAACTCAACTCTGTTGATTCAATCTTTCCAAATCAAAACCTAAGCACTTATAATGATTCTAAACACAAAAGTACAATCAAAATCAAACTTAAACACTAGAAATGATCCAAATGATGCTAACCACTCTAAACTCATTCCAACCCAAAAACCTTATGAAAACCACTAGAAATCCAAGAACATGAAAGATGAGTGATCAAACCATGGCTCTGATACCAATTGTTAGATATTGGTTTTCATAAACACATAACAAACACAAGTATGGATCGAATGAGATAGAGAGTTTAGAGAGAGAAAGTAGAATGGGAGCCTTTCTAGAGAGAGAAAGTAAACAAAAGAAAGAAGGTTAGATTAAGTGAAAGGTCCAACCCTCTACCTTGGGAGGTAGAGGGTATATATAGTTACATATTACGTCCTCCTTGGATTGTGGATCGAGCATCTGATGGGTAAAGACCCGTCCTTCCTCCACGGTGTTGCACTAAGCTAAACTAATAACTAAATAACTAACTAATAACTAGTAAATAATGATATGTCTGAGCTAACTTATGCTAGATTATATTTGGGGTGACCGACTCTTTACTATAGAATTTCTAATTCCTAACATCTTGAAAACAAATTTGGTAGATTTTCGACCAACATTCCTCTCGACCATACGGTTCGTTACCAAGTAACACCAATCCAACCCAAAACTATCAAGCGATAAAGCGTCCAGTCCACCACAAACAAGAAATGAGCATATCAATGTTGTCTTCACAAGAAGTGGTCTCTCTTACAATCCACCACCAAATCAAGCGAAAATGCTCCTATCACCCAAGATAGTGAGGATGAAGTGAGAAACCAACCAACACAAACCACCAAAAGAAAACCATTCCACAGTCAAGGCATATACACCAAAATTCCATATCCTCAACGCCTTAAGAAAGAAAAATGGAAGAGCAATATAAAGTTCATAGAAATAATCAAAGAGGTTAGACTCAATGTTCCCTCGTTGATGTCTTAGCGGAATGCCCAATTACGGTAAATTCTTGAAAGAACTTCTTAACAAAAAGCAAGCTAGAGCAAATATCACTACCTTCCTTAATGAAGAATGCTCAACCATCATTCAAAACAAAATTCCGCCAAAGCTCGGAGATCCTAGAGCTTTCTTATTCCATCACTTCGAGAATAATATTCAATACGATGCTTTAGCCGACCTTGGCGCAAGTATCAATTTGATGCCTTATTATTTGTATTCCAAATCATCCATCAATGACCTTAAACCGACAAAGATGAGCATTCGATTAGCAAATCATTTTATCAATATCATGTTGGAATTGCGAGAATATGCTCGTTCGAGTTGGTAAATTCATTTTCCGTGGACTTTGTAATCACGGAGATGGAAGAAGATAGTAAAGTCCCACTCATCTTAGGAAGACCCTTCCTAAATACCGCTAATGCAATCATCAAAGTGAAGGAAAAGAACTCAACCTTGGGTTGGAGAAGATCGAATTACCTTCCTAATCGATAAAGCAATGCGCTATCCACGTTCAATGATGATACTTGTTTGAACATCGATGTTATCGATGAAGTCACCGACGAAGAATTGGATACATTACTTAATGAATCGATCCATTCATGACTACTTCGAAAAAATCAATAAACAGACCTTGACAAAGAGTTTCTTGATTTTATGAAAGTAGAGTTCGAAGGAGATAACATGGAGGAGGAAGAAATGGAGGAAGAGAATTTTGAAGAAATAACTTTCGATGACGAGATGAGAATAAAATCTTATCTTGAAGAACCACCAGCAGATCTAGTGCTCAAACCTCTCACGATCATCTTGAATATGCTTACGGATGAAAACTCACTTATTCTAGTAGTCATATCTTCATTACTCGAGAAAAGGAGAAAGAAAGTTTAGTTTACGTCCTCAAAATCATAAACAAGCTTTCGCTTGGAAAACATCGATATCCGAGGAATTAGTCCCATTTACGCAAACATAAAATCAATTTCAAAGATGGGATTAAACTGTTGTAGAACGTCAGCGTCGACTCAATCCCAACATGAAAGAAGTTGTCAAAAGAAATCATCAAACTTCTCGATCTTGGTATCATTTACCCGATCGAGGATAGTCCTGGGTGAGTCCGTTCTTTGTGTCCCCAAGAAAGGAGGAATGGCGGTTGTGACTAACGAGCGGAATGCACTAGCTCTAGTAGAATTGTCCTTTGGTTGGCGCGTTTGTATTAAATATCGTAAATTAAACAAAGCCACGAGAAAAGATCATTTCACTCCCATTCATGGATCAAATGCTTGAAAGACTAGCGGGAATAAATTCTTTTGTTTCCTCGATGGATTTTCAGGATACTTTCAAATTCAATCGATCCGAATGATTAAGAAAAGAGCACTTTCACTCGCCCTTTTGGAACCTCGCATATCGGCATATGCCTTTTGTTATTGTAATGCACTGCAACTTTTCAAAGGTGTATGATAGCTATATTCAAGACATGCTTGAAACCTCCATGGAAGTTTTCATGGATGACTTTTCGATCTTGAAACTCATTTGAAGATTGTCTTTCCAATCTTGATAAAATGCTCGAAAGATGCGGTGCACATCTTGTCTTAGAGGAAAAATGTCACTTTATGGTGACCGAAGAATTGTGCTTGGACACAAAATCTCAAGTGTGGGTATGGAAGTAGATAAAGAAAAAATCAACATTATCACGAAACTTCCACCACCATTAACGTTAAAGCCGTTAGAAGTTTTTAGGACATGCCGGTTTCTCACCGATTTATCAAAGATTTTTCAAAATATCTCGTCAATGACAAAACTTCTTGAGAAGGATTTTGTAATTGACTTCAATCTTGATTGCATAAAAGCATTGACGTTGAAATCTCAAGCGACTAGTGCTCGATCATGGTTTCACCTAATTGGTCGCTACCCTTGAGCTCATGTGCGATGCAGCGATTTTCTTTGTTGGAGCCGTCTTAGTCCAACGAGAAGGAAAACACTTTCGGCCAATATATTTTGCTAGCAAGACCTTTGAATGGTGCTCGACAAAATTATACGATCCTGAAAAAGAATTATTGGCGTAGTTTTCGCATTCGACAAATTCGATCTTACCTCGTGCTTTCAAAAGCGATTCGTGTTCACCGATCACTTGGTACTCAAATATTTGTTCACCAAGCAAGATGCTAAACCGCATCTCATCAGATGGATTCTGCTACTCCAAGAATTTGACATCGAAATCAAAGATAAGAAAGGGCGAGAGAATCTTGCGGCGATCACTGTCGCGTCTTAAAATCCCAATCTAGAGGAGTTGAAGGAAGAAAAAATCGATGATTACTTCCCTAATGAAACCCTCATGACGGTCGATGAAAACAAAGATCCTTGGTTTGCTGACTTTGCGAACTATCTCGTTGGAGGAATTCTCAGAAAAGGATTAACCTACGCTCAACGGAGTAAATTCTTTTATGAACTTAAACACTACTTTTGGGAAGAACCTTATCTTTTCAAAATGTGCCACGATGGAATGATCCGAAGATGTGTTTACGGTTCGAAACCGAAAATTCTTGATGAATGTCATCATGGCCCTCTTGGGGACATTATGGTCCTTACACCATGACTAAAGCGTTTTTGATGCTAGATTCTATTGGCCAACAATATTCAAAGAAGCACATACACTTGTCCAAAGCGTGATGCTTGCCAAAGATCCACCAACCTTTCACTTGAGGCGAAATGCCATTGACAAGCATTCAAGTGTGTGAAATATTCGATATTTGGGGAATTGATTTCATGGGACCATTTCCTAAATCCACAAATACGAATACATTCTCATTGCTATAGATTATGTGTCCAAATGGGCGGTCGAAGCTTTACCAACAAGCGATGCTCGTGTTGTCGTTAATTTTCTCAAAAGCTTTTAGCTCGTTATGGAATTCCCAAAGCCTTGATAGCGATCGAGGAACCCATTTACGTAATCGACAAATGGAAAACCATGAAAAGATATGGAGTTCATCATCGATTTGCGACGACTTATCACCCACAAACCGGTAGCCAAGTTGAAAACACCAGCGAGCACTTAAAGAATACTCGAAAAAGCGGTGAAGGACAATCCTTCGGTGTGGTCGAATAAACAGCGATGCTCTATGGGCATTTCGCATGGCTTACAAAACTCTATTGGCACAACTGCATGAGACTCTGTATGGGAAAACTTGTCATTTGTCGTTCGAAGTTGAACATCGTGCTTACTAAGCTCTTAGAAACTGTAACACCAATCTCAAAATAGTTGGAGAAAAGAGATTTTTGCAATTGCACAAACTCGACGAATTGAGACTCCAAGCTTATGAAAATTCCAAACTGTATAAAGCAAGAACCAAAGCTTATCACGACATTAAGTTGAGAATTCGAAAAGAACTCAAAGCCGGAGATAAAGTTATGCTTTTCAACATGAAATTTAAATTCAAAGCTCCTAAACTGCAACCGAGATGGTTTGGCCCATATATTGTTAAACATGGATATCCATCCGGATATGTCGAAATTTATGACAAGCAGGGTGGAAGTTTTAGTGTTAATGGGCACCGAATCAAATTATACTACGAAAAGGAGCAAATGAATGAAATATCAGTTGAGACCGTTTCACCTGAAAATGAATTTGAAACCATCACCTTCGTAGCACCTTTTCCAGGAAGAATCACACAAAGCGTTCCTTGGAAACCATCTGCTGAATTCATCTGGAGCAATATTGATGCAACTGGTGAAGAATTCATGTATGTCCCCAAACTTTTCAAGATGTTCAAGGCTGCAACTGCGGCGGCCAAGTGAAAATAACTATTAGGGCAAACAAGCGTGCAAGTTATTCTAATATATTATCCTAAAAGTGCTCTGTCATTGAGTGAAAACTTGAGATGTGTTCGATTAATATTGCAATCCTTTACGGGATCGATAACATTTGCTAAGCACATATTATAGCCCTTTCCACTAAAATTGTGAGGATTTGAGCACATTCAATATAAAGCATACATCTTTTATGCTTGAATCTTTTTGCTATGAGTGTGGGTGATTTTATTTATTCTAGAACTTGTACTTATAAATCATTACGGACCATGATGAGATTGCATTAAATGCGATATAAGTGAATTCGTGTGATAAAGAGGCACCTTAGGATTTTAACCCTAATGGCCTTCCATTTTTCATATTATGATATATTAACAAGCCACATCGGTTAGTTAACCACCCACATGGACCCATTTTTAGCGCTCATCTTTAGCGCTAGATACCCCTAGTTACACCCTCTGAGCCATCCTTTTCATTTCTTGATAAATCCAGAAAAATAAAAATAAAAATTACACTTTAAATCTTAGCCTAACCCTTGTCAATGTCTAAACGGTTGGTTGCTAGTCTGATGTGCTACGTGTGTACAAGTTTTAAATTTATAAAAGACGATTTACCAATTTTACCAATAACACATACGAGCAAGTGCACTCGTCCGTTATAGCAAGATTTTGAAAGTAAGTCGGGATCGTTCGCAGGGATTTGAGTGAATCTGATTAACAAGTCTAAATCAACTAAGGCAATCCAAAAGCATATAACAACGAAAATAGATATAATGAAATTCATATGATTAAAAACTACACTTGCTTAAACTAGTTTCTTATCCTTGATTTGTATGCTTGTGTTAACCTCTTAACATGTTGGTTATGATAATTAGTTGGTGTACTAATCTGTTGTTCTTACAAGTTAAACCTTCGTCAAGATTTTAGTTCATAAAAACAAGCATTAAGTTTAACCAATCAATTCACGATCAATTCAAGTTTCATAAGTTTACTTTCACAAACTTAAACACAAAAACATCCATTTGCTTTATCAAATTTGCTTAAGAAATGGTCAATACAAAAGGTAACCGATTATAGAATCTTCAACACGCATATTTTGATTTAGCGTTGATACTTCAAAGTCCCGATAGTTTTGTACTTTCGGAGGTCTTTGTAATGATCCACATCTTTGATGATCTTCGAGCTTTATGGGATCATCACCATAAAGAACTGGATCACCCTTTATTGTGTTGCCATCATGTGATGTTGTGACTTTTGGACCGACATGCTCACATTTTGGATCATGATATCTTCTTATTAGAGTTATGGAAGCTTTTGTTGATTTATTATATTTCGGCGCAGTAGAGAAGCATGGAATGAAAATATCGAGCCGGTTGATGAAGATATGCACCTATCATGATTTCTTTTGAATGAATGTAACGTGTGAGCATGCGCTATGGATTGACCTCAATTACGATCACCGCGAACCGCCGGTGTTCCCGCATACAGCTAGCAGTAAAGCGCCTTAAAGTGTCTTTGATCACTTTCTTTGAATTGAGGTGCACGCCCACGGTTCCCGTTGATCAAGATAAGCACGCACTGTGATCGTGTATAATTCAAGAATCTCCTTGATAGGGTTTTGCAATTGCCTAGCTGCTTCTCAAATCGGAACATCTCAAAGAAGAAAACACGGAGTGAGGAACAAATGAATGGAGATTCATCGATTGATGAAAAATTGATTTGAAAACAATCGCGTATTGCTTGAAGAAAGAGTTTTGCAATCACGAAGGTTTTATAAGAAAGATCAATTTTCAATCGAAATACTTTTGAGTTTGAAATATGAATACACATCGATGTGCTAGAAAAGAAGAGATTTGCACATCGAACGGTTTTTCCAAAAGTATTCGTCAATTCATTTCTGGACCAAGGTTGATTCAAGAAAGAATCGCCCCATTGTTTCTATCCGGTTGTCACAAGCTTGATCTTTGCAAAGATCTCATGTCACCTACCAAGAGCTTGTCCGATGTTGGCTCTAGAAGGATTTCCATCTTCATTGTGAATGCTTTTACATATCACTCGGATGTTCTCGCAATACCACAAGGATAATGCGTAGGACTCTTAAAATATATTCTCACTTTCCACATTGTGTGAAACAGTGAGTCTTCATTAATTGTGTCCTAATGAGATATTGTTGATGATCTCTTGGCTCTAGACTCAATTGTGCACATTTGGTTCCTATGCCGAGACTAGGGAGATGGTCTCTCTTCAATATCAACAACTCTAAGAGAAAGTCGATAGATTATGTAGGTTCCCCGTGAGAATGAAACAAGTCCTTTAAGAGGAACTTGAGTAGCTTGGGAAGATGTAGTGCAAGGCGTCACGGGTCCATGACGTCGTTTTCAATACCGTTACCTTAGTAACCACCAAGAGCATATGTATTGAACCCGGCCGCCTCTAAGGTTGAATTATTGAGGGCTATTTCTTTTCACCCTTTCATATTCAATTCTTTTTCATTCTTCAACCCTCGTTGCTTAATGAGACGCCATAACTAGAACCTTGTTGGGTTTATTCCGTTCTAGCTCTATCTCATCCGCACTCTTCCCATTTCTTACTTTTCTCCTTTTTTCATCATACCTAAGGACTTCTACACTCTCAGTGGATTGTCCTCGGATAGATCCCTCCCGTTCGGTGGATCGTGAACAAATACCTAACCTAACCATCCTTATAACACCATGCATAAAGTAAATTGGTCGGTCTTTTGGTATTGTTCTTTCCTTCATGAAACCAATTGAAAAATCATTTGAAAATCAATCAAGGTACTTGTGATATAATATCAAATCATTTTGTACCTTAATTATTTTTGATCTTTTAGAAATGCCCCCTCAACATGCATATGATTTTGAAATTGAAAGAGGCAAGAGATCTTTGAAATGTATTCTTGATCACAATTTCAGAGAAAAGCCATTTGAATTTCGTTGGTAAATTCTCCTCAATATAAAAGTGAGGATATTTGAAATCATTTTATCACATAGAGGAAAGATTTCTTTTAAGTACATCCACGATCACAAAAGCTATTAAGAAACCATTAGACAATCAATCAAGGTACTTTATGTTGAAACATAGAAATCTTTGTACCTTGAAAGTTTATTTTTTTAAAATGCTCCCTCAATATGTGCTTCGAGATTCGAAGCGTTTAGCACATATGGGAGCAGCGAGAGCACATTTGAATCAAAATGATCACCTTTTATCAAATTTCATTATTAAATCACAAGCTCTCCCCCGATCAAAAATATCAAACCCTTTGAGATTTTGGATCCCAAGTGATTTAATAAGGTTTAGAAAACATGGGAGAAAATGTGCCTGATTTAAAAGCACTTCTAGTTTATGGTTAAATGCTCCTCCACAATCATGTGTATTATGTATTTCAAAATCGTTTGGCACATGAAGGAATGAGTTCTTTTGAAACAATCACCCTTTAAAACCGATTTGAGATTTAAATCACGATCTCTCCCCCGATCAAAAATTTCAAACCAGTTGAGATTTTGGATCCCGATTGATTTAAATCATTTAAAAAATTTTGGGGAAAGACGTGGCCAGATTTAATTTTGAAAATTGACTGATAAGGACCAATTTAGACGTTAAAGATTTTTAGTATCAGGTATGATAGTTTTTAAGAGATCTTTAAGTAAATTAAACAATTTCACAATCAAACAAGAACAGAAAAAAAATCATTTTAAAAGATCTTTGAGTTTTAACGAAAATCATACAATGACATAACATTAAATCTTTAGATCACCACTTATTATTGTACAAACCGGAACTTTTATGAAGAAATATCGTTTGAAAATATTTTATTTTAAATCATTCTCCCTCAATCGATGACCGTAGTCGATGATCGAGTGACTTAAGTTTTGATAAAATGAAGTCCGTGATTTCCAAAATTACGCCCAATTTATTTTCAAAACCAATATTTTTCATTTTTCAAAACAATATTATTCAAAAATTGTTTAAAAATGGTATCATCACTATTATCCCGCACAAAGATATCGTTAGTGGTTGAGTCGCTTTTGTTGTTGTTGTGAAGGTTGGAAGAAAACCGCTCACGACCTCAAGTTGCATCCATCGTGCCAACTATCCATGGAGAGATCCGATTAAGCTCCGCTTTCTTCTTTTGTTGACCCAAGATATAGTTACCCTTTGCTTTCGCATCCAATTATCTTCTTATGGGATCCGGATAGGGAACATTCTTATATACCAATATACTTGCATATGTTAGTGAACACACACGCGATATATGGTAGTCGACATCACCCAAACAACAATCGACTAATAAAAGTCAATCCAACATATCAATCGGATCATAAAAATGCATGGAATTATGTGTTTATCAAACTCTAATCATCTAATCCTCGACAATCATATCCTAGGCACCTAGTCCTTCAACGTAGGTTAACATGTTTTACATTTAAGTATATAGGATAATTAGATAAGCTCGTTAGATGATATAGATTTGAAAACATTCTCCCTCAATCAATGACTTATTTTTCTAAAAGTTTAAAAGCTCAAGTCATTGATTAAGTTTTCAATTTTACGAAAAACTCGAATCGATTGATTTACAAGCAACTCATTTACCACCATTTAGAAATACAACAAATATTTTTTCAAGAATTTAGAAAGAAAATATTTGTGTAGGAACAAGAGTCCTCGACATACTTTCCTCAATTAGTTTTTAGGATAAGTGCACGAATTTTGTGAAAATCGCTTAAGTTTAGCACTTTCCTTTTTGAAGAACGGGTTGCTATCTCGAAATAATAGCAAGCCATGGTTTAAGTAACGGGTTACATCAAGTAACCTGTAAGCCATATATTGAGACATGTTTTGAAAAGAATATTTAAACCTTCTGCTCGAACTTCATCTATGGTCCCGTGCCATTGTTGAATGACATTTCTAAGACCGTAGATGTTATTGATACCAGAGGACATGTCTTGAGAAAACAATATTTTTGGTATTTTTCAAATTTTCTGATTTTTATGGGTTTTAGTTGGTTTTATAATTTTCTATTTTCTTTTTGTTGGTTTTCTAATTTTGTATTTTGGTTTTCGATAAATATTTACAGATAAATGATATAGTATAAGAAGATGATGATACGAGTACCGAGATAAGGATATCGTTCAACACTTTGTAGAAGATAGAAGTCATCATTTCTTAAACTTTCACCACCAAAGCTTTCGAGACTCTTGAATGGACGCCGTAAATTAAGCTTCAGTAAAGTGAGACTTTGGTAGATTCCCCAAACCGACAATCTTTGAATAAAGACCATTTTCCCAAGAAGTAGAATGTAAGAGAAACATCTCATTGAATGAAGCTCAACACCTCAAGAACACAAGAACACCAAGCAACAAGTTTGAACACCGATCATCTTTTATGTTATCAAAACTAGAATACATGAATAAGCTCTATCACGTAAACCTGTTGTGCATCCCCGATGTATACATTACTCTTCGAGTTTGAGCAGCTTATCTAATCGGAGAACAATATGTCAACATCTTCATTTCACCAAATGCATTCCGCTTATTTTCATATAACCAATCAGCCCATAATGTACACATGTACCCAACAAGAGTAGATAACGATGACATCCATGTAACATGTTGAGTCACTAATCATCTCTCGCGGATGTCAACTCGAATAACCGAATTAGCTCGATCAAGTGAAAATGTTGTGCATCCTTGATGTACATATCTCTCCCCGATGGTTGTGATCTCATCGGAATCATCATTGCATTGTGTACATGAAGCAATAACCGGAAGCACTACCATAAATCATATAGAAGATGTCGATAAGCAATATCATCTCACGCCCACATATTCTTCTCATTTTCTTCCCACTGAAAGTCGAGATAACACATACCAAAAGTATCTAGAGACCACTTCCCCAAATGATTGGAATAATGCATCCTTCCCCAAATAGTTGGAATAATGTATCCTTCCCCCAAATAGTTGGAATAATACATCCTTCCCCAAATAGTTGGAATAACACACCAAAGGCTACGAGTTAAACATCGAGTTTCTCTCATGGTTATGACATTTGTCTTTCCCGGATTACTTCAATAGAGAAGTATTAAGTTCATCATGTGTACTGTTGTGTTTAGATGTATATCTCCTTCCCTTGCCGGTTTTGATACCTCGTAATCAAGAACACATTATACATGCCAAATACTTGAAATAGAGAAGAACAAACAATTAGCTCAATCAATCCTCGAAGAATCAACTGCCATGTAAACTCTCTCTAACTATCTTTATCAACCCATATGTAGACAATTTGAAGTGATCACTAATGAAGAAAACTTGATATACCAAACTTGAAACTGAAGTCGAATTCCCTACATTTGTATCTTAAGCTTGCACTTAATGATGGAAGAACGGTGTCGAGAATCTATGCTTCAAGCAAATCTCTAAGTAGCCAATACTCAACCAAAGTACGAGACAATAACACCTCTTGCGATTATCCACAACGACATCAGCGTGTGTCACTAAGTAAAACAACGTAACTCCTAAAAGTGATAGTTAACCAAGTCTTCAACCATCCACCCCGACAGCTGGTAACTAGATAAACCAAGTCTTCAACTCAAATTCTTAAGCCCGAGCAAGTTATCAAATAAGAACACACCTTTGTGAATGTCAACTTCAATCTCAAATAAGTGATAAATTATTAACTCCGAAGTAATCAACTTGTGTCAAATGCCCAACACGTGAATAAACATACAATCGGATGTACATCGATCCATTGAATGAACTGGATCAAATGATTCCTCAATATCAATGCATTCTTCCTAAAGGTATACATGTAGAGACTGATATGGAAGATTCACCAATAATGTCTTCGAGCGGATGAGGTAGTCATTTTCCTTAATGTTAATGTAGTTGATTTATAGAGTGCACAATAATTCGTGAAGATTTGGCAAAAGGATACCAAAGAGCGAATCATTATTCATGAACAATAATCCGTGAAGATTTGGCAAACGAATACCAAAGAGCGGATCATTATTCATGAGTGCAACTATAATGATAGTCATTATCAACGCCTTTTGAAGTAACTAGAGATAAGGTTTCTTGAGAATTCGAGAAGTACTTTTAGATGGTGAACCAAATGAGTCAAGAGGAACCGAGCATGAGCTTCGAAACTAGATGATCAACATTCGCTTGAGGTTGGAAGTATTCATCAAACATATCTTGAAACAATGAATCCCAAACAATGAATCCAGTTATCCTTAGTAAGTGAAGCATTAGGCGTTGAAGGAGAGTCATATGACCATAATTCAAGCATCCATCAACATGTAGTATATGCACTTTTTTCCCCTCAAAAATTGCATCCGGTTGCCATTTTGATTTGAACAAGTGAATAAGAATATACACCAATGAACGAGATCCACTTGAGGGTTGAAAGAGCGTGGAAAACATGAAGCTTGTCGATGAGAATGGTCATAAACATGAATATTTCTCTTCTTTTGAAGATAAAGCGCATCAAGCGCATAACCTTTCTTTTCTTTGAGGAACAGGCTCAAGTGTTATCTGCACGCCATAATGTTGAAGTACGAGGCCCGAATCGATGTGAATAGACGCCATAGCCGATTTGAATATCAAGGTTGAGTTACTTGGACCCGTGAGTTATGAGATATCAACCATTTGTTATCCATACTTTAAGCCACCCATGTATTGAAGGATCAAGTATCTCTGAATCGAGTAAGGACTACCGCACTAACATTACAAGCTTGATTGCATATATATTGGTTAGTGACATTAGTATCCAAACCCTTTGGGGTTTCACGGTCAACCTTGATTTTGCCATCGTTAAACGCGCTTTTCGGTAGGTATCCACCTAAGTCCAACATCCTTAAACATTCTACCGACGGTATCCACTTATGGCAAGGTCTAGGATTGTTGATATTCTTATGCATGTTGGAAGACTTATTGGTATTTCTAGACTCCAAAGATTTAGCATTGGGATCCATCTAGGTGAAGTTTTAGGTTTGTTATGCTTCATGACATATTTAACCTTAGCCATGTTAGTAGTCTTAGTGGATTGTACCTTAGCATGTGAGTTAGGAAAATGTTTCTTATTCGGAAAAGACTCAGAATTTCTAATTTCACTTTCTACATGCTTAGCATTCTTCTTCATATAACTACTCTTAGATGCAAGCCAACCCCTAGTCTTTTGAGTGTTCCTAGGTAGTGGTTTACTACTACTAGCAGTGCCTTGAAATCTCGTGATATTCATCACCCTAGGTATTGCACCTAAAATTCCATCTTTTTGAATTTGTGCCTTTTTCCTAGCTTTTTCTAGATAATAGTTCTTCCACAAGTCATTCATATCATATGAATTCGGGTTTTAATGGTTGGTTTTGACACTCGCTTTCGAACTAATCCTAGAGGTGCCGGGAGAGAAGTGGCTACTTGTTGAGGGCTAACCGAGCTAGAAGCCTTATTCTTAGGTAACCTGTGAAGTGGACCGGTTTTGACAAAACTTTTATCGCATCAACTTGGGAGGCAAGCCTAGTCTTTAAATATTTTGTTCTTTCGATATAAATGCGTGAAGTCGCCTAACAACGGACCGATCTCTAATGGGATGACAAACTGGCTTCCCCAAGGTTGATTGTTTTGTAAACTTAGTGTTCACACTTTTCCCTACGGTTTTTCTAAGCTCATTCTTTAAGGCAACAATAGCGAAACTCTTTTCCTGAAGTTGAGCTTTGAGATCTTCAATTTTTGCTATCAAAGAGTTTGTTTGTTCCATTGACTTAATTCTAACTTCTTTGACAGTGTCAGTTAGTTCTATGTGATGCTTTCTCAAAGTCTCATTTTCCTTTAGTAATTTGGCCACACAAACCGCTAATTCATCATTTCTCATTTAAATATCATCAATAGCATTAACATCAGAATTACTTGTAACCAAATTACTTTTCACATGCATATCAGAAATATGTTTCTTCAAATTGTTGATAGTCGAGTTTTTGGCTTGAAGTTGATCTTTTAAATTGTTTATTTCAAAAAATTCACGAAATTCAGGAAATTTTGGATTTTTACATGGTTTCTTAGTTTGAAAACTTTCTTCCTTTCTTTGTATTGCAATTTCAAGTGAAATGCAATGTTTTTCAAGTTTTGAGAATTTGTTTGAAAGTTCATCAAAATCCTTTTTATCAACCATATCATTTGTTTTGAAATTATTAGACTCATTTCAACCAAGGAACATTTATCGAATCATGTTCAACATTAAGATCGGCTTTAGGTACATTAGCGATGCACTATGTTGAATAGCTATGGTACCTCATCAAATGACACTGTTCATTTATCGGCCTCGATATCTCGCATCCACATCATGTGTAACAAGAGTCACCGAACCATCGGTCGTTTCAAGCTTAACTCGCTCTAAGCCTCTCAGATTCAAAGTGTCAATTGATCCATCATATGATGCCTTAATGGTCTCAACACAACAATTTATTAATTGTACCCGACATTCATTCACCTTTCTCGATCACAAGATCCACTTCTTGTGTGACAAGAGTTATCGAAAGCACCGGTTACATCATTCTTTGTTGTCTATGATATTCGCATTCAAAGAACACCGACCTTTCAATGTATACATTACCCGACTCATCACAACTATCTCTCAATTGCACCTAACACTCATTCACATTTTCATCCTTTGTGTAGCTTCCTCAATGTAATTTTCCACATTATCCATGAGTGGATAAATGTCTCAATGAATTCTTGAATTTCCATTCCAAGATGTTTTTGAAGGAAATTCCAATAAGTGTTGATCGAATCATCAATATTCCCAACGATGAATGGTGAAATTGTTTGTAGATTACTTGAAGAGTCTGACCGAACCATCCTTTGAACCTTTTCATTGGTAAGTTGTACTTTAAATGTTCTAAGTTCAACAAAGAAGGTTCTAGTTAATGTAGATAAGTCCTGACCGAAGAGGGCACTACATGTTCGATCCATAGTTATACAATGTTGCATTCCATTTGCATGGCATTTTGTGGCATTAGCAGATGCAATTCTTTCTCATTGTACTCAGAACATGAAGATCTCACATCGTCATTGATTAATTCAATCATCTTTAATCGTTCAGTGTAGCATACATTATCATTGTTGTCCACAACATCATACAATTTAAGTACTTCCAAAATCACTGGGTCAGTAGTGTAAGACATGATGTTGTAGTATACACGGGATTTTACAAGTCTATGATTTAAACCGAGAAATAGATTCTTTCGCGGGATTTTACAAAATCAATAAGAAACCGTGATACAATGACCATAGAACGTGTTAAGATAATCGATGGACCCACACAATGATAGAGGATTATGTGTTAGGAGTGATGATTGTTTGAAGGATTAGTCAAGTGTTATTTGGTTTTGTTAATGCACGCTTACGTTGAAATTTAGGTCTAAAACTTAAAAGCTCAATAACTTTTTGAGGATTTGGGCTCAAAAATTAGTTTCACGACTTTGTGGTGAAACCTCTCAATATTCACTCGTTCGGTTGTTTTGATGTATTTCATTGAAACGGAATTACGGATCAAAAGTTATGGCCGCTTGAAGTTTTGACGTAAAAGTCAACTTTGGTCAAACCTTTTTAGACAAATCGCTTTAGACAAATCACTTCTTTAGACAAACGCAGCTCGACAAATCGCACCAAGACAAATCACTCCGACAAATCGCTAGGGACAAATCGCTTGTTGACAAATCGCTTAAGGGAAAAATCGCTAAGGGACAACTCGCTAAGTTGACAAATCGCACAAAAGACAAATCGCTTAAAGCGCATAAATCACAAAAATGCACAAATCGCTAAACATACAAATCGCTAGTTAGACAAATCGCTAGACAAAAGAGTTCATCCACTACCTTGTCCTTTTTGTCATTTTGTCTCAATAGACAAATCGCTATGCACAAATCGCCTCACGAAACACGTATAAGTCGCTAAACGTAGGACAAATCGCTACGAAGAAATATGCAACAAGACTCAAATCGCTTCCATGAAACTTTCAAAACACCACTTTTCAATCCAAAACAACTCAACTACGCTTGATTCAATCTTTCCAAATCAAAACCTAAGCACTTATAATGATTCTAAACACAAAAGTACAATCAAAATCCAAACTTAAACACTAGAAATGATCCAATGATGCTAACCACTCTAAACTCATTCCAACCCAAAACCTTATGAAACCACTAGAAATCCAAGAACATGAAAGATGAGTGATCAAACCATGGCTCTTGATACCAATTGTTAGATATTGGTTTTCATAAACACATAACAAACACAAGTATGGATCGAATGAGATAGAGAGTTTAGAGAGAGAAAGTAGAATGGGAGCCTTTCTAGAGAGAGAAAGTAAACAAAAGAAAGAAGGTTAGATTAAGTGAAAGGTCCAACCCTCTACCTTGGGAGGTAGAGGGTATATATAGTTACATACTACACGTCCTCCTTCGGACTGTGGATCAGGCATACAGTGGGTAAAGACCCGTCCTTCCTCCACGGTGTTGCACTAAGCTAAACTAATAACTAAATAACTAACTAATAACTAGTAAATAATAATATGTCTACGAGCTAACTTATGCTAGATTATATTTGGGGTGACCGACTCTTTACTATAGAATTTCTAATTCCTAACATCTTGAAAACAAATTTGGTAGATTTTCTGACCAACATTCCTCTCGACCATCTGGTTCGTTACCAAGTAACACCCAATCCAACCCAAAACTATCAAACGATAAAACGTACCGTCCACCACAAACAAGAAATGAGCATATCAATGTTGTCTTCACAAGAAGTGGTCTCTCTTACAATCCACCACCAAATCCAAACGAAAATGCTCCTATCACCCAAGATAGTGAGGATGAAGCTGAAGAAACCAACCCAACACAAACCACCAAAAAGAAAACCATTCCACCTGTCAAGGCATATACACCAAAAATTCCATATCCTCAACGCCTTAAGAAAGAAAAAATGGAAGAGCAATATAAGAAGTTCATTGAAATAATCAAAGAGGTTAGACTCAATGTTCCCCTCGTTGATGTCTTAGCCGGAATGCCCAATTACAGTAAATTCTTGAAAGAACTTCTTAACAAAAAGAGCAAGCTAGAGCAAATATCAGCTACCTTCCTTAATGAAGAATGCTCAACCATCATTCAAAACAAAATTCCGCCAAAGCTCGGAGATCCTGGAGCTTTCTTATTCCATACACTTTCGGGAATAATATTCAATACGATGCTTTAGCCGACCTTGGCGCAAGTATCAATTTGATGGCTTATTCGCTGTATTCCAAATCATCCATCAACAGCCTTAAACCGACAAAGATGAGCATTCGATTAGCAAATCATTTTTATCAATATCATGTTGGAATTGCCGAGAATATGCTCGTTCAAGTTGGTAAATTCATTTTTCCCGTGGACTTTGTAATCCTGGAGATGGAAGAAGATAGTAAAGTCCCACTCATCTTAGGAAGACCCTTCCTAAATACCGCTAATGCATTCATCAAAGTGAAGGGAAAAGAACTCAACCTTGGAGTTGGAGAAGATCGAATTACCTTCCTAATCGATAAAGCAATGCGCTATCCACGTTCCAGTGATGACACTTGTTTCAACATCGATGTTATCGTTGAAGTCACTGACGAAGAATTGGATACATTACTTAATGAATCGATCCATTCATGACTACTCCAAAAAATCAATGAAATGACCTTGACAAAGAGTTTGTCGATTTTATGAAAGTAGAGTTCAAGGAGATAACACGCATGAGGAAGAAATGGAGGAAGAGAATTTTGAAGAAATAACTTTCGATGACGAGATGAGAATAAAATCTTATCTTGAAGAACCACCAACAGATCTCGTGCTCAAACCTCTCCCTGATCATCTTGAATATGCATACCTGGAAGAAAACTCACTTATTCTAGTAGTCATATCTTCATTACTCGAGGAAAAGGAGAAAGAAAGTTTAGTTTCTGTCCTCAAAAATCATAAACAAGCTTTCGCTTGGAAAACATCTGATATCCCAGGAATTAGTCCCGATTTCTGCAAACATAAAATCAATTTCAAAGATGGGATTAAACCTGTTGTAGAACGTCAACGTCGACTCAATCCCAACATGAAAGAAGTTGTCAAAAAGGAAATCATCAAACTTCTCGATGCTGGTATCATTTACCCGATCGAGGATAGTCCTTGGGTGAGTCCCGTTCACTGTGTCCCCAAGAAAGGAGGAATGACGGTTGTGACTAACGAACGGAATGCACTAGCTCCTAGTAGAATTGTCACTGGTTGGCGCGTTTGTATTAACTATCGTAAATTAAACAAAGCCACCAGAAAAGATCATTTTCCACTCCCATTCATGGATCAAATGCTTGAAAGACTAGCAGGGAATAAATTCTTTTGTTTCCTCGATGGATTTTCAGGATACTTTCAAATTCCAATCGATCCGAATGATTAAGAAAAGAGCACTTTCACTCGCCCTTTTGGAACCTACGCATATCGGCATATGCCTTTTGGTATTTGTAATGCACCTGCAACTTTTCAAAGGTGTATGATAGCTATATTCCAAGACATGCTTGAAACCTCCATGGAAGTTTTCATGGATGACTTTTCAATCTTCGGAAACTCATTTGAAGATTGTCTTTCCAATCTTGATAAAATGCTCGAAAGATGCGAAGCTGCACATCTTGTCCTTAACAGGGAAAAATGTCACTTTATGGTGACCGAAGGAATTGTGCTTGGACACAAAATCTCAAGTGTGGGTATGGAAGTAGATAAAGAAAAAATCAACATTATCACGAAACTTCCACCACCAGCTAACGTTAAAGCCGTTAGAAGTTTTTTAGGACATGCCGGTTTCTACCGCCGATTTATCAAATATTTTTCAAAAATATCTCGTCCAATGACAAAACTTCTTGAGAAGGATTTTGTCATCGACTTCAATGCTGATTGCATAAAAGCATTCGAAACGTTGAAATCTCAACTGACTAGTGCTCCGATCATGGTTTCACCTAATTGGTCGCTACCCTTCGAGCTCATGTGCGATGCAAGCGATTTTGCTGTTGGAGCCGTCTTAGTCCAACGAGAAGGAAAACACTTTCGGCCAATATATTTTGCTAGCAAGACACTGAATGGTGCTCAAAGAAAATTATACGATACGTAAAAAGAATTATTGGTCAGTAGTTTTGATTCGACAAATTCGATCTTACTCGTGCTTTCAAAAACAACAGTGTTCACCGATCACTTGGTACTCAAATATTTGTTCACCAAGCAAGATGCTAAACCGCATCTCATCCGATGGATTCTGCTACTCCAAGAATTTGACATCGAAATCAAAGATAAGAAAGGAGCAGAGAATCTTGCCGCTGATCACCTGTTACGTCTTAAAAATCCCAATCTAGAGGAGTTGAAGGAAGAAGAAATCGATGATTACTTCCCTGATGAAACCCTCATGACGGTCGATGAAAACAAATATCCTTGGTTTGCTGACTTTGCGAACTATCTCGTTGGAGGAATTCTCAGAAAAGGATTAACCTACGCTCAACGGAGTAAATTCTTTTCTCGAACTTAAACACTACTTTTGGGAAGAACCTTATCTTTTCAAATGTGCCTCGATGGAATGATCCAAGATGTGTTTCGGTTCCGAAACTAAAAATTCTTGATGAATGTCATCATGGCCTCACTGGGGACATTATGGTCCTTCCACCACAGCCTAAAACGTTTTTGATGCTAGATTCTATTGGCCAACAATATTCAAAGAAGCACATACACTTGTCCAAAACTGTGATGCTTGCCAAAGATCCACCAACCTTTCACGCAGAGACGAAATGCCATTGACAAGCATTCATGTGTGAAATATTCGATATTTGGGAATTGATTTATGGGACCATTTCCTAAATCCCACAAATACGAATACATTCTCATTGCTATAGATTATGTGTCCAAATGGGCGTAAGAAGCTTTACCAACAAACGATGCTCGTGTTGTCGTTAATTTTCTCAAAAGCTTTTCGCTCGTTATGGAATTCCCAAAGCCTTGATAAGCGATCGAGGAACCCATTTCAGAATCAAAAATGGAGAAAACCATGAAAAGATATGGAGTTCATCATCGATTTATGATAACTTATCACCCACAAACCAAGAGCTGTTGAAAACACCAACAGAGCACTTAAAAGAATACTGAAAAACAAAGTGAAGGACAATCCTTCAGGTGGTCGAATAAACTGACGATGCTCTATGGGCATTTCGCATGGCTTACAAAACTCCTATTGGCACAACTGCGCATGGACTCGTATGGGAAAACTTGTCATTTGTCGCTCAAGTTGAACATCGTGCTTACTAAGCTCTTAGAAACCTGTAACACCAATCTCAAAATAGTTGGAGAAAGAGATTTTTGCAATTGCACAAACTCGATTTAATTGAGACTCAAGCTTATGAAAATTCCAAATCAGATAAAGCAAGAACCAAAGCTTATCACGACATTAAGTTGAGAATTCAAAAGAATTCAAAGTCGAGATAAAGTTATGCTTTTCAACATGAAATTTAAATTCAAAGCTCCTAAACCGCAACCGAGATGGTTTGGCCCATATATTGTTAAACATGGATATCCATCCGGATATGTCGAAATTTATGACAAGTGTGGTGGAAGTTTTAGTGTTAATGGGCACCGAATCAAATTATACTACTTAAAAGGAGCAAATGAATGAAATATCGCTTGAGACCGTTTCACCGAAAATGAATTTGAAACCATCACCTTCAGCACCTTTTCCGTGAAGAATCACACAAAGCTTCCTTGAAACCATCTCAATTCATCCGAGCAATATTGATGCAACCGTGAAGAATTCATGTATGTCCCCAAACTTTTCAAGATGTTCAAGGTGCAATCAAGGCCAAGTGAAAATAACTATTAGGGCAAACAAGCAAGAGCTGTTATTCTAATATATTATCCTAAAAGTGCTCGTTGCTCAAGTGAAAACACCAGAGCTGTTATTCTAATATATTATCCTAAAAGTGAAAATAACTAGATCACAAGGGCAAACAAGCGCTTCTCGGGAGGCAACCCGTGCATTTCAGATTTGATTTTCTATGGTCACACCCCAAAGTTTAAACCTTTACTTGAACTTAAGTGTGGGAGGTGCCACATCTTAATAAAACTCTTTTTATTTGTATATAAGATTTGGTGCAGGTGATGATTACTCCAGTGGACGCTTGGATAAAAGACAGTTAAGCTGACAAACTCATTCGAATATCTGGTTTTATCTCTATTTCCCTATTTCTATACTTTGAAGTTCGTTTTTCACATTGAGGACAATGTTTAACTTAAGTGTGGGGGGTGAATAGGAAAATTAGAGTTTTAAGCTTAAATTTAAATTTTTGTTTGCCCTTGTGATCTAGTTATTTTCACACTTTTAGGATAATATATTAGAATAACTGGATTAATCCACTGGTAAAACTGGTAATATTTGAAAATTTGAGATGTGTTCCGATTAATATTGCAATCCTTTCTAGGATCGATAACATTTGCTAAGCACATATTATAGCCCTTTCCACTAAAATTGTGAGGATTTGAGCCTGCTCAATATAAAGCATACATCTTTATGCTTGAATCTTTTTACATGAGTGTGCTTTAATTTTATTTATTCTAGAACTTGTACTTATAAATCATTACCGCATCAAGAATGAGATTGCATTCGTGCGATATAAGTGAATTGTGGATAAAGAGGCACCTTAGATTTTAACCCTAATGGCCTTCCATTTTTCATATTATGATATATTAACAAGCCACATCGGTTAGTTAACCACCCACATGGACCCATTTTTAGCGCTCATCTTTAGCGCTAGATACCCCTAGTTACACCCTCTGAGCCATCCTTTTCAGAAAAATAAAAATAAAAATTACACTTTAAATCTTAGCCTAACCCTTGTCAATGTCTAAACGGTTGGTTGCTAGTCTGATGTGCTACGTGTGTACAAGTTTTAAATTTATAAAAGACGATTTACCAATTTTACCAATAACACATACGAGCAAGTGCACTCGTCCGTTATAGCAAGATTTTGAAAGTAAGTCGGGATCGTTCGCAGGGATTTGAGTGAATCTGATTAACAAGTCTAAATCAACTAAGGCAATCCAAAAGCATATAACAACGAAAATAGATATAATGAAATTCATATGATTAAAAACTACACTTGCTTAAACTAGTTTCTTATCCTTGATTTGTATGCTTGTGTTAACCTCTTAACATGTTGGTTATGATAATTAGTTGGTGTACTAATCTATTGTTCTTACAAGTTAAACCTTCATCAAGATTTTAGTTCATAAAAACAAGCATTAAGTTTAACCAATCAATTCACGATCAATTCAAGTTTCATAAGTTTACTTTCACAAACTTAAACACAAAAACATCCATTTGCTTTATCAAATTTGCTTAAGAAATGGTCAATACAAAAGGTACCCCCAAACTGGGAGAAAAGGGTTTCAAATTTAAAATTTTTTTTAAAATTTTAAAAAATTTTTTAAAAATTTTAAAAAAAAAATCTAAAAAAAAAAATGGTTTTTAATTTTTATTTTTTGGTTCTTTTTAAAAATTTTAAAATTTTTTAAAATTTTTTTTAAAAATTTTAAACAAAATTTTAATTTTTTCTTGTTTCCTGTTGTTTTTTTTTTCCCTTAGGTTTAATTTTTGAAAAAACCAAATTTTTTTTATTGGTTTTTTTAAAAAGGCATAATTTAAATCCTTTTTTAAAACAAACAAACTTTAAACCCTTCCTTAAAAGGATTTACCCTTTTATATTTTTAATCTTTTGGTTGTTTTTGAAGAATTCTTTGTTTTAAAATTTAAACTGGAACCCTTTTTTAAATCTTCCCTTGTTTTAAAAATTCTTTTTTTTTTTTTCTTTTTAAAAGGTTTTAAAAATTTTTTAAAAAAATTTTTTTTTTGTTATTCTTTTTTTAAACCCAAATCCCTTTTTTCTTTAAAAGCCTAAAACCCAAAAGTAACTCAATAATTTTTTTTTTAAAAAAATAAAAAAAATTTCTTTAAAAAAACCCCCCCAAATTCTTGGTTTCATTTGTTTTAATTGATTTTTTTTTTTAATGGTTTAAACCTTTGAAATTCCCTTGGTTTTTAAAATTTTTTTGGGTTTGGTTTTTCTATTTATTTTTTTTTTTAAAAAGGTAAATTTTATTATTTTTTTAAAAAATTTGGAATTTGGTTCTGAAAAATTTTTGAAAAAAATTTAAATTTTGGAAACAAAGAAGGGTTTTGTTCGTTTTTGGGTTTTGTTTGTTTTGGTTTTTTTTTTTTTTATTTTTTTAAAAATTTTTGAAATAAAATTTTTTTTTTTATTTTTAAAAATTAAATTTGTTTAAGGGCTTTTTTTTTTTTTCCCAAAAAAATACCCGTAAATCCAAAATTTTTTTTTTGGTTTTTTTTAAAAAAAAGTTTAAAATTTTTTGGGTTTTAAAAAAATCATTTTTTTTTTTCCCTTTTTTTAAAAAAATTTAATTAAATTTTTTTAAATAAAATTTTAATTTTTTTAACTTTTAAATTTTATTTGTTTTATTTTAAATTTAAAAATTTTTTTTTTATTTTGTTCCCATTTTGGAAAGGAAATTTCCTTTGGTATTTTTTTTTTTTTTATCTAAAAGGGTTTTTTTTACTTTTTTATTGGACTTGTTTGTTTTTTTAAAAGTTTTTTCTATTTATTAAAATTTTAAATTTTAAATTTTTTAATTGTTTGGAAGGAAAATTGTTTTTTTTAAATTTTCACTTAAATTTTTTTTTGGGTTTTTTAATTTTTTTTTTTTTTTAATTTTTTTTTTTTTTTTAAAATTTTTTAATTTTTTTAATAAATAAAATTTTTAAAAAAAAAAAATTTTTTGGGATTTTAAAAATTTTTTCCCTTTGGGGTTTTTTTGTATTTTTTTTTTTTTAATTTTTGGGGAAAAAAGAAAAGTTGGGTTTTTAAAAATTTAATTTTAATTTTTTTTAAAATTAAAAAAACTTTTTTTATTTTTAAATCAATGTTTTTGTTTCAAAAGTTTTTTTTTTTTTTTTCCCTTTAAAGGGTTTAAGGGGAAAATTTTTTTGATTTCCCGTTTTGAAAATTTTTTAAAAACCTTTTTTTTTAAAAATTTGGGTTAATTTAAATTTAAAAGGGTAAATTTTGGGGGAAAAAAAAATTTTTGGGCCCTTTCGGGAAAATTTAAGCCTTAAAAAATTTTTTTTAAAAATTTTAAAATTTTTCAAACTGGTTTTTTTTTTTTTAAGGGAAAACTTAAAGGGGAAAATTAAAATTTGTTTTAATTTTGAAAAATTTGAACCTGGTTGGGCATTAATTATTTAATAAATTTAATTAAACCCCGGAATTTTTCCCAATTTCCCTTAAATTTATTTTAAACTTTTTGCCCAAAAAAAATTTTTTCCCCTAAAAGGGGTCCCTTTTAAAAATTTTTTATTTTTTTTTTTTGTATTAATTTAAACCATTTTTAAAACCCAAAGGAAATAATTTTTTTAAATTTGTGTTGGGCCCGAAAAAAATTTTTTTTGGAAAAATTTAAAAAATAAACTTTGAAAAATGGAATTTGTTAGATTTTTTTTATTTTTAATTTTTTGTATTTTTAAAAAAATTTAAAAAAATTTTTTATTTTTTTGGGCTTTTTATAAAAATTTTTGGTTTAATTTGGTTTTTTTTAAATTTTAAATTCCCATTTTTTAAATTTTTAAAGGGTTAAATTTTTAAAATGTTTTGGAAAATGTTTTCATGGGAAAATAAAAAAATTTTTGTTTATTGTAATATTTTTCTGTTTTTTTAATTTAAATATAAAATTAAAAGGGGTTTAAAAATTTTTTTTTTGGGGGAAAAAATTTTTTGAAAAAAATTTTTAAAATCTTTCAATTTTAAAATAAACTTCCCAAAAAACCCTTTTTAAAAGGTTTTGGCAGGATTTTTTTTTTTATAAATTTCATAATTTGGGAAATTTTATTCTTAAATTTTAAAATTTCTTTTTAAAGGTTTATTTGGGAAAATTTAAATTTAAACTTATTTTTTTGTTTAAATAATTTTTTTAAAATTATTTTTTTTTTTTATTTATTAAATTTTAAAAAATTTTTTAAAAACCCAAAAATTTGTTTTTTTTTTTTTTTTTGTTTGTTTTAAATTTTTTTAAATTTTAAAAAAAAAAAAAAAATTTAAAATAAAAATTTTTTTAAAATTGTTTTAAATTTTTTTTTTCTTTGGGTTTTTGAAAAATTTTTTTCTTTTAAAGGGAAAAAGGGGAAAAAAAAAATTTTTGGAAAAAATTTTGGGAAAGCACTTTGTTTTTTGGGTTTTTGTTTTAAAGTTTTGTTGGTTTCAAAAATTTTTTTTGGGGAAAGGGAAAAGGGGGGAAAAAAAAAGGGACTCGTGTTGCAAAAATTTTGTTTGAAGTTTTTTTAAAACCAAAAATTCAAAAGTGAATTTTAAAATTAGGGGAAAGGGAAAAAAAGGGTTTAAGATTTCTCTTTCCAAATTACCCCTTTTTTTTCAAATTTTTTAAAACCAAAAAAAAAAAATTAAATTTGGTTATTTTTTGGTGGGTTTTAAAAAATTTAAATTTTCCCAAGAAAACCCCTTTCCCAAGGTCGAAATTTTTTTAAAAAAATTTTATTTTTTTTGTTTTATTGAAATTTTGTTTTTTTGTTTAATTTTTTTGTTATTTTTTAAGAATTTTTTAATTTTGAATTTTTTAAATTTTTAAATTTGTTTTAAAGGGGTTTATAATTTGGTTTTTTATTTTGGGAAATTTTTTTTGTTTTTTTTTTATTTTTGGTTTTAATTTTTTTGTTTTGGGGGTTTTAAATTTGTTTATTTTGTTTTTAAAAGTTTTTTTTAGGGTGGGTTTTAAAATTTTTTTTAAAATTTTAAATTTTAAATTTTTTTGGGGGGAAAAATTTTTAAAAAAAATTTTTCAAATTTCTTTAAGTTGGTTTTTTTTAAATTTATTTCAAGGGGAAAATCTGGTTTTTTGGGGAGAACTTTTTTTGTTTTTTTTTTAAAAAAAAATTAATTTTTTAAAAGCTTTTTTGTTTTGGGTTTTTCTTTTTTTTTCCCTTTTAAAGTTTTTTTTTTTTAAAAATTTTTTGTTTTTTAATTTTTAAATAAAATAAATTTGTTTTTAAAAAAGGGATTTTGCCCCGGGCTTCTTGACGGGACCTTTTAAACTTTTTAAATGACAAATCCTTTTTGTTAAAATTTTGGTTTTAAATTTAAAATTTGCCAAATTTAACCATTTGGGGGATTTGGTTTGTTTTGTTTGGTTTCTTGGGATTTTTTTGTTTTAAACATTGTCTTTTCGTTTGTTGGTTTTTTCTTTTTAATTTTTGGGTTTTCCTTGTGTTTGGGGGTTTCGTTTTTCTAGACTTAATTTTTTTAAAAAAATTTTTTCAAATGTTTTTGAATTTTTTTGGGAATTTTTTATTTTTTTTTTTAATTTTTTTTGGGTTTTTTTTAAAAAACCAAAAAAAAAATTAACCTTTAATCCCAAGTGGGGAGCTTCAAATTTTTAAAAAAATTTAAGGTTTGGGTCCTGGTTATTTTAAAAAAATTTTTTTTTTAATTTTTTCCATTCTTTTTGTTTTTTTTTTTTGTTTAAAAATAAATTATTTTTTTAAAAAATTTTTTTTTTTTTTTGGGGTTAAAAAAATTTTTCTTTTTTTTTTTTTTTTTTTTTTTAGGGTTTTAATTTTTTTTTTTTTTGTGTTTTTAATTTTTAAAAATTTTTTTTTAAACAATAAAATTTTTAAAAATTTTCAAAAAAAAAAAATTAAATTAACCCGGGCCCTTCCCCGGGTTTTTTAAGGTTTTATGGTTATTAAATGAACTCCCAACCTTTTTTTTTTGTTTTTTTTTTGTGTTTGAAAATTTTTTATTTGTCCTTTTTGGAAGTACATTTTTTAAATTTTTTTTTTAAATTTTTTTTTTGGTAATTTGTAAAATTTTTTTTAAAAAAATTTTTTATGGTTCTTTAAATTTTAAATTGTTTGAAAATTTAGGAATTGTCCTTTGGGAAAATTGATTGGTTGATTTAAAAGGGGTTTTAAAATTGTTTTTTCCGGGAAAAAATTGGTTTTGGGGTTTTCAGGCTTTTGGGTTTTTTAAAATTTTATCTTAAAGGGTTTTCCCCTTTAAGTTTTATTTTTTGTTTGGTTTTTTAAAAAATTTTAAAATTTTATTTTTAAATTTAAATTTTGCAAGTTTAAAGGGTTTTTTATTTTTTTTGTTTGTTTTGTTTTTTTTTTAATATTAAACCTTTGCCTTGTTTGGTAAAATTAAAAAAAAAAAAAAAATGGTTTTTTTAAAAATTTTTTTTTGTTTATAATTATTTTTGGTTTTTTGGGGAAAAATTTGGGAAAAAAAATAAGGGTTTAAAAAAAAAAAAAAAAAAAAAGGGGTTTTTAAAAAAATTTTTTTAATATTTTTTTTTCTTTAAGGGGGAAAAAATTGGGATGTTTTTTTAAAAAAGTTTGAAAATTTTTTTTTCCCCTTTTTTAGGTTTATTTAATTTAAGAAATTTATTTGTTTATTTTTTAAAAAATTTTTTATTTTTAAAAATATTTGTTTTCCAAAATTTTAAATACCCCTTATTTTTAAAAAAAACCCTTTAGGAATTTTAAAAATTGGGTTTTTAATTTTTAAATTTTTGTTTTCCCAAATAAACCTTTTGGTTTTTGAAAAAATTCAAATGGTTTTCTTTTTTTCCATCAAAAAAAAAATTTTTTTTTTGGTAATTTAATTTTTTATTCTTTTGGTTATGGAAAAAAAATTAATTTAAACTTTCCCCTTTAACCCAAAATTTTTATTTTGGGTTTTTTAAATTGGGAAATTTTTTAAAAAAGGAAAAAATTTTTTTGTTTAAAAAAATAATGTGGGATAAAAAAAAATTTTTTAAATTTAAAAATGGAAAGGGAAAAAATTTTAAAAGGTAAAATTTTCATTTCTTTTTTTTTTTTTGTTTTTTTTAAAAAAATTTAAAATAATATTTTTAATTTTTTAAAAAATTATTTAAATAAAATTTAAAAAAAATTTAAAAAATTTTTTTTAAATTTTTTTTTTTAAAATTTTTTAATTTTTTTCCTTTCTTAATTTGGGTTTGGGGCCAAATTTTAATTGTTGTTTAAAGCAAAATTGGTTTTTTAAAACTTATCCTTTTTAGGGTAATTTATTCTTTTTTTTTTTAACAGGGAAAGTCATTTTACCCAAATTGGGTTTTTTTAAACGGGGAAAAAACCCATTGGGGATTCCCATTTTTTTTTTAAAGGATTTAAATTTTTAAAATAAAAAATTTTAAAAAAAAAAAATTTAAAAAAAATAAAATTTTTTTAAATTTTTTTTTTTTTTTTTATTTAAAATTTTTTTTAAAAAAAAAAAAATTTTTTTTTTTTTGAAAACCCGGGGATTTTTTTAATTTGGCTTTTTGGGATTTTTAATTTTAAAATTTAAAATTTCAAAGGGCTTTTAAAGGGGAAAAGAAAAAAAGAAATTTAAAAATTTTTCCCCAAAGTTCCCAAAGTTAAAAAAAAGGGAAAAAAATTTAAATTTTCCCCAAAAAAAAAAAGGGGGGAAAAGGGGTTTAAAAAAAAAGAAAAATTTGTTGGGGGGAAAAAAGTAAATTTTGGACCCTTTTCCCCACACCCCAAAAAAAATTTTTCTTGCTTTTAAATTTAGGAAAACCGGTCTTTTTCCTTCCCGGTTCAGGATCTTTTTTTTAAAGGAAATTTAAGTTATTTAAATTCTTTTTATTAAAATTTTTGTAATGTTTTTGAATTTTTTTTTTTGGAACTTGGTTAAAAGGGGTTTTTAAATATTTTTGGATTTTTTGGTAAATTTTTGGTTAAATTAAAAAATTTTCCCTTTTATTTTTTTGATTTTTTTGGGCTTTTTCAAATTGTTAAGTTTTTAAGGGTCTTTGTTCAAATACTTCATCATAGTCCAAACCTTCGGTTTGTGTGTATCCTTGAGCAACCAATCTTGACTTGTTCCTCACTACAATTCCTCTTTCATCCCTTTTGTTTCGAATACCCATTTAGTTCCAATAGCCCTCTTCCCATTTGGAAGATTAACCAATGTCCAAACTTCTTGAAGTTTGAACGAAGAAACTCCTCTTGCATTGATTCTACCCATCCTTCTTCCATTATAGCTTCTTCTATTCTCTTGGGCTCCTTTTGAGATAGAAAACAAGCAAACAAGCAATTTTGCGAGATCTTTATATTTGTTTCTTTTGTGAAGAGATCTTGCAAAGAACCCATGTTCGAGAAAGGGTTTCAATTCTTTACTCGCTTCTTGTTTGAGCTGGAGTATTCAAATTTCCAAGAATCATTCCTTGGGATGAATTTTGTGAATCGGTAGAGGTAATTGGACTTTCATTAATAACGGTGTCCAAATTAGTCAAATTAGCATTGAAGAATTCATCCAAGTCTTCATCATCGGTAGGAGTATCCATCTCAATCAAGTCGGGCATATTAGGATCATGTGGATACTCCTCATTATCATATAGTGGCTTTGGATAAGGTCCAAAGCGATACTATCATCGATGCTTGTAGCGGAATAGCACTTGAACTATCGGTGGGAGAAGATTGCTTGTCGGCATTTACGGATGGCCTATCGGCACTTACGGTGAGGCTTAGCGATTGCTGCAGATCGCTTTTTCTTCTTTTCAATTTCTTCACCGACCTTTGAGTTATCTTGCACCAACTCATCTTTATCTTGAGGATGATCAACTTTGCCTCGGTATTAAGTATATCATCATCGGAGGGACCATGCTTGTGAATGATGGAAGGAGCAGGACCGACTTTCCACTTCTCAACCAAATAGAACTCGTTGGAGAATCGCTTCCTTTGAAGATTTTTCTACTTGAATCCTTCGTAAACTCTGCATCGACATTAGTGGATGTTCCCGCAATGATAGGCTCATAATTCATAGATTTGGTTAGCATATCAATGTTAAACAACCGATCGGTCCTTTGGTCTCAACACTAGGAGTCTTTTCTTTGAATTGAACATGTAGGTTCTCTTCAACAATTCTAGTCCTCCTATTGTATACTCTAAAGGCTTTACTATTAGTGGAATAGCCTAAAAGTATCCATCATCGACTTTCTCGAAAACTTGCCTAGGTAGTCTATGGTATTCAAAATGGTAACAGGACACCCAAAAGGTTTTAGGAATGCAATCATTGGCTTCCTACCATGTAACGACTCATAGGGGTCTTGTTATGAGGCTTCACTACCTTACTTACATTTTGCACATAACATGCAATTCCCTGACTTCACCCAAAAGGTAGTTGGTAACTTAGATTCGACAACATAGTTCTTGCGACCTCAATTAGTGTCCTATTTTTCCTCTCGGCCACACCATTACATTGTGGTGTTCTAGCAACACTAAAGCGTCTTTCAATACCTTTAGCTACAGGCGATTCATCACATTATTCTTAAACTCGGTTCCATTATCACATCGATTACTTTAACCTTATGACTTACTAGATTTTCTATCTTAGTAATGAAACTCTTAAGAATCTCACTAGTCTCATTCTTAGTAGCCAAAAGTATACCCAAGAAAATCTACTATAATCATCGGTGATAACTAGGCAATCCGCTTATGGTTCAAGCTTCTAACAAAGGTTGGTCCAAATAAGTCCATATGAAGCATAAGCGATGGTTGTGTTATGGTGTTTCTGATTTTGGTCTTACAAGAGGCTCTATGTTGTTTTCCTTTTGACAGGCCACACAGTTCCTTACACTCAAAAACCTTTGAAGGTAACCTCTCACTAAGTTTCCTTTTACCGGTTTATTGATTGTTTTGAAATTTAGATGACCTAGCCTTCTATGCCACAATATTGACTCATCAACGGATGCTTTAGCAAACAAACATAAGGACCTATTAGGAAGAACATTTTAAGATCAAAAGCAGTATATATTTTCCTTCCTAGGTACCCTAAGTTGTATAAACTTCTCATTAGGCATCTTAAACTCGGAGATAACACCACACACTCGGTTTCTCCAAAAAGTACCCAGTTTTCTTATCACACATTTGAGAAACACTTGAATAAATTGTACTTTAGTCCCTGTACCAAATAGACCTTCTCAAAGTCTAGCTTCCTGCTACGATTGTGCCTCGCCAAGAATCTTTCCTCCCTTTGGATCATTGCCAAATGCCACATATCCTCCATCATAAGCTTCAAAATCTTCCAAATTGCTTCCATCCCAAGTCATGTGCCCAGAGCAACCACTATCAAATACTCCTTTATCTTTTAGCTCGGTTTGAAGATTGCCTGCACATAAGATTTCAAAGATTAGTTCCTCTTTTGGACCCAAGTCATCTTGACTTGGAGTCCTCCTGTGCATCAAAATATTCAAATTTTGTTAGGTCCATTGATGCACAGTTGACATATGGTAAAACCTTTGTCTTAGGCTTCCATTGCCAACTTCTTTGAGGCCTTAATGACATAAAATGATTTCCAACCACTTGTACGGTTATCACCTTTGGAATTTTAAAACTTCTTTTGAATCGGTGGTGATTTTGGCTTATCGTTGGTTTGACACGCTTAGTAGCGTTACATTTAGCTTAGCCGTGGTTGGAATCCATTTTGTGTAGCGATGACAATAGATTTTGTATTCCATTCCTCATCAAGACCGCTCTTGGAATCATGTTTCTTTTAGGATGAGGGTGTGTTTTATTTGAAAAGTTTTATGGTTTACCCTCCTCCATTGATTCCAAACTTGTGGTCTGCTTTTATCACAATTCCTCGTAAATGATCAAAACTACACACACAAAACAAGCCTTGTTAACACATTGAAACTCATCACCTAATCTATTAGAAATTAGACCATTGAAGCTTCTCGATTTCCCTAGGTTTAAATTGTTTCATTTGTTCCTAGAATTTCTCTACTCTACAACATTCTTGGTAACTTTAGCTCCAAATCTAGGTGCAGGATTGACTTGTTTAGAATCAACTTTCTTATGATTCTATCTTTTCGAGACTTCGTTGATTCAAGTACTAACATCCTCGAATCGATTCCCAATCTTCAATTATGGGAGCACCGGATAACTTAGCGAACATATCTTAGGTAATTCGATCAGATTTACTTCTTCAACGGGTTTATTAAAGCGAACTCACTACTAAATGCAGTTCTTTAGCGGTGGTGCATGTTTCATTAAAGGGGTGGTGGCATATCATTGTATCCTATACCATTACCTTCTCTAAGCGATTTTGGCCAATTGGTTTCAGACAAGATCGAAGCATATTGTAATTTAGCAACCCTAACAATATGTTTTCTTTTTCCTCTGGGCCTTAACTTTTACACTTTCATACGCTAGTCTATCTTTAAGCATATTAATCTCTCTTTTTAAGATCAATTTCACCACCTAGTATATTAATCTTTCTACATACTCAAACTCACATTTAATATGAATTTTAGCTTCTCTTCCACACCCTCTAAACCAACTCTATATCCTAAGTTATCTAGAGTCAATCTCTACTTCTTTTCTCATACTCTCGGTGATAGCTTTTGAGACTCTAAGATATCGAACATGATTTAAAGGAACAAGTAGATGTTTTAGAGTCATTAGATACCTCGAATCGAACGAAGATGAAGCATAGGCCATTAGAGCAAAGTTATGCTCTTTTGAAGCTTCACTAGCGAGAAAAGTCGCATTTGGACCTTCTTCAATCGATCACCCAATCATAATCACCAAGTCTATCTGAGCAACCAAAGCGAAGAACTAGTAGGTTCTTTGTTGTCTTCTTAATACCCTCAAGTCTTTTAGGAGCTCGACATTCCACGGCAAAATGACCTTTCTTCTTGCGTTAAAGCACTCCATCTTGCTTTTGTCGAATCCAGCTCTCCTTTGACCATCATACCTAACATGTCTTCCGGTCCTCCTCGAAACTTCCTTGCACGGAGAGTCGGCATTGCCATTTGCCATTGAAGATTAATTTCATCAAGATCATCGGGATCAATTTGATCTAGATCTTGATTCAAAACATCAACACTAGTAGTTAAATCGTGAAAAGCACAAATTGCACCATCGCGACATTATCACTAACGGTGGTATTGTTTGCAATAAACGTGGTTATACCATAGGCGGTGGATACATCCTGTGAGCTTTTGTGATTTGTGGATACAAAAGCAATGTTTTGATTAGAAGAAGGCGAGTTGGAAAAGTTATTCTCAGACTCATAGACCTTCAAATTATTGAAGAGATTGTCTAGAGTCATTGTAGCAAAGTCCGTCTTATTTCTCCACACAATTGTATGAATAGCCCAATCGGATGATAAACTCCTTATGAACTTCAAATTAATATCTTCTTGAAGGAACTTGTAACCAGCTGCCTTGATTGGTGATGAGTTTTGAAGCCTATTGTATGTGCCATCAATCTTTTCTCCACTTTGAGCGTTGAAGGTTTCAAAGCGATGCTTAAGCATGTTCATCCTTGACTTCTTGGTAGCTTCATTACCAAAGAAACCTCAATTCAAGAGCATCCAATAGTTCTTTAGCGGACTCATCTTGATCAAAGTCAATGCAAATTCATTAGGTATTCCATGGAGAGAAGGCGTGAGCTTTGATCTCCATTTTCCTCTTAGCTTTATCAGTTCACTAACAATGGTAATCTCCTTACCATCCTCACCCTTCAAAGGAAGAGTATCTCCTTTTCAACAACATCCCATAGAGCATAATCAATCATGCGAATGTCTTGCCTCATTCGCATCCTCCATTTGATATTCACCATGTTTGAGCATGGAACCTTAAGCGATCACCATATGAGTTTCTTGAGACATCTTAACTTCCTTAAGACCAAATTAAGTAATTCTTCTTGATTACGGTTTCTAGATCACAAGCTCGATACCACTTGTTGATCCCGGTTGAGCAAACGATCTAATATAAGCGGCTTAAACAAAGAACTTATCAAGTATTACGCGAATTTAACACTTGATCTTAAGAAGAAGAACAATTAACTTTCAACACCTCAATATTATTTATTAATCTGAATACTCTTACAATATTAGGGTTTTGCAACCTTGAAGTGAAAACAACTTTAGATATCTAACACACGTATATCTAACCTAGCAAGGACCTCCTTTTATAGGATAAGGAGTCTATACAATATACAATCGTATCCTACAAGATAAATATCTTTTCCATATTTATCGATACAATAAACTAACCGACTCTATAGAACTAGCGGTGCTTACAATACTATCGCTAGCTACAATACTACTAGCAGCGGTTATCTTCATCGGTGGTTACTCTTCTTACGTCCGTGGTTATCTTCAAGCTTGTCCAGTTCCATCACTTAAAGTAATTCATCATACAAGGAACCTAAAACCCAACAATAGGCTCATGACATGACCACTTGATTGAGGCTTATGCACATTTGATTTATAAAACACTAAACTATTATTATAGGTTCTATCTTTGATAATATGTTTTCCAAACTAAACATCCTAATATCCTTGTGATCATTTGTCTAAACATGTATGTTCTTTGTGTGCTTTTTCTTAGTGGTTTGATCCGTGACAATCATAACCACGACCTTGATACGTGCTTGTTCTTATATTGATTTTCTTGTTGGTTTGATATGTGACAATCATAACCATCAACTTGTTACTTGCTTAAACAAACAAACGACACTTGTAGTGCAACCAAGTCTCTTGGGACGACCTTGATTTACCATATACTATACTACAACTCGACTAGGGTATACTTGCCCGAATGTGTTCCTAGTTAACCGGTAATTCTTGTTTACAAATTTAAAACCTCGTGGAACCCATCAAGTTTTTGGCGCCGCTGCCGGGGACTTGCGTTTGTATTCTTGTGTTTGTTTGCTTGTTGATTGTTTGCTTGTTTGCTAGTTTGTTCGAATGCTAAATTTCTCTTGCTCATGAATAATTGTTGTTTTGATCTTGTTTGATTGCTCTTGATGTTTGCTCATGATGTTTGCTTGAATGCTTGTCTTTTTCTTAAAAGAATCTCTAATTTTTCAAAATTGCTCAAATGATCTTTGCATCAAAATCAAGTTTTTGATGTTGGGATTTTGTTTCATGTGATCTAAAATACTCATTTCAATTATTGCTTTCGAAGTGTGTTCAAAAGTTCTTGCGAAAAAATCACCAAAACCACCCAAACAACTCTAACCGAATCGGTTGGAATCCCAACCGAATCGGTTGAAGCTCTCGGTAAATATTTTTCAAGAAAAATCCACTCTAACCAATCGGTCACCACCCGTAACCGATCCGGTTGGAGTGTTCTGTCCAAAAAAAATGGTATTTTATGTTTTATATGTTATATGATCTCTTGCATGTCTCTATGTTATTTGTTTTTGTTATTTTTGTTTATATTAGTTTCGTATTAATTTTGAATAAGATTATCTTGTTTTAGATTATCTTGTTTGATTTGTGTTACGTGACTAATTGTGTTTGCTTGCGTCTATGTGATTGTCGTTTTTCCGTTTCGTGCTTATTTTTGTTTTAAGTGTTGTTTTATGTTCGTGATAGTTAATGTGTTTTTATGTGTTTTGTTTACTTGTGTTTAATTTTGTGTCTGTAACGTTCTATGTTCTTGTTTAATTTTATCTATAAAAAGTTTTGAAATAAAACTCGTTTCTAAAAAATAATAATAATAATAAATAATAAATAAAAGTCGCCTCCAACCGATCGGTCACTCCCCGTAACCGGTTCGGTTGGAAGGTTTGTCATATTTGGTTCATTCCAACCGATCGGTCACTACCCGTAACCGGATCGGTTGGACGAATCGTAATTTTTTGTTTTTGTGTGTTTGTGTTTAGATAAAATAAGTTTAAATATCTTTTTGTTTTTGCAAGAGTATCATTTCTTTTATTTGGTTTTTCCTTTTTAAGTTTTGTTAATTTGGTACATTGTGAATAAATAAGTACATTTTTTTTTAAATAAATAAAATGTTTTGAACTTTGTGGGTATGTTCACTGGAAACCCTCACGAGACTATAACTTGTCCACTCGGGCCACCGAGGGGTTTAAAGGCTTATTGCATACGCTAAATGCAACCGTGATGCTTACGAGAGTGAGTTTTAGAATTTTACGCGTTTTTGTAGTTTAATTTATTTGCATATTTAATAAGCTCATGGAGGAAGGATTGATTGGATTGTTGGTGACGTTATACTTGGGATTGGACATGTTTGTTTGGTTGAGGAATCGATTGATCTCATACGCTTATGCTAGCGTTTGCTTAGCACCTTATCATATGGAGTTCGATCATGATGTTTGGCCCGGGAGGTTTCATTTCACTTAGACTTATTATTTAAAATTTTCCCTATCTTTAAATGCTTTGAAGTTTTTGCAATTGCTTTATTTTGTTTCTTTGTTATTTTTCCTTTGTTTGTTTGTTTGGTAAACTATTTTAATAAATTGACTTCTTTTAGTCCCTCGAAAGTAAGGCTCACCCATTGTAAACAAACTGTGTGAGAGGTATAAGGCGGGTCTCCCTGATTCCCTAAAGAAGTTTGGTTTTTAATATGTTTCGCGCTCACCTGCTTCTCCGCTTCTTTGTGCGTTTCAATGGAGTTACCGAGAACTCGTGGGAAAAGAATAAGTCATGTTTGGTTTTAAAAATAAAAAAATAATAAATAATAAAAAAATAATAAAAAAAAAAAGGTTCAAAAAAAAAAAAAAAAAAAAAAAAAAAAAACTCGTAGTAATAATATAATAGCAAATTGTTTTTTAGTCATTAAGTTATTTTTCTTTTGTGTGCTTAACTTAAGTGTGGAGGGAAATATTATTGTGAAAAGCGAAACTAGTTTTTAGATTTCAAATGTTTGGGCCAATTTTAATTTTGTGAACTTGTTTGCCCTTGTGATCTAGTTGTTTTCACGCTTATAGGTTAATATATTCGAATAATTGGATCAATCCACTGGTGAAATCGGTGATTTTGAAAAACTTGAGATGTGTCCCGATTAATATTGCAATCCATTATGGGATCGATGACATTTGCTAGCACATATTTTATAGCCCTTCCACTAAATTGTGAGGATTTGAGCCTGTTTCATATATAGCATACATCTTTTATGCTTGAATATTTTGCTATGAGTGTGCCGGTGATTTTATTTATTCTAGAACTTGTACTTGTAAATCATTACCAGACCGCAGTAAGATCACATTCGTGTGATATAAGTGTATTTGTGTGATAAAGAGGCACCTTAAGAATAAAACCAAATGGCCTTCCGTTTACATCTAATGATATATTAGCTAACCATATCGGTTAGTTAACCACCCTTACATGGACCCATTTGTTAGCGCCCATCTTTAGCGCTAGATACCTTTAGTACACCCTCCGATCCATCCCATTCTTTTTGTTGCATCCAGAAAAATACAAAAAAAATTTACACTTTAAACCTTAGCCTACCCCTTGTCAATGTCTAAATGGTTGGTTGCTAGTTGCTTGGTATGATTGGATTGTTTTTGATGATTATGAGTTAGCCGCACTTTGCCATTCGTGTGTGCCATTCCGACAAAGATGAAGGTGGCCAACTTCTTATTTGTATTTTTGTGATGTGTGCTTATACGAAGTGTGGGAGAGATGTGATGTATGTGGAAAAAAAAAAAAAAAAAAGAATAAGTCATCGAAAAAAAATGAAAGAAAAAAAAATATATGTGATGACAAGGATGAAATATGTTTTAGATATCGATTAGCCAATGTGCTAAGACGTTATATGTATTTTGGTGATCGATATGTGAAGAAGAGAAGCTTGTAACAATAATCATTTTCGGGTTTGCGGATTGTTTGATAACTAACAACATGTGTATTAGACTTGACTTTATTTTTCTTTAACACCAATTTAATAAATAATCCCATGCCTTATCCATACCCTTTAATTACCCGAAGCCTATCATTTCAACCCGAATAAAAGCCCTCTTTAGATGTTTACACTTGGTGCTTACGCCACGTCGAGGGAGTTTTGTTTCTTGTACAAGCCTATGGTAATATTTAGATCATGATTGAGCAATTTGAGTGTACTATTCCTTAATACTATCCATCACTAAATAAGTTGAGTGTTGAGTGAATTATACATACATTCTTTTTCGTGAGGTGCTTAGCCATGTTATCAAGCAAGAGAATCCATAAGGTATTGTCAAACATCTCGATTTTTCACCTCTAAAAGCTTAAAACGATGAATCTTATCTCGTACTTGTACTTGGTAGATTTGCATCGCATTTTATTAATCATATTTCATGCACCATGTGGGATTTTATTTTTCTTAAATTTCTAGATTTGCTTGAGGGCAAGCAAAACCTTAAGTGTGGGGGAGTTTGCGCTCATTTTTCACTTATTTTTATGTTTGTTAATAATAATAATAATAATAATAATAATAATAATAATAATAATAATAATAATAATAATAATAATAATAATAATAATAAAAAAAAGCCAAAAATATTTCGATTTTAAAATTTTTCTTTTCGTTTTGTCATTTCGGTTTGTAGTTTATTTTCTTTTCTTAGATTTGCTTGAGGCAAGCAAAGTTTAAGTGTGGGGAATTTGATAACGCTCAAATTGTGCATGTTTTTAGTAGCGTTATCCGTGCTTTTATGTGTGTTATTTGGTTATAATCATATGCTTTTGTTGCTTAATCGTACAAAAGTGTGTTTGCTAGTTCATTTGTAGCCAAGTACAGGAAAGTGGAGAAAAAGACGGAAAAAGAAGTAAAATATGAAGATTTCTCCACGAATGAAGAATTCCCGACAAAAGCAAGACTTGTGGAGTATATTCGAGAAGATAAAGTCATCAAGTTAGTGGTCAAAAGACTCAAGAATAAAGTTCGAGAAGGAAAACGAGAAAGAAATGAAGAAAAGAAGCTTAATCGAAGAAATATTGGAAGCCTCGTTGTTCCCGACACACCTTCACCATTTTGGCCATAACTTTTGCATACGGACTCCGTTTGACCCCCCGTTCGCGGCCACGAAAAGCTAAGAGAAAGATCTACAAATTTGGCTTTTGAACTTTTCTGTCAAAAAGTCGCAACCGGATCGGTTGGAGCGCAACCGAAACGGCTGCTCCAAGCTGACCTCCCCAAGTTATTTTTAATGCATCCTTAAGTGCCATTAAGCCCCAAGTCCGATTATATGGTCCTAATAACTCCTAAACCTGATAATTTATGACACTTTGTGCCCAAGAAACTTACTTGGTGGCTAAGGGGGGCTTCTACCTATAAATAAGACCATTTTTGGTTAGTTTTGTGTGTGTAATTCTTGCCTCCACCCTTAAGGACGAATTTCCACCAACCTATCTCTCCCAAAAGACCACAAACCTCTGCCATTTCCAGAAGTATGCTTGGTTAGAAGTTGTAGTTGATTGAAGGCTTGAAGGAGTGCTATAATCCTTCACCCTTGCCTAATGTAATCTTACTTTGGGTAAACTCTTGTTACTTTTATGATGTTGAATGTTATGATTCATGTTAGGTTATTTGGTTGTATTGATTATGTGATTCTTGTGAATGTTGTCTTGATACTTGTTTATTTCATATGAGAACTTGTGATAAAAGGATGTTTGGATAATTGTAGTGTTTGTTTGGAATATGTTGGTAACATCATATTTGGTTAAATTGAAACTTGTTATTGTTTATTGTTTTGGTTAATCATTGTTGAGTTCAGTGGACGAAAGTATTCTTAACAATGGTTAGTTTCAATTCATTAGTGACAAATGATTTTGGTCTTGTACTTTGTGACGATTGTGCAAGAGAATTAATAAACATAACAAGTAAAGGTTTAATTTGGATTAAGGCCGAAAGGAATCTTTTGAATATGTGTTCTCATTATCTTTCAAGTAAATGGAACTTCACAAATTAATAACATCAAAGTCTAAGGCGAAAGGATTCTTTGTTGTTGTTGGTATAAGGCTCATGACATGACCACTTGATTGAGGCTTATGCACATTTGATTTATAAAACACTAAACTATTATTATAGGTTCTATCTTTGATAATATGTTTTCCAAACTAAACATCCTAATATCCTTGTGATCATTTGTCTAAACATGTATGTTCTTTGTGTGCTTTTTCTTAGTGGTTTGATCCGTGACAATCATAACCACGACCTTGATACGTGCTTGTTCTTATATTGATTTTCTTGTTGGTTTGATATGTGACAATCATAACCATCAACTTGTTACTTGCTTAAACAAACAAACGACACTTGTAGTGCAACCAAGTCTCTTGGGACGACCTTGATTTACCATATACTATACTACAACTCGACTAGGGTATACTTGCCCGAATGTGTTCCTAGTTAATCGGTAATTCTTGTTTACAAATTTAAAACCTCGTGGAACCCATCAAGTTTTTAGCGCCGCTGCCGGGGACTTGCGTTTGTATTCTTGTGTTTGTTTGCTTGTTGATTGTTTGCTTGTTTGCTAGAATGCTAAATTGCTCTTGCTCATGAATAATTGTTGTTTTGATCTTGTTTGATTGCTCTTGATGTTTGCTCATGATGTTTGCTTGAATGCTTGTCTTTTTCTTAAAAGAATCTCTAATTTTTCAAAATTGCTCAAATGATCTTTGCATCAAAATCTAGTTTTTATGTTGGAATTTTGTTTCATGTGATCTAAAATACTCGTTTCAATGATTGCTTTCGAAGTGTGTTCAAAAGTTAAGTTCTTGCGAAAAAACTACCAAAACCACCCAAACAACTCTAACCGAATCGGTTGGAATCCCAACCGAATCGGTTGGAGCTCTCGGTAAATATTTTTCAAGAAAAATCCACTCTAACCGATCGGTCACCACCCGTAACCGATCCGGTTGGAGTGTTATGTCCAAAAAAAATGGTATTTTATGTTTTATATGTTATATGATCTCTTGCATGTCTCTATGTTATTTGTTTTTGTTATTTTTGTTTATATTAGTTTCGTATTAATTTTGAATAAGATTATCTTGTTTTAGATTATCTTGTTTGATTTGTGTTACGTGACTAATTGTGTTTGCTTGCATCTATGTGATTGTCGTTTTTCCGTTTCGTGCTTATTTTTGTTTTAAGTGTTGTTTTATGTTCGTGATAGTTAATGTGTTTTTATGTGTTTTGTTTACTTGTGTTTAATTCTGTGTCTGTAACGTTCTATGTTCTTGTTTAATTTTATCAATAAAAAGTTTTGAAATAAAACTCATTTCTAAAAAAAAAAAAAAAAAAATCCATAAAAGTCGCCTCCAACCGATCGGTCACTCCTCGTAACCGGTTCAGTTGGAAGGTTTGTCATATTTGGTTCATTCCAACCGATCGATCACTACCCGTAACCGGATCGGTTGGACGAATCGTAATTTTTTGTTTTTGTGTGTTTGTGTTTAGATAAAATAACTTTAAATGTCTTTTTGTTTTTGCAAGAGTATCATTTCTTTTATTTGGTTTTTCCTTTTTAAGTTTTGTTAATTTGGTACATTGTGAATAAATAAGTACATTTTTTTTTAAATAAATAAAATGTTTTGAACTTTGTGGGTATGTTCACTGGAAACCCTCACGAGACTATAACTTGTCCACTTGGGCGACCGAGGGGTTTAAAGGCTTATTGCATACGCTAAATGCAACCGTGATGCCTACGAAAGTGAGTTTTAGAATTTTACGCGTTTTTGTAGTTTAATTTATTTGCAGATTTAATAAGCTCATGGAGGAAGGATTGATTGGATTGTTGGTGACGTTATACTTGGGATTTGACATGTTTGTTTGGTTGAGGAATCGATTGATCTCATACGCTTATGCTAGCGTTTGCTTAGCACCTTATCATATGGAGTTCGATCATGATGTTTGGCCCGGGAGGTTTCGTTTCACTTAGACTTATTATTTAAAATTTTCCCTATCTTTAAATGCTTTGAAGTTTTTGCAATTGCTTTATTTTGTTTCTTTGTTATTTTTCCTTTGTTTGTTTGTTTGGTAAACAATTTTAATAAATTGACTTCTTTTAGTCCCGTGAAAGTAAGGCTCACCCATTGTAAACAAACTGTGTGAGAGGTATAAGGCGGGTCTCCCTGATTCCCTAAAGAAGTTTGGTTTTTAATATGTTTCGCGCTCACCTGCTTCTCCGATTCTTTGTGCGTTTCAATGGAGTTACCGAGAACTCGTGGGACAAGAATAAGTCATGTTTGGTTTTAAAAAAATAATAAAAATTAAAAAAAAAAAGGTTAAAAAAAAAAAAAAAAAAAAAAAAAAATCTCGTAGTAATAATATAATAGCAAATTTTTTTTTAGTCATTAAGTTATTTTTCTTTTGTGTGCTTAACTTAAGTGTGGAAGGAAATATTATTGTGAAAAGCGAAACTAGTTTTTAGATTTCAAATGTTTGGGCCAATTTTAATTTTGTGAACTTGTTTGCCCTTGTGATCTAGTTATTTTCACGGTTATAGGTTAATATATTAGAATAACTGGATCAATCCACTGGTGAAATCGGTGATTTTGAAAAACTTGAGATGTGTCCCGATTAATATTGCAATCCATTATGGGATCGATGACATTTGCTAGCACATATTTTATAGCCCTTCCACTAAATTGTGAGGATTTGAGCCTGTTTCATATATAGCATACATCTTTTATGCTTGAATATTTTGCTATGAGTGTGCCGGTGATTTTATTTATTCTAGAACTTGTACTTGTAAATCATTACGGACATGAGAAGATCACATTCATGTGATATAAGTGTATTCGTGTGATAAAGAGGCACCTTAGGAATAAAACCAAATGGCCTTCCGTTTACATCTAATGATATATTAGCTAACCATATCGGTTAGTTAACCACCCTTACATGGACCCATTTGTTAGCGCCCATCTTTAGCGCTAGATACCCTTAGTACACCCTCCGAGCCATCCCATTCTTTTTGTTGCATCCAGAAAAATACAAAAAAATTTTACACTTTAAACCTTAGCCTACCCCTTGTCAATGTCTAAATGGTTGGTTGCTAGTTGCTTGGTATGATTGGATTGTTTTTGATGATTATGAGTTAGCCGCACTTTGCCATTCGTGTGTGCCATTCCGACAAAGATGAAGGTGGCCAACTTCTTATTTGTATTTGTGTGGTGTGTGCTTATACGAAGTGTGGGAGAGATGTGATGTATGTGAAAAAAAAATGAAAAAAAAAGAATAAGTCATCGAAAAAAAATGAAAGAAAAAAAATATATGTGATGACAAGGATGAAATATGTTTTAGATATCGACTAGCTAATGTGCTAAGACGTTATATGTATTTGGTGATCGATATGTGAAGAAGAGAAGCTTGTAACAATAATCATTTTCGGGTTTGCGATTTGTTTGATAACTAGTAACATGGGTATTAGACTTGACTTTATTTTTCTTTAACACCAATTTAATAAATAATCCCATGCCTTATCCATACCCTTTAATTACCCGAAGCCTATCATTTCAACCCGAATAAAAGCCCTCTTTAGATGTTTACACTTGGTGCTTACGCCACGTCGGTGGAGTTTTGTTTCTTGTACAAGCCTATGGTAATATTTAGATCATGATTGAGCAATTTGAGTGTACTATTCCTTAATACTATCCATCACTAAATAAGTTGAGTGTTGAGTGAATTATACATACATTCTTTTTCGTGAGGTGCTTAGCCATGTTATCAAGCAAGAGAATCCATAAGGTATTGTCAAACATCTCGATTTTTCACCTCTAAAAGCTTAAAACGATGAATCTTATCTCGTACTTGTACTTGGTAGATTTGCATCGCATTTTATTAGTCATATTTAATGCACCATGTGGGATTTTATTTTTCTTAAATTTCTAGATTTGCTTGAGGGCAAGCAAAACCTTAAGTGTGGGGACTTTGCGCTCATTTTCACTTATTTTTATGTTTGTTATTTAAATAATAATAATAATAATAATAATAATAATAATAATAATAATAATAATAATAATAATAATAATAAAAAAGCCAAAAATATTTCGATTTTAAAATTTTTCTTTTCGTTTTGTCATTTCGGTTTGTAGTTTATTTTTCTTTTCTTAGATTTGCTTGAGGGCAAGCAAAGTTTAAGTGTGGGGGAATTTGATAACGCTCAAATTGTGCATGTTTTTAGTAGCGTTATCCGTGCTTTTATGTGTGTTATTTGGTTATAATCATATGTTTTTGTTGCTTAATCATACAAAAGTGTGTTTGCTAGTTCATTTGTAGCCAAGTACAGGAAAGTGGAGAAAAAGACGGAAAAAGAAGTAAAATATGAAGATTTCCCCACGAATGAAGAATTCCCGACAAAAGCAAGACTTGTGGAGTATATTCGAGAAGATAAAGTCATCAAGTTAGTGGTCAAAAGACTCAAGAATAAAGTTCGAGAAGGAAAACGAGAAAGAAATGAAAAAAAGAAGCTTAATCGAAGAAATATTGGAAGCCTCGTTGTTCCGACACACCTTCACCATTTTGGCCATAACTTTTGCATACGGACTCCGTTTGACCCCCGTTCACGCCACGAAAAGCCAAGAGAAAGATCTACAAATTTGGCTTTTGACCTTTTTCATCAAAAGTCGAACCGGATCGGTTGAGCGCAACCAAACAGTCGCCTCAAGCCGACCTCCCAAGTTATTTTAATGTATCCTTAAGTGCCATTAAGCCCCAAGTCCGATCATATGGTCCTAATAACTCCTAAACTTGCTACTTTATGACACTTTGTGCCCAAGAAACTTACTTGGTGGCTAAGGGTGGCTTCTACCTATAAATAAGACCATTTTTGGTTAGTTTTGTGTGTGTAATTCTTGCCTCCACCCTTAAGGACGAATTTCCACCAACCTATCTCTCCCAAAATACCAGAAACCTCTGCCATTTCCAGAAGTATGCTTGGTTAGAAGTTGTAGTTGATTGGAGGCTTGAAGGAGTGCTATAATCCTTCACCCTTGCCTAATGTATTCTTACTTTGGGTAAACTCTTGTTACTTTTATGATGTTGAATGTTATGATTCATGTTAGGTTCTTTGGTTGTATTGATAATGTGATTCTTGTGAATGTTGTCTTGATACTTGTTTATTTCATATGAGAACTTGTGATAAAAGGATGTTTGGATAATTGTAGTGTTTGTTTGGAATATGTTGGTAACATCATATTTGGTTAAATTGGAACTTGTTCTTGTTTATTGTTTTGGTTGATCATTGTTGAGTTCAATGGACGAAAGTATTCTTAACAATGGTTAGTTTCAATTCATTAGTGACAAATGATTTTGGTCTTGTACTTTGTGACGATTGTGCAAGAGAATTAATAAACATAACAAGTAAAGGTTTAATTTGGATTAAGGCCGAAAGGAATCTTTTGAATATGTGTTCTCATTATCTTTCAAGTAAATGGAACTTCACAAATTAATAACATCAAAGTCTAAGGCGAAAGGATTCTTTGTTGTTGTTGGTATAAGGCTCATGACATGACCACTTGATTGAGGCTTATGCAAATTTGATTTATAAAACACTAAACTATTATTATAGGTTCTATCTTTGATAATATGTTTTCCAAACTAAACATCCTAATATCTTTGTGATCATTTGTCTAAACATGTATGTTCTTTGTGTGCTTTTTCTTAGTGGTTTGATCCGTGACAATCGTAACCACGACCTTGATACATGCTTGTTCTTATATTGATTTTCTTGTTGGTTTGATATGTGACAATCATAACCATCAACTTGTTACTTGCTTAAACAAACAAACGACACTTGTAGTGCAACCAAGTCTCTTGGGACGACCTTGATTTACCATATACTATACTACAACTCGACTAGGGTATACTTGCCCGAATGTGTTCCTAGTTAACCGGTAATTCTTGTTTACAAATTTAAAACCTCGTGGAACCCATCAATTGGATAGCCATGCGGGAAAATATCAGCAATGGTGAGAACGTTTGGTGCATCCACATTCATTTGAGTTTCCATGTCGTGATCTGAAACACATTTAGCCAAAAGAACCAACATATCGAAAGACATAATGTTAGTTAACAGATGGTTTTATTGTCTAATTATTGAATGTGATGTGTCAATGATTGTTACGAGTCCAAAATCACTTGTTTGTTTAATAGTCTAATGAAGTCGTTATAAGTTTCGTGAGTTAGTTAACTTTAAGTTTTAAAGTTTATGTTATCACAAAATTTTAACAACACATTACACATTTAAGTTTATTAGTGACATTATTGGTTTCGTGACGTTATGATTCATTTATTTACAAGTTTGCCCGCGTAACAATTCATAATGAAGGTTTGATCAAGGCTTAGGCGTAGAAATGGTAGCTTATGCGTAAACAGGAGAAATATACGCGTAGGCGCAAGCTTATGCGTAGGATCCTTACTTAAGCGTAAGAAATATTACGCGTAGGAAAAGGGAACCTTATGCGTAAAGCTTACGCGTAGGCGTATATGAAACCTTACGCGTAAGGCTTACTCGTAAGAGTAGACCTTATGCGTAGAGGTCACTGTTTACGCATATCCTTCACAGGATACGCGTAGTCCCTTTGTAGAACCTTACGCGAAACGCCACGCCAGAAGATTACTCTTACGCATAACATGCTACGGCGTAAGGTGATCCTTATGCGTAGTTATCTAACAACCTTGATTACGATAATTTTACGTGTAGCAAACCCGAAATAAAATCATCATAACATCAATATTTACACATTCATTCATTCAAAATAGATCAAGGCATGAAAACTCATCAAATAGTTTACGCGAAGATAACATATCGTGAGACTTAAACCCTAGAGCTCAAAGATTACGATATGAAATCTAACCATAGGAATTGCACAAGTGTTTACGGTAAGTCTTAGAGGCATAGTAAGTTGTTCTATCCAAGTTTTAACATCAAATTCAAGGCCAATCAAGAAAACCCAATTCGTATGAACTAGAACCCTAATTTTCAATTTATGAATCATTAGTGTTTCTGGGTAGTTTCTGGGCTTAGATATGATTAATTCAACTTGAAAACAACATTATACAACAATCTTTAACACCAAAAACATTCACATATGAAAACGCCCAAACCCACGCATAAACCCTAATTTCCAAAATCCATCAATTCGTGTATCTGGGTGCATTTTAAGGATAAAAATGATGTTAGTTATGTAAAAGAAACGTTTTGACACAATCCTTTTAACCTCAAACACAAAACACATGATCATGTGTTCTAACCCTTACGCGTAAAACACAAAAGTCATTGAATCTTGAGTTTTAACCGTTGGATTCTCATGAAATTCAAAACCATTGTTTAAAAACTTGTTAAGAACACAAAATCACTTACAAATTGAAGATCGAACACGGATTTGAAGATTGATTTGTATCGAGGATTAGTTTGGTTTGTGTAATAAATGTGAAGTGAAAGTGTTAGGTGGAAGTTTTATTATAAAAGAGTTTGTGCTTTTGGCAGTTTTAGTCCCTCCACCTTTTCCATTTTCATCCAAAGCCATTTAACTTCCATTTTGGTTACCAAACGAAGAATATTTGGAAATAACTTTGACGACACTCCTCCTCGACTTAAGAAAATAATGAAAGGTTATAAATTTTAGTCCGAGGAGTGTCATAAACCAGAAATGTGACCACCATTATTAAAGAAAACAACCGAGATAGTATAACATGCAAGTACACAGTTATTTTGAAACAGTTAATATTTATTTTCTCCCCTCAACTCTTGATCGGAAAAATCTGAATTTTGAGAGATTAGAGTGTTGACGGAAGAAATGTACTTGCCATGTTGAAAGAAAATAGATAGAAGAATATTTTTGTGGTTTTATCGGGTTTTATATTTTTATATTTTGTTTTGAAAATATTTACAAAAGAGAGTTTTGGTGTTTGGTGGTTTTAAGACCTGCTTTTAAGAGTTCATCCAATTCCTCTTGAGTCAAACACCGCATACCAATTCGGTGGACCAACTCATTAAACCTAGCGGGAGGCAAGGCTTTGGTGAGAAGATCGCCAATTGGTATTTCGTACCCCAGTATAATTCAACTGCACTGCTCCACGTGGTCCTTGATGAAATGATATCGAAGATCGATGTGCTTTGATTTGAATCTTTGAATCGAGTTGCACGAGATCGCAATAGCACTCCGATTGTCGATACATCGGGATTATGTCAAACACGTAACCATAGTCTTTGAGTTGTGTTCTCATCCGGATGACTTGAGCACAACACGCCGACATGGCTACATATTACGCCCGGTTGATGACGATGTACAATCATGCTTCTTCGATTACGGGACACCGTTTATCACCAAGAAATTGTAGTGCTCTGAAGTACTTTTCGTGAATCTAAACATCTGCGTGATCGGCATCCGAAAAAGCGATTAGTTCAAAACCGAATCCTTCGGATACGGATCCCCAAGTTAATGGTTCCCTTGATGTATCGGAGATTCTTTTAGCCTCGAGAGGTGGGTTTCGATTGGTCGCGATCGATAACGGGAGCATAGATAAGCGGCAAAGACAATATCAGTCGCTAGTTGTTAGATACATGAGAGACCCAATGATACTACGGTATTTTATAGGGTCGACAAGTTTCCCATGTAAATCGTCTAGCTTCTTGGTATGAGTCATGGGTGTGGCATAAGTGTCACGGGTTTTCATTCCAAATTTGTTTAATAATTCAAGGGCATATTTGGGTGACTCAAGAAAATACCACGGGGTGATTGATGAACTTGCGGTCCTAGAAAGAATGTAAGTTCACCCATCATGGACATTTCAAAATTTTTCTTCATTAGTTTTGCAAAAGCGATTGAGTACTTTTATGTGTAGACCCAAAATGATGTCATCCACGTAAATTTGAACAATTAAGATATGTGCCCGTGATATTGTATAAAAGAGTAGGGTCGACCGAACCTTTGGTGAAATTATTGGCAATGAGGAAAGATGGTAGCTTATCGTACCATGCCCGAGGAGCTTGTTTGAGACCATACAGAGCTTTGTTCGGTTTGTAGACATGGTTCGGGAACTCGGGATCAACGAATCCTTCGGTTGGTCGACATAAACCGTTTCTTTCGGTTGTCCGTTGAGAAACGGGTTTTGACATCCATCGAAAGACCGTCATATTCATATGAGCCGCGACGAGAAATATCCGAACGACCTCAAGACGAGCAACCGGAGCAAAAGATTCTTCAAAGTCTATACCTCTTCCCGACGATAACCCTTAGAAACTAGACGTGACTTGTTTGGATTATGTTCCTTCAAAGATCCAATTTGTTCTTCCAAATCCATTTGAGACCAATGACGACCCTGTTGGTCTTTCAACCGATTCCATACTTCAAGACGTTTGAATTGGTTGAGTTCTTCTTGCATGGATTCAATCCGGTTGTCTTTTGTCATTGCGTCTTTAATGTTTTAGGCTCAGTTAGCGGACGGTGAGTGCATAAATGGTTCATCATCGAGTGAAGACGTTGTCTCGTGACGATTGGTTGATTCGGGTTGCCAATAATATTTTCCGAGGATGGTCTTTCGTCCATCGATGTGTAGAGGTTGATGTTGGTATACATTGTGCGATTTTAAGGATTCAAATGGCTTGTTGAAGATTCCGCGACATCCGTGCGGCGATCTCATTTGCAAACGGGTTAAAGAACGCATTTGGATTAAAATCCGCGGGTGGGGTACGTCATTAAGAACATCATCGATCGGTTCATCATTGTTGGAAGCGGTTTGTTCAACTGTTGTGGTGGAGTCAATGGTGGTGCTTCCGCAATGTGAGTTGTTGTAGCAGTGTATCGGTATAAGAGTAGTATCGGGTTGAGCGGCGGATACACTTGTAGCACGTTCATCAATATCGTCCACCGAGCAATGGAGCAAATAGCCTTTCCATTTGTTGACGAGTGAGTGGGGCTTTGTTCGGTGATGATGGGTTTTGAGGAAGTTTAATCGGTTGTGACCGGTTCTAAGTCATATACTCGAAGCCATTTCCGTAAGTTCATCAAATGAGCATGAATCATTTCCATAACTGTTTTGTACGACGATTCCGATCCGTAACCTTTAGAATTCTCACAATATCCAATAAAGACTCAATGTCGACTTTGGCTTTGAGCTTTCCAAAATCATCACGATCATTATTCGGATAGCAAAGGGATCCAAATACATGAAAGTTTTGAGATTCGGTTTATGGTTGTGGAGAAGCTCAAAAGGTGTTTTGTTGTGGCATTTAGTAATCATAGAACGGTTTTGAGTATAGCATGCGATGACGCATACGCCCATAAGTAATCTGGAAGTTTAGCATTGATTAACATTGTTCTTGCGGCTTCCACTAACGTTCGGTTTCGTCTTTCAACAACTCCGTTTTGTTACGGTGTTCATGCAATAGATGTCTAATGCTCAATTCCTACTTTCTCATAAAATTCTCGAAGAGTTTGGTTAACAAATTCGGTTCCTTTGTCATTCTTATTTGTCGGACGGTGTTCCGGAGTGAACTTGAATTTTCGTGAGAAAGGTGATGATCATTTGTGGAGCTTGATCTTTGCTTCAAGAAAGTAGACCCAAGTCCATCGTGAATAGTCATCAAAATTACTAAGATATAGCGTTTGCCATTGATCGTTTGCACGCAGATCGGGCCACACAAATCCATGTGAAGAAGATGAAGCACATGCAGAGAGTCGTGTTCCACCTTTGAAGGAAAATGAGCACGAGTGCTTTTCCCTTGTTCACGGTGAGCAAAGGTGATCTTTAGAATACCGGAATCGTGGGAGACCTTCAACTAGTTTGTGTTGAGCAAGATTGGTTATGGTTTGAAAGTTTAAATGTGAGAGCGACGATTGCCATAGCCGAGATTTTGTTGATGTTGCCTTTGAAAGTAAGCAGATGGGAGATGAAGCAACCATGTCTTGCATAGAGATAGTGTAAAGACTTGAGTTACGCGAGCGGACATAAGGTCGTTTCCTTGTAGATCACGAATGAAACAAGATTTCTCCACGAAAGCAACCTCCAAATCTCCATCACGTAGGCCGACCTACTAAAAGCAGTTGTGACCGAGGCCTTCCACATAATAAACCCCGCTAATTTTGATGTTCCCATTGATATAGTCTCCGTAGCCCATGATAGCTGCGAAGTGATCATTCCGAATCGGCGGTGCCAATGAACTTTGCAATAAAGTTTGATAACAGTTTAAGGTTGCTGTCATGTGTCGGGAACATCCGCTATCAACAATCGAGAGAATGATCAGACACACTGCATTACACATGCAGACGACACGGATGGAATAGAAGTAGATGTGGAACCCGAAATGTTAGAGGGTTCGGAGCGATTATAGTAGACATACACACATCAATAACTTTAGGCATCCATTTAAATCCTAATGTGTTATATATCCATTTCGCCATCTCCAACTAGTATTTGCTTTAGTCTTAGTGAATGCACTAGGTGGTACTATATTCCTAGGAGGTGAAACCGGAGCTACAGGGACATCAATGCGGTTCTTAGAATCTAAAGAGGCGGTCTACCAAGCACGACTTAGAATGATTAGTGGGCCTAGAGGTATTCGATTATTAGGATTCCTTAAGCGAGAGATGATAGCTTTAGCAACACATTTGTCACGACAATCGAATTCATACTTTTACGACAAATAACACAAGGTGCATCGGATGAATATCAAAAGTACTTAAGGTTTAGCATTCGTTACATCACTATTTCTATTACATTTTCTAGACGCAATATCTATAGTGAAAGCAACGTGAGTCTTATTCATAGTCCTAGGGTGTTCTTCTACTTTAGCATTTCTTATTGATCTTTTCTTAGGTCGCAACTTCCTATTCTTCGATGTAGTGCTCCTAGGCTATGAAGTGCGGACGTTTGGAAAAGAGACAACTATTCTGTTTCGAGAGAAGGAAGCACGTTAGCAACTTGTGTTTTAGCGAGAGGCATTCTAGGTTCATGATTACTAAGTGTTACCGGTGCTATTCTCTTAATCACGGTGGCGGAAGTTTTTCATACTTTCCTAACATTTCTCTTAACTTAAAGAGAGTGTGAATCAAATCTTGATTTTCGAGCGAATATTACCAAAGAAAATTCATTACATCTCTAGTGTGTGCAAGATAGTGATCAAGTTCGTTTGATGCTTCATGACGAGTCTTATTAAGTAAATCAAATATGACACCATATTCTGTTTAACTTTTACAAGTTCTTGTTCATACTTTGAGATTTGACTTTTCAAAGACACGTTTTGATCATCCGATTGCTCAAATTTTGGATTAAAATTGTTTGATTGCAAGCTGGTGGATTTTGTTTTGCAAAGCAAGTTCACAATTTTGACAATCTTTTGACACCATTGAAGACGACGTTTTGCATTTGAAAGCTCGTTTAAGAGACGTTCATTTTCAACTTTTAAAGACTCGATCCGAAGCACATTATCGTATTCTCAACAATTACAACATTATCAACGATGTCGTAGAGGTATAATCGGATGTATATGACACGTAATTCAATAACACAACATTATGGATATCAAGACGAGATAACATCATTCAAGAGTCGATCAACATCTTTTCTCAACATTTTCTTTTACGTTTAGTATTGGTAATAGATGTTTCATTTTTCAAAACGACCTTCATCACTCCAAGTTCCTTATGAAAGTCCGTTCCCAAGACAATGCACAATGTTTCAAATTTTTAACATTTGGTAAAAGATTTTTCTAAAAATGTCTCTTTGTTCTCGTGCTGAGGCGATTGAAAGTGTTGAACTTTGATTTCGTAATGATATTCTATCTCATGTTGTAAGCGTTTGAGGTCGACCATGAAAAGGTCAAAATATCTAAGAATTTCTGCGATTTTCGTGTTTTGAATTTACTTCACCGATGGAAGGTAAGGACCATAAATTTGTGCATAATCGGTTGGGGATTAACATTAGAAGACTCGACGTTTTATGATAATCCTTGGTGTGTTAGAAGAATCCGTTGGTGTGTGAAAGTGACCGGTTTGAATAGTTAAAGGTTTGTTGTAAACAACAGTTTCTAATTTTGATCGACTCTCGTCTTCGCATCTAATTCCTCTTGACGATGATATTCAACAACACTCATAATGAATTATCAATTTTAAATTACACTTTGAAACTTCAGATTTGGTTTGAATGCTTTGGTTGAAAGCTTAGGTTTATAATCGCAAGATTTGGTCCATATCCATTTGGATTGGGTTTTAAAGTAAACTTTTCAATAGTCATTCTCGACTCACCATGTTTGTAAACAACAGCTTTAAACTCTTTAAGTTTGTTTTGCAAGCCGATAATTTCTTCAAGATGATCATCTATTCGTTTTGTTGAATGCTTTTGTATGCAGAGAACTATTTTTGACAAGTTAATAACTCACCTTAGCTTTTTGATTTTCCAAGGTGAGAGCGTTAATTTGCTTTTTATGTTCATGTTTGGTTGTTCTATTTCGCACAACAAAGCATTCTTGAGCGGCTAGATCACGATATGTCACTCTAAATATTTTTCGCTTTGATGAGATTTAGCAAAGCGGCTTCAAAACCTTTTCACGTTTTCTTGAGTTTTGAAAAAGTTGAGTTGCTTTTGTAAACATTCAAAATCCTTGGTTAACAAATGCATTTTCACTTTTCAAGTCCCGATTTCTTGCACGACATTCTTCCACTATGGATTGTTGGTTTTAAGCCACATATCAACATCCGGACGAGGCACAAGTTCGGCGTGTTCAACGTGAGTCACAACATGATCATTATTTAGATCCTCAAGTATAACCACGAGTCAATTTGATTATCAATGGAAACCATAAGGTCATCTTGATCGTCAAATGTAACTACGGGTCTAATCGAAAATCGTCGGAATGAAATGTGGATGACTCATTTTGAACGATCGATCCTTGCGGATTCGGATGTTGGCGGAGATATTAGATCGAGATAAATATGGTTTGTTCGGGCACCGAGACAAGCCATCGGTGTCATCATCGGGGCTGTGTCACTCATGTGTAACTCGTGCATATTAGCCATCAACATAATTGTTGCATTGGCCTCGCAAGTCCTCCATATCATCATCGAGTCGCATACGCCATAAAAGCGTGTTCTTTGTCCGTAAGAGTTCCACCACTTCATCCTTAAGAGCCAAAGTTAACGCCTCCTTGTAATAAGCACGCCCCTAGTCCTCGGTTTTGGGCATGCATTAGCAGTGTCCTTCTCATTGCGGTTGTAGCATCGAAGACCATTCAACCCATTCTAAGCATTTCCTGTTCCACCACTTGAGCTCTGTTGTTATTCCTACCCATAGCATTAAACCCTTGACCACCGCCCATCCGACGATCATAACCACGATTCGAACTTCAACTCTTCCGTTGTTCACAACAACTGATTCCTTGTGTTTGATGAGGAGCGAATGCGATTGTTGGATTTGTTTGTATAACGCCAAAAGCATTAGCAATCATAACAAATCCTTGTTGCAATGCTTGAGCGGATCGGATTCCTCATTAGCTTGACTATAAAGTGCCCGATCATTGTTGTTGTTGTAAGGAACCAATTGATTATGTTGAGATTTACGTGATTGATCATTTGGTGTGATATTGGCGATTGGTTGAGTTCTTTGGTTGAGGAGGATAACTGTTTTGAGCATACAAGGCAAGTTGTTGATTTTCCGGATGAAGTGAAGCAATTTGAGCACGGAGAATCCTTTCCTAATCAACTTCCTTTTGATGAGGCTTCAGTAATCGTACAACAATCCGTATGTAGAATGATGCATGTTCTTCGCAGCGGAGAAAAATGACATACTTCTCCCATTCGGGACCAAGACTTCTCAGAACTTAGTATTAAGCGCAATTCTTGGCATGATGATGTTTTGTTTATCCAAATCATTTATGATGTCGAGAATCGATGATGATAAGACTCTAGTGTCTTTCGTGTTCAATCATGAAGTGTTCATAAGCCAAGTAAATTTTGGATTCCATATCCTCCCGATTGAGTGCGATCCTTCCATAAGAAGATGAATATGTTCCACATTGCCTTTGCGGTCTTTTGAGCATCAACACTTGAAGAATTGGGTTTGGTAATCCTAAAAGGATATATTGCATTGCAAGCTCATCAACTTCATAGTGTAGAAGTTCTTACGGATTGGTCGACAATAGTAGCAATGTTTGATTGTTCATCTCTTGGTGGATTAGCATTTGGATCTCCGGGTACAATGACGGAGGCATCCGAAATGGACCTTCCAAGATAACCTTCTTTAAGAACTTTCCATGTGGCTTCTTCGGATCACAAAACCTAAAGAACCTAATTACCCATTGATCGTAGTTTCGGAGTGAGCATTGGAGGTCTATCAAGTGATCCGACCTCATGAATTGATTGTTGGTCGCTTAAAGCTTCACACATCTTTGCAAACCAAGTGGGTTCCTTCATAGTGTACCTTGATGGATGTTGATTGAAATCGTTTGTGTAGGGTTGAACTTGAAGACTTGGTGGTGGTTGAACCATTTTGGTGGTGAAATTGCTCCAAGTTGTGGAGTATGTTGTTGATTAAATTGTTGTTGATAAATTGCTTGTTGTTGATTCCATTGTTGATGTTGTGGACTTAGTTGTTGTTGTCGTTGAGTGTAAGTGTGAGGAAATAGTTAGAGTATGGTGGTTGTGACATTTTGAAAACTTGTGTTATAAAATGGATCTTTGTAGTCGAATGAACCTTTGTTGATGATGTATCCTTAGGTGTAGAAATCAAAATAACCCAAGTAGCACTTATGCGTTAAAACACCAAAGTTACGCGTAATGACAAGAGTTCTACGCTGTAGGTTTAGCTTTCGCGTAAAGGGAAAAAGCACTAAAGTTATCGTAAGCGATGAAGTTAGGCGTAAAAACTTAGGCGTAGGATTACCTTATGCGTAAGACTAGGCTTAGGCGTAAGATGAATCTTATCGTGGGATGTTCTGGCGTAAGCTTATGCTTATGCGTAAGTTTAGGGTTTTAGCCCAGTGATCTTTTACACTATCACGGTGCAAAAGATATCCCAAGTCGATGTATTTTCGGGCTTATCCAAGCAAGAAAAACGGAGTAAACCACAAAGCGAAGATCAAACCAAGGATAAAGTTACGCGTAAGTTTAGGGTTTTGATCTGCGTAGCTTTACTCGTAAAATGATTTTGCCCAAAGATGTTTCTAAACCGGTTTGTGTGTGATGAAATAGCTTCAATATCACCAAAAGAACACAAGAGTGTGAAATTAGATGATTCAAAGCATAAAAGCAGTTCTGCGTAGGATGAAACCCACGAACAAAAACAAGCTCAAAAGCGAATATCCACGCGTAAAGTTTGAAACTTTTTCCAAAAAAGCTTATTTTAACACCTTAAAACATTGAAAGGACAAGAATCTTGGATTAAAAAGTGTAAAAACGTGTTTTAAGCGAACCAAAGTATCTCGTGACGTTTCTGCGTGGGACCGAAACCCACTTCAAAAACAATACGTTCACCCAACTATTTGGCGATTGATACCACTGTTAGGTCACTAGTTTTACAACACAAGCATCAATGAAAGAAATAGAGAAGAGATAGAGGTCCGTTGAACATGTTAAACACACACACACACACGTAAAGAGTAAACCGGTTATGCGAAGAGTGAAAGAGAGTGATTAAAATGAACAACCAACCCTCAAGTGAGGGTTATACAAGAGTATTTATAGGAAGGAGAGCTAGGGCAAAACTCCCACTCCCTTCCTTTCCTTAATGGACATGGGCCTAAGCTCATGGGCCTTCTACATAAGCTTAAGGCTAATAACAAACATAAAGGCCATAATTAAGCTAACTATTACATATGAATCACTAACACTTGATTTAGGTTTAGGAGTGATTCCAACAGTTAGAATAATATATCCTTCCCCCAAATAGCTGGAATAACACACCAAAGGCTATGAGTAAACACTGAGTTTCTCTACTGTTATGACATTTGTCTTTCCCGGGATTACTTCAACAGAGAAGAAGTATTAGGTTTATCACTTGTACTCGTTGTGTGTTTAGATGTATGTCTCCTTCCCCCTTGCTGGTTTTGATACCTCAGAATCAACAACACATTATACATACCAAATATTCTTGAAATAGAGAAGAACAAAAATTAGCTCAAATGAATCTTGTGAGAATCAACTGCTATAGAAACTCTCTCTGACTATCTTTATCAACCCATTCGTAGACAATTTGAAGTGACCACTGATGAAGAAAACCCGATATACCAAACTTGGCTCAAGTAGAATTCCCGCATTTGCATCTTAAGCTTGCACTAATGTTGGAAGAACGGTGTCAAGAATTTATGCTTCAAGCAAATCTCTAAGTACTCAATACTCAACCAAAGTATGAGACATTAACACGTCTTGCGATTATCCACAACGACATTTTTGTGTGTCACTGAGTAAAACTATGTAACTCCTTAAAGTGATAGTTAACCAGGTCTTCAATCATCCATCCCGACAGCTGGTAACTAGATAAACCAAGTCTTCAACTTAAAATTCTTAGACCCGAGCAAGTTATCAAATAAGAACACGCCTTTGTGAGCGTCAACTTCAACCGCAAATAAGTGATAAAGAGTAACTTCAAGTAATCAACTTGTGTCAAATATCCAACACGTGAATAAACATACAATCGGATGTACATTGACCCATCGAATGAACCGAGCAAATGATTCCTCAACATCAATGCATTCTTCCTTAAGGTATACATGTAGAAACCGATCCGAAGATTCACCAATAATGTATTTAAGCGGATGAGGAAGTCATTTTCCTTAATGTTCATGTGGTTGATTCTTGAGTGCACATTTAGGAAAGAACAATGAAACAATGATCCGTGAAGATTTGGCAAAGGAATACCAAAGAGCGGATCACTATTCATGAGTGCAAGCTGTAATGATAGTCATTAACAACGCCTTGAGGAATAAGCGGAGATTAGGCTTCTTGAGTAGTCGACCATTATACAAACATCCATCAATATGTAGATCCACTTCCCCCCTCAAAAATTGCATCCAAAGTTGCCATTTTGATTTGAACAAGTGAATAAGAGTAAACTCCAATGAGTGTAGATCCACTTGATGACTAAAGCGAACATGGAGAAAGGCATGAAGCTCAAAGATGGAGAATGTAGATGAGAATGGCCATTCACGAGAGAATTTCTCTTTATCTCGAAGATTAAGCTTACGTAAGAGCGTACACTTTTCTTTTCTTTGAAGAACGGGCCTAAAGTTTTATCTGCGAGACACCATAATGATGAAGTACGAGGCTTGAAGCGATGTGAGCAGATGTCATAGCGAAAGAATATCAAGATTGAGTTACTTGAACCCGTGAGTTATGAGATATCAATCCATTTGTAATCCATACTTTAAGCCGATCCACGTAGTGAAGGATTGAAGTATCTGCAATGAGTAAGGACTACTGCACTAATATTACAAACTTGATTGCATATATTTTGGTTAGTGACATTAGTATCCAAACCCTTTGGGGTTTCACAGCAACCTTGATTTTGTCATCGGAAATGACTTTCCGGTGAGGTATCCACCTAAGTCCGGCATCCTTAAACATTCTACCAGATGGCATCCACTTATGGCAAGGTCTACGATTGTTGATATTCTTATGCAAATTGGAAGACTTATCGTTATTTCTAGACTCCAAAGATTTAGCAGTTTGGATCCATCTAGACGAAGTTTTAGGTTTGTTTTGCATCATAACATGTTGAACCTTAGCCATGTAGGTAGTCTTAGTGGATTGTACCTTGGCATATGAATTAGGAAAATGTTTCTTATGTGGAAAAGACTCAGAATTTCTAGTTTTGTTTTTTACATGCTTAGCATTCTTATGCACATAAATACTATTAGATGCACGCCAATCCCTAGTCTTTTGAGTGCTCCTAGGTAGTGGTTTACAACTACTAGCAGTGCCTTGAAATCTCGTAGAATTCCTCACCCTAGGTCTTACACCTAAAATTCCGTCTTTTCGAATCTGTGCCTTTTTTCTAGCTTTTTTTAGATAATAGTTCTTTCACAAGTCATTCATATCATATGAATTCTAGGTTTTAATGCTTGGTTTTGACACTATTTTTGAACTAATCCTAGAGGTGCTGGGAGTAGAAGTGGCTACGTGTTGAGAGTTAATGGAGCTAGAAGCCTTATTCTTTGGTAACTCTGGTGAAGTGACTGGTTTTGACAAAACTTGTTTCTCATCAACTTGGGAGGCAAACCGTGTTTTGAAAATTTTGGTCTTTCGGATATAAACGCAGAGAGGTCGCCTAACAATGGACCGGTTTCTAATGGGATGAGAAACTGGTTTCCCCAAGGTTGATGGTTTTGTAAACTTAGTGTTCACACTTTTTCTCTGATTTTCCTAAGCTCATTTTTTAAGGCAACAATAGCGAAACTCTTTTCCTGAAGTTGAGCTTTGATTTCATCAATTTTTTTTATCAAAGAGTTTGTTTGCTCTATTGACTTAGATCTAGCTTCTTTGACAGAGTCACTTAGTTCTATGTGATGCTTTCTCAACGACTCATTTTCCATTAGTAATTTGGCCACACAAACCGCTAATTCATCATTTCTCATTTGAATATCATCAATAGTATTAACATCAGAATTACTTGTAACCAAATTACTTTTCACATGCATATTAGAAATATGTTTCTTCAAATTGTTGATAGTTGACTCTTTGTCTTGGTGAGCTTTCAAAGTGTTAATTTCAAAAGTTCATGGAATTCGTGAAGTTTCGGATTTTACATGGTTTGTTAAGTTGAAAACTTTCTTCTTTACTCAGTATCGCAATTTCAAGTGAAATGCAATGTTTTCAAGTTTTGAGAATTTGTTTGAAAGTTCATCAAAAGACTTTTCATCAACCATATCATTTGTTTTGAAATCATTAGACTCACCTCAACCAAGGAACATTTATCGAATCATGTTCAACATTAAGATCGGTATGTTTAGGTACATTAGCGATGCACTATGTTGAGCAGTTAAGGGTACCTCATCACATGACACCGCTCAATTTCCACATCGGTCCGATATCGCATCCACATCATGTGTAACAAGAGTTCTTGGACATTGGTCGTGTCAAGCTTATCTATCTCGAGCCTCAGATTTAGTATCAATCGATCCATCATCCGGTGCTTTACCCGACTCATCATTATTTGTTGTCTCGACATTCTTTATCGCATTGTTCTAAGAACACCCGATTCTTGACGGAAGATGGCACTACATGTTCGATCCCTAATTGTGGACAAAATCATGCGAGGTGAGGTGAAGTAAGCGATAAGTTTCAATGTTACTTTCCATTAGCATGGCATTTTGTAGCCTAAAGCGGTGTGTTAGCCTTAATAGTTTTTATTAGAAGTGATGGTCATTCACATTTAGGAACTTTGTAACGTGTGATAGATATCGTATGAGAATAGTCAACGGGCTCGTGGATTGGACTAAGCTAAATGGCTAGAAGTTATGTTAAGCTAGCCTTGTATAAGTTGTCATCCAATCCATGTCCAACCCATATCCACGAAGCCCATGGAAAGCCCATTAGGGCGTTTATGTCTTGTACTATAAATACCCCTCAAAGTCTCATTTGAGGGGTGTGCTTGAAGTGTGTGTGTGTGTGTGTGTTTTCTTTGGAATATACAACATATTGTGTTCATCTTTCTTTCTACACATACACGGTTTTATAACATCAAGTCACCATCTTTCTCTTAATCTTTCCTTCTTTATTTCTACGCATAGTTTGTGTTTGTGTTTCGTGGTCCACGCGTAAAGTGGTAAACGTGGTATTTGTGATATAAGGTTGATATATTTGAGGTCCTACAATTGGTATCAGAGCACAAACACAAACACAAACTATGCGTAGAAATAAAGAAGGAAAGATTAAGAACACCCTAGGAATTTATCGCTTTGTAATAAGAAAGACATTTCATCTGAATGTAATGAACGTATGAACTCTGCTAAGTTTAATGAATCTGTTGAATCATTTGTTTAACTTGCAAGAAATCCTTAACTAATGTTCATGATGATTGTGTTTCTAAGATTGTGAATGATAAGCTGTTAAGAAGAACGTTCCAAAAGAACTTATGCTAAGCGAATAGGAAGACTAGTTGCGAGACTTAGGCTTTACACTCGATAGGGAGCATAATGTTTACTTTAGGAATGACATTTGAAACCCAGGTAGAACTTTCACACTCCGAATGGTAGAATGAGTGATGAACTGTCTTACCAATAGATAACTTCTATGAGTGTGATCGAGTTTTACCTCTAACCCAAAGGAACCAAAATCAAAGCGGTTTCCAAAATCTTCTTCTTTGTTATTGGCGAGGTTATCGAAATATGTCTTTGGATCGTGACTCGGGTTGCTTCAAGCACATGACCAGGAATCTGAAGTGTTAGGAATTAGAAAATTCCATAGTGAAGAGTCGGTCACCCCAAATATTATCTAGCATAAGTTAGCTCGTAGACTTGTCGTTATTTACGTTTCTTAGTAGTTTATTAGTTAGTTTGTAGCGTAATATAGTTTAGTGCAACACCGTGGAGGAAGGACGGGTCTTTACCCTTTGTATCCACGATCCACAGCCGATAGGAGGTCGTTGAGTCTGTAAGTATAAATACCCTTCCATCCATGGAAGGGTGGTGCTCATTTTAATCTAACATTTCCTTTGAGTAAACCTCTAGCAAGAACACCCTCTCTCTCTACTACTCTCTCTAAAATGGAAAACATGTATTTTGATCTCCCAAGACCACCCGAATCATCAAACACATAAATATTGGATCCTAACAATTGGTATCAAGAGCCAAGGTTGTTGTGTTGTGTTGATTTGTGTGGTTTCACATCATGGTTATGTTGGTTTTTGGATCATGTTCAAAACTGTTTTTAGCACTATTTTTGTGGGTCGGATTATTTTTTTTCCGAATACTTTTTTGAAAAACAGTTTTTTATAACATGGTTTTTCTGTATCCTTTGTTTGGTCCACTGATAAATGTTATGGTCCATATACATTTTAACTTTCTTGTGTCTTGTCCGTGAACAATACTGCTGTCTTTTCATTTTTGCCATCATTTATGTGTAGTAAAAGTGGTCAACTGGTCATAATATGTGGTCTAACATGATAAAAATGGGTCAAAATGAAGCATACTTTTCTGCATAAGTATTTCTGGGTTATTTTTGAAGATGGTCGGAAAAGAGGTCGGAAAAACTAATCGGAAAACTCATATATTCATGTTAGCGAGTTGACTATTGAGTCACTTGCTGTCGTGGCGACTTGTCGTGGCGACTTGTCGTGGCGACTTGTCGTGGCGACTTGTCGTGGCGACTTGTTGTGGCGAATTAGTGCTAGCGACTTGTTAACTGACCTAGCGACTTATCGGTTTGGGTAGCGACTTAACTAGCGACTTGCGAGAAAGGAGATGAAAAGAGTATGACCGTGACCGTGACCACAACAAGACTCGACCATAAATCAATACCATATACCAAAACTACAAGTCGACCTCATTACCGAACCATCATGGGTCCTCGTCTCAACAATTCTGAGTGCTTATGTCAAGTGATACAAAACCATATCTAACTTAACCTAATCTAATATCAACACTTCCATCACAATCATGACTTCAACCTTCCCAACTCTCATCCACCATTTATCATGACTCGACACAAACAATTAATCTCAGTTATTTCGTGAATGTTCTAAATAAATCGACCTTGAAGGTCCTTATCACGAAACAATTCATCATCGATTTGATTTAGAAGCATGTGCATCTTTATTTATTATTGAAACTAAAAGGAAGAGGTTTATAACAATCATGTTATACCTCTCCTTGGTTCGATTGAGACGAGTAAACCATGTCAATTAAGTTAAACCTTACCCGAGACCTTGAATAAACAAGACCTTGATGCCGTTGCATATGAGAAATGAGATTGGAGTTGGATTAAACTCAGCTGAAAATGATATAAATCATTTTGATGTATTCGAATGGTGGATCAATGGTGCTCGATTACTTTGGGTTTATGATGTGAGATTCGGATGGAGGCGAACATAATTTAAGTGTTGAATCGTGTTGGGAGATGAGCGACTTAGGTGAGAGAGATCTAAGGTGGTAGGCGTTTTTTTCGATGGAGTGATTTTAGGGTTAGGTTAGATAAATATGAAATGGTTATTATTACCACCGATTGAGAAGGAGTTGTTGGATCAAATGGGTTTGCTTGATTTTTGGATCATGATATCACCTTCAAATGGGCTTTGGCTTAACTATTCGGTTTTGGAATTCTATTATTAAAATTTGGATTGTGGGCCTCAATAATCGATTAACGAGATGTGATCCGGATTGTTTGGGTGGTGATTAATTTTATGATGTTGAGCCGTTCCAATCATTTGATTTGATTCATTTCTATTAACGGATTGAGGTCAATAGGATACTATCAAAATGATTCATCCGAATTCAATTTTTGGATATAATTTATTTTGATATCATTTGGAATTAAGTGTGGTATTTTGGTATTGATATTTTTACGGAGGGATACAAATTCACGGCTTGAATTAAATAATGGAAAAATGAATGACTACGGGGTTTTTGTACGGTATTATTGATGCGAAATTGAAGTAACATTTCTCGGGTGATCTTCTTTATCGTTGAGACGTTGGTTGGTTGGTTGCATGTGTCAAGATAACTTGTTGGAGCATAATTATTACTTAAGAAAGTTGTTGTACTCAGTGTCACACACAGCTGTGGATTGATCAAGAACTTAGAACGAGCAGCAAGTCACAAAGTTGGGATGTTTACTTCCTTTTCTAGTTAGTTGTATCGGGTTTTATCCTGATGTGGTCATTACTATTAGCCGTTGAATCAATGGAGCTTCCATTTCAGCAATTCCCATGAGATATTCGACGCCTCGTAATGTCAATGATTCTTCACTGTCTAAGCAAAATCTTTCAAGAATCTTCAGCGTCTGTTATGATTTTTCAAGATGTTTGCTTATGACAAGAACTTCTCGTGCAAATGGTCGTACACGTTATGATGCTTCCGAAAGTTCAAAACCATCATGGGGGAGAAACGTGTACTTTGATGTTTTACGGTTAACCTCCGGGAAAAGGAGTTTATACTACTTAACTTAATATGGTTTGTGAAGTTGTCTAACATTCGGGTAAAGAATTGTTGATGATGAAGTTGATTTGGTTGATGAACCGCGTGCATGTTCCCCTAAAGCAGATATTCACGAAACCAAATTTGTCATAACACCTTCAAGTCGACATTGTTTACGGTTTTGTCTTGATTTTGTAAAATCCATGAAAGAACGTATTTCTCGGTTTAAATCATAGACTTGTAAAATCCCGTGACAATGGAAACATCTGGTATTAGTAAAGTGCATTTCGGATCTATCTTACGGTTTATTCTTGGTTTGGTAAAATCCATGAAAGAAACTATTTCTCGGTTTAAACCATAGAGTTGTAAAATCCCGTATTGATGGAACCATCTTGGAGAAGAGAAAGTGTAATTCGGATCTTACTTGATCTTTGGTGCTACGGTTTCGCTTCAAAGAAGGGATAAAGGTGTATTTCATGAATTGGATGTGTGTTTGGATATTTGTCATGGCAGTATGGTTATTACTTGGTTTTACGGGGTTATGTGCTTTCGACCATGGTCGGGATGAAACCATTATCATAGTTCATTTAAATGTCAAAGGAGGCTAGATTTGAGCGATTAACGAGAAGATGTGACAACGGCGTTAATTGAGATATTTATTTGAGGTTGAAGTGAATTATCACGGCGAGTGTACTTAGCATCCGAAGATATCGGGGATGGATGGATGAAGATTATTCATGATCCTTGTTCAAGCTTATTATCAAAAGCGAAGACTTGGAAATCTAGTTATTGTTGGGTGACTTTTACTTCTTCTTTTACCACTTGGGAATTGGGCTCTTATCACCTCAAAATAACTATCACTTAAAGGAGTTACGTTGTAGTGCTCGGTGTCACATTCAATTGTGGATTTTCAAGAGGTTATGTCGTCTATTACTTGATGGTTGGTTGGGTGAAGAGTATAGAGTACTTAGAGATTCAAATGGGCATGAATTCTCGACACGCTCTTTGTTACATATGTGCAAGTTTAAGTCATGAGTTCGGGGTAGTTTACTTGTGGTCAAATTCATTATATCGGGTTTCTCCATCTGTTGTCACTACAAAGAGCCTCTTGAATGATAATGGGGTTAATTACATTTTGCCAAAAGAGATGTTGAAAAGAGAGATTATGGCGTCTGCTCACATCGGTTCGGGCCTCGTTCTCTAAAGAAAAGAAAAGTGTACGCTTGATGCGCTTTATCTTACGAAGAGAAATCTTCTTATTATGACCATTCTCATCAACATGCTTCATACTTTTTCAATGCGCTTGGTCATCAAGTGAACCGGGCTACCACTCGATTGTTTTCTCATTCCACTTGCTCGATTATAATGAAGATGGCGACATCATGTGCCGATTTTGCGGGAGAAGTGTGAATGGAACATTCGGATGATTTTCACTTAATTAGTCAAGAATGGCAACTCCGTATGCAATTCTTGAGGGGAGAAAAGTGTGAAATTACGGCATGGTTGATTATTATTTGAGAATTTAAATGGTCATACGGCTCTAAACTCATGTAAGAACCGAGCTTCTTCTTATCGGGTAATCTTCACATGGGTTTCTTCTTAAAGAGCCGTTAGTTGACATCTTCACAAGTCGATATGAGTTTATTGACAAAGTGCTTCCGGTTAATGCTTCACGCACATCAACATGATGATTCGAACAACCCTCTGTTCTTGTTTGATGTGATTGGTAGTTTGGTGTTACCATCTTGTGTGTTCGTTGTGACCTGATTCTTGATTTCCTTGATGAACATCTTTACATTCTTGTTTGATTGGGAGGATTTTAGTTAAGGGATTTGCAAGATGTAAGTTGATTGGGATGCTTTTGATGATGTTCTTGTTTTGGTGAGTTGAAGATGTTAACTATCTATTCCCAATGGACAATCTTGAAGAAGGTCGAGTCTGATCTATTCTACATTTACGCTACATGTTAGAAGACTAAAAGGCGAGTTGCGATTGATTATCAAAAGACTTCTTCTTGTCTGGTCATTCATTATCTGATTGTCGGTTTAGGGAGAGCACTAATTGGGGAGAGTGATATGTCGAATTTAAGCCCCAATTAGACTTGCTCACATTCTTGACAAGTTGATTCTCACAAAGACTTCAAGTATTCTTCTCAAAAGATTTCAAGTATCCGGGCTTACAAAGTGTTCTTGATTACGAGTGTCAAAACCAAACAAGGGGAAGGAGACACATCTAAGCGAGTAAACTTGATGGGCTTAATACTTCTAAGTGATTGAAGATATCCGGGAAGACTAATGTCATTACCGAGAGAAACTCAATGTTTGACTCAAGGCGTTTAGTGTTCTTATTCCAACTATGTGGGGAAGAGATGGAAGAGTTAGTTTACGAAGATATAAGAGGTACATTGGTGTGTGATGATCTCGATGTTATCGCAATCATCGGGGAGAGAATTGTGAACATTGGGGATGCTCATTTGTTTTACTTGATGGCTTAATCATTATTCAGAGATATAATCACTTATTCGGTGTTGACATCCATGAGATAATCGATGATTCGCCCGCTTCTTCAATGTTATCGGTTGTTCTCTCTTTGGGGAATGTGTACTTGGTCCTTGAGCTTCATACACGATCATCGGGAAGAAAGCCATTGTTTACCACAAACATTGGGAGGTGTTTTCCTTAGGGCATGATGTGTATTTGGGAGAGTTCTTGGATATTGGTGTGCCGGGTTCTTGAGCTTCATACACATTCATCGGGGATGAAAGATGTGAACATTGGGAGTTGTTCTTCATTACCCTCATGATGTGTATTCGGAGAGTTCTTGAGCATTATACAAAGAGACCGATCGCATCAATTCAACTACTTGGGGAATTGTTCTCTTGACACCTTTTGGAACGGATCGCTTGTACGTCGGTTGAAAGGAAATTTGAGAAGTGTTATTTATGTGTGGGATGAAACGTTCTTGATGTTCTTGTTGATGATATAACCCGAATGGAGATCCTCGATTATCGTTCTTAAATGGAGCGGTATTTATGATAATGGTGTGCTTCCTTGTGCACTGGCTAAAGCAAGCTTGAAATAGAGCTTGAATCGCTCATCTTAAGGATTTTCGGTTTGGGGAAGTCGCGAGTCTCACTTTCAGATGGTTCAATTTCTCACTATTCAGGAGCATCGAAAGCTTTGGTGGTGAATGTTTAAGAGATGATGACTTCCATCTTCTACAACGGGGCTGTTCGATATCATTATCTCGGTACTCGTATCATCATCTTCTTTAACTATATCATCTATTCTATCCTTGTAAATATTTATTCGAAAAACAAAATACAAAAATATAAAACCAAAAAAAAAAAAGAACTAGAAAAATATAAAACCAACAAAAAGAAAATAGAAAATTATAAAACCTTCAAAACCCATAAAAATCGAAAATTTGAAAAAGACCAAAAATATGTTTTCTCAAGACATGTCTTACGGTATCGATAACATCTACGGTCTTAGAAATGTCATTCAATAATGGCACGGGACTTTAGATGAAGTTCGCGAGGAGGTGTAAATATTCTTTTCCAAAACATGTCTAATAATATGGCTTGCAGTTACTTGATTTGTGACCCGTGCTTAAACTATGGCTTGCTATAATTTCGAGATAGCAACCCGCTCTTCAAAAGAAAGGAAAGTTTGCGCTAAAACAATTTTCAAATATTTCGTGCACTTATCCTAAAACAATTTAAGGAAAGTATGTCGAAGGATCTTTGTTCCTACACAAATGTTTTTCCGTCTATAATTCTTGAAAAATATTTGTTGTATTTCAAAAATGGTGGTAAAATGAGTTGCTTGAAAAATCAATCGGGATCGAGTTTTCGTATTAACACCAAAAACTCAATCGATGAATTCAAAGACTTTTAAAACTTTTCAAGAAAAGAGTCATTGATTGAGGGAAGAATATTTTCAAATTTATATCATCTAACGGACTTTCTTAAATATCCTACGTGTTTATCCGAAAAAATATAATTGCCTATGTTGAAGGACTAGGTTTCTAGGATATGATTGTTAGGTTTAGATGATTAAAGTTTGATGAACACATTATTCCCATGCTATATATGATCCGATTGTTATGTTGAATTGACTTTAATTAGTCGATTCTTTGTTATGGGTGATGTCGACCACCATATATACAGATGTGTGTTCACTAACGATGAGATATCATGGATATAAGAATGTTCGATCCGGATCCCGTAATGATGATGATTGGATGCCGAAAGGAAAGGGTAACTATTTCTTGGGTTGACAAATGAAGAAAGCGGAGCTTAATTGGACTTCAATGGAGAGTTGGCATATATGCAACATAAGAGGTCTCACCGCATCGCAGATGGTTTTCTTCTAAGTGATTGAAGAAAAGCGGAGCTTAATTGACCTCGGTTGGCATTCAAATGCAGCGTAAGAAGAAGTCTCAACGCATCGTGACGGTTTTCTTCCAAGCCCTACGGCAACAACGTAAGCTTCTCAACCACCTAACATATCTTTGTGCGGGATAATCGTGATGATACCATTTCTCTAAAACTTTGAAATATTGTTTTTAAAAATGGAAAAATATTGTTTTGAAAATATATTGGACTAAATTTTGAAAATCACGGACTTCATTTTATCAAAACTTAAGTCACTCAATTATTGACTTTGGTCATCGATTGAGGGGAGAGTGATTTAAAATAAACTATTTTCAATCAATATTGCTTCATAAAAGTCCGGTTTATGCGTTAAAAGTGGTGATCTAAAGATTTAATGTTATGTTATGGTATGATTTTCTTTAGAATCAAGGTCTTTCAAAATGAAATTTTTCGTTCTTGTTTGATTGTGAAATTGTTTTATTTTACTAAAAGATCTCTTAAAACTATCATACCGACACTAACAATCTTTAATGTCTTAAAATGGTCCTTATCATCATTTTCAAAATTAAATCTTGCCACGTCTTTCCCCAAATTTTTCTAAATGATTTAAATCAGTTGGGATCACAAATCTCAAATGGTTTGATATTTCTGATCGGGGTAGAGATCGTGATTTAAATCTCAAATATGTTTTAATGGAATGAGTTTTAGTCCTTTATAGGCACTCCTGCCTCCATGTGCCAAACGATTTCAAATACACAATGCACATGTTGAGGAGGAGGATTTATCCAAAAACAAGATGAGTATTTAAACCTGGCCACATATTCTCCCATGTTTTCCAAACTCGATTAAATCACTTGGGATCCAAAATCTCAAAGGGTTTGATATTTTTGATCGGGGAGAATTTGTGATTTAATAATGAAATTTGATAAAAGGTGATCGCTTTGATTTAATTGTGCAGTGCTCTCTCATATGTGCTAAAAGCTTTGAATCTCGAAGCACATATTGAGGGAGCATAACTATCGAGGTACAAAAGTTTTTTTAAAAGAGATTTATAAAGTACCTTGATTGAGTTATCAAATGGTTTGATTAATGGATTTTGTGATCGTGGATGTGCTTCAAAAGAACTCTTGCCTCTATGTGATAAAAATGTTTTTAAAATATCTTACGCACATATTGAGGGGGAGAATTTTACCATGAAAATCAAATGGCTTTTTCTAAAGAAATTGTGATCAAGAAATTATTTCAAAGAAATTATTTCAAAAAGAACTCTTGCCTCCATGTGATAAACAATTTAAAAAAATCACACGCACATGTTGAGGGGGAGGTTTTCTAAATGATCAAAACTATTAAGGTACAAAATGCTTTGATCTCGTATCACAAGTACCTTGATTGGTTTTCCAAATGATTTTTCAATTGGTTTCATGAAGGAAAGAACAATACCAAAAGACCGACCAATTTACTTTATGCATGGTGTTATAAGGATGGTTAGGTTAGGTATTTGTTCCCACGATCCGCCGAGCAGGAGGATCTACCCATGGACAATCCACTAGATAGTGTAGAGTCCTTAGGAATATTGAAAAAGGAGAAAATGAGAATATGGGAAGAGTGCGGATGAGACGAGCTAGTCTTGGAATAAACCCAACAAGGTTCTAGTAATGAAGTCTCGGTAAGCAATGAAGGGGTTGAAGAATGAAAAGAACCGAATGTGAAAAGGGTGAAAAGAAATAGCCTCCATCAATTCAACCTTAGGCGAAACCGGGTTCAATACATATGCTACTTGGTGGTTACTAAGGTAACACCGGTATTGAAGACAAGACATCATGGACCCAATGATGCACTTGCACTAAACTTCCCAAACCACTCAAGTTCCTCTTAAAAGGGCTTGTTTCATTCTCACGGGTAACCGACATTATCTATCGACTTTCTCTTAGAGATTGTTGATATTGAAGAAGGAGACCCTCTCCCTAGTCTCAAACACGGGAACCAAATGTGCACTATTGAGTCTAGAGCCAAGAGATCATCCACAATATCTCGTTAGGACACTAAATTCTTGAAGACTTGCTTTTCACACAATGTGGAAAGTAAGTATATATTAAGAGTCCCACGATTATCCTTGTGGTATTGCCGAACATCCGAGTGGTATGTAAAAGTATTCACGATGAAGATGGAAATCCTTCAGAGCCAACATCAAACAAGCTCTTGGTGGGTGACATGTGAGATCTTCTCGTAAGATCAAACTTGTGACAACCGGATAGAAACAATGGGCGATTCGGTCTTGAATCAACCTTGGTCCGAGAATGGAATTGACGAATACTTTTGGAAAACCGTTCGATGTGCAAATCTTCTTTTCTCAAGCACGTCGAATGTGTACTTATGTTTTCAAAATTCAAAAGTATCTACGATTGAAAAATACTTTTAGAAAACCGTCGATGTGCGAATCTCTTCTTTTCGCTAGCACGTCGATTGTGTACCATTCTCTAATACAAAAGTATTTTGATTGAAAATTGATCTTACTCATAAAACCTTCGTTGTATTGCAAAACTCTTTCTTCAAGCAATACGCGATTGTTTTTCAAATCATTTTCATCAATCGGTGAATCTCAATTATTGGTTCACTCACTCCGTGTTGTCTTCTTTGAGACGTTCGGTTTGAGAACGGCTAGAACAATTGCGAAACCCTGTCAAGGAGATTCTTAGGAATCCTACCGATCATGTGCAAGATTTATCTTCGATCAGCGGGGCCGTGGGCGTGTACCTCAATTCGGTGAAAGTGATCAAAGACACTTTCGTGTTTTATTGCTAGCTGTTGTTTGCGGTACACTTGACGGTTCGGTGATCGAATTGAGGAGTCAATCCAAAGCCGCATGCTCACAAAGCATCCACACTTAATTTGAAGAAATCATGGTGGTGCATATCTACATAACACGGCTCGATATTTCATACTATGCTTATGCTTCACTCCGCAAATATCATGAACGAGAAGGCTTCCGCTACTCTCATGGAAAGATGTCATGATTCAAAAGTGTGAGCATGTCGGTCCGAAAGTCACAACTTCACATGATGGCAACACAATAAAGGGTGATCCGGAGATTTCTTTGTGGTGATGATCTCAAAGAAAGCTCGAAGATCATCAAAGATGTGGATCGATTAAAGGCCTCCACTCAAAGTACAAAACCGTGCGGACTTTGAAGAATCACTACTAAAGCACAAAGATTGTTGAAATGAAGAATTGAAGTCTACGAGCTCAAGAACAAAGACAAGAATAGAATGCTAGGATTGAAATGTAAAAATTGGGGTGACCTCCTTAGGGGAGATTGTTAGAATTAGAAAATTCCATAGTGAAGAGTCGGTCACCCCAAATATTATCTAGCATAAGTTAGCTCGTAGACTTGTCGTTATTACGTTTCTTAGTAGTTTATTAGTTAGTTTGTAGCGTAATATAGTTTAGTGCAACACCGTGGAGGAAGGACGGGTCTTTACCCACCGTATCCACGATCCACGAGGCCGATAGGAGGTCGTTGAGTCTGTAAGTATAAATACCCTTCCATCCATGGAAGGGTGGTGCTCATTTTAATCTAACATTTCCTTTGAGTAAACCTCTAGCAAGAACACCTCTCTCTCTACTCTCTCTAAAATGGAAAACATGTATTTTGATCTCCCAAGACCACCGAATCATCAAACACATAAATATTGGATCCTAACATGAAGGCTGCGATCAATTTCGTTTGGAAATTCATGGGAACCGACGTTTGGAAATGATCATGTAGCACTATCATGGGTTATGGAGATCTACCTTTCGAAATTATTTGATCACTGGGTTTACTATGTCGAAGGGTTGGGACACAATTTGTTTTCGATCAGGCGATTCTGTGATGCGATTTAGAGGTTGCCTTTAGGAGAAATTCATGCTTCGTTAGAAACTTGGATGGTAATCGATCTCTTATCCGGGAATCGTGATACAAAATTGTATGCTATCGACATTAACCAAATGGCCTCGTCATCACCAATATGTCTTATGACACGAGCATCCGGAACAAAGTCACGGTTGTGGCATGAGCGGTTATCCCATCTCAATTTCGACACCATCAACAAAGCGGCCAAAGACAACATCGTCAATGGACTTCCAAAGTTCAAATACACAAGGATCACTTATGTCCATCATGCGAACAAGGAAAAGCAAAAGAGCATCATATAAACCCAATCCGTACCTAGTTCGGAAGCAAGGTTGCATATGTTGCACATGGACTTATGTGGCCCAATGAGAGTTGAAAGCATTAACGGAAAAAGTATATTCTTGTTATCATCGATGATTATTCAAGATATACATGGGTTAGGTTTTGAGATCAAAAGGCGAAGCACGTGCATCATCATCACCTTCTTGAAGCGTATTCAAGTACTTCTTCAAGCTCCTGTAAGAGTTGTAAGAATGCACAACGCACCGAATTCACAAATCGGTGTTAAGAGCTTATTTTGAAGATGTTGGAATAACTCATCGACATCGGTTGTTAGAACTCCACAGCAGAATGGGGTAGTTGAAAGAAGAAATCGTACTCTTGTGGAAGCTGCGCCGCACAATGCTAATTTATTCCAATTGCACCGTTATTTCTATGGGCTAATGTTGTTGCCAACGCTTGTTTCACTCGTAACCGATCCTCATCCATCCAAGATTCAATAAAACCCCATATGAAATAGTGAACAACAAAAACACGATATCTCTTACTTTCACGTGTTTGGCGCTTTGTGCTATCGACAAACGACAGAGAAGATCTAGGTAAACCGAAAGCTAAAGGTGATATTGGAATCTTTATTGGATATTCGAGATAGCTCGAGGGCATTGTGGTGTATAACGAAGAACTAGGAGGATCATGGAGACGATGAGCGTGAATTTGATGAACTTTCACAAATGGCTTCGAGAGACTCGCTCTAGAACCCGCACCAAACCCGAGACTTTTGGACACATCGATTCGGGACTCGTACATCAAAGAGCTCCATCAACTTTGCCGACACACCTCATGAAAAGAATGGGAGAAATTCTTTGAGTTAATGTTCGATGAATACTATGGTGGAACATCGACAAATGCATCAAACCATCATTCATTGCACCGCTCAAAATCATCCACCACCACCAATGGAAGATGCATCTACAACGGTCGAAACAAATGCACCAACTCCATCAACATCATCTACATCTACTCCAATTCTTCAAACAGTTTTACCGGTTGATGAGCAAATTCAAAACATATCATTTCAAGAAGAACCTACACAAAACCGAGCGATGCAACGTTAGATGTCGACTTATTTGAAAACTTCGTTTGCTACGGAATCACCTGAATCATCTTCAAGCTTACGAGAACCATCTAACTACTTTTCGTATAATCTACGGTATCCTTCTACTCAAGTGGACTAAAGACCATCCGCTTGAACAAGTTATTGGTGAACCGTCAAGGCCGATTCAGACGAGGCGCCAACTTGCCACCGATTGCGACTTATGCATTTACCTTTGCTCAATTAGCAATATAGAGCCAAAGAACATTCGCGAGGCAATGGCGAGAACCCGTATGGATAGAAGCGATGCGGGAGGAACTTCTCCAATACCGTCTACATGACTCTTGGGATATGGTTCCAAGACCAATTGACATTCGCGTCATTGATCTCAAATGGTTATGGAAGAACAAAAGGGATGAAGAGATGACCGTAATTGCAATAAAGCTCGTCTTGTGGCCAAAGGATACGAGATAGGAAGAAGGAGCAGACTTTGAAGAGTCATTAGGCGGTAGCTAGACACAGGCGATCGGGATATTCTTAGCCTATGCAAAAGTGTTTCAAATCTTTTCTGTCATTCGATTCATTATCAAGAAAATGCAAGGGAAATAAAACCTACCTTGATGCTGCATGTTTATCTAGTTACCATCCCTATGGTAATAAAGAAGGACACATGCCATTCCTGTGGCCATCTCGAGCCAATCCTATGGCGAGGTTATGATGAGATGTTGCTTGGGATCGATCTAATGTAATGATGTGTCTTAATTGATATCTAATAGAGATTTGTTGGTTCGAATATATTGGTATGACAAAGGACGAATTTTTTTTGGATGTGTTGATCGGTTTGGATGATTGTTTATATTGATATCCGGTTTTTTTTGTGATGATTTTGATAAGACAGTGAATAAGGGAGGCATTTTTTTTAGTGAGATGAGGGTGGATTTGTTATGTGGAAGATTAGGGTTTGGTGATTGAGTGTGAGAAGGTTGGGGGCTGATAATACTGGATGTGTGATTAGGTTTGAGGTTATGTGAGAAGTGAGTGATATATAGTCCCGAAATATTAAGGTTGTTTGATGTGGGCCGAACAGTTCCTTACATTCTATTGTACATGGGCCGTGTTATTACTCACGTGATTGGGCTGCACCTATGAATAAAATGGATCAAGTGGAGGGCTTCGGTAAGAAATTGTTATTACCAACACGTTTAGAAAACTAAGATCACCACATTTTTGACGTATGGAGTTAGCTTTTGTTATGATACGTATGGAGATCTTTGGGTTGTAAGTAGTTAGCTTTTGTTATACGTATGGTGATCTTTGGGTTGGATTTAATATGGTGGTTTAGTTCTCTTGGGTTGTTGTGTGTTGGGCCACGTTTGGACTTTATGAGCTTGTTAAAGGGAATTATTGGAATGGACTTTGTCTTGACGCATGTAGAGATAAGAATTTGTATCACATTTGTGATCAATTTTGCTAAACGGATTTGTACAATAAGCTTGCTATCAAGACTGTTAACCGGTTTTGGATTCGAACTATTGAGATTGGGAATTATTAGGATCACTTTGGTGAGATGATTTTTTTTGGTCACTTTACTTGGAATAGGTTTGGCGAGATTTGCAAAGATTTGAAAGGATTAATCACATTTAGGGCTTATGTGAAAATTGATTGAACCTGGATTATTGTGACCATCATATGTGATTTGGATTGGATGTGGTGTTAAGATGTTGTGCTAATATTTTTGATAATGAGACTGAGTTATGAGATTTATCTATGAGTTTTGATGATGAGATTTGGTGTGATTCAATGAGTTTTGTGGTTTTGGTACTTGGGTATATACATCTTCACGAAGAATTTTATGTCACAGGCTTGAAGTGTTTATTTGAACAAGGTTGACTACGGGGATGTGTGAACGGTATTTCTTACTTGGGTTTGAAGTGAAGTCTTTCGGGCGCGCTTACTTATTTCGTCTTCTTGCTTTCTACCCTTCCGCGAAGATGACTTGTTTGGGCATTAATAGAGTGTGATAAAGACTTGGCTATTTAATTACGTTTGTGATTCTTTCTCGCTTAACCCACAACGTAACTATCACTTCGGTGTCTCACTCAGTTGAGAATGTCAAGAGGTTTTGTACATTGGGTACACTGTTTCTTCTTCACAAGCATTAGTACAAGTTTAAGTAACAAATCTGGAGAATTTCACTACATGATCAAGTTTGGTATATCGGGTTTACTTCACCAGGAGGTCACAACATTAGCCGACATAATACGTGAATGATGTGTTTACCATTGGATGGTTGATGATGTTGATGATGTTAGATAATCAACCGCTGCATGTTCCCCTAAAACAGATAATCACCGAAACCAAAGTTATCATTACACTCAGTGACATTGTTTACGGTTTTGTCTTGATTTTATAAAATCCACGAAAGAACCTATTTCTCGGTTTAAATCATAGACTTGTAAAATCCGTGACAATGGAAACATCTGGTCTATGTAATGTGCATTTCGAATCTATCTTACGGTTTATTCTTGGTTTTGTAAAATCCCTGAAAGAAACTATTTTCGGTTTAAACCATAGAGTTGTAAAATCCGTATTGATGGAACCATCACGGAGAAATGGAAAGTGTATTTCGGGATTTTTTTTTCTGATGTTGGTGCTATGGTTTCTACTTCGAAGAAGGGATAAAAGGGTATACTTCATGAATTGGATGTGTGTTTGGATATTCGTCTTGGCAGTTTGGCTATTACATGGTGTTACGAGGTTACGTGCTTCTAACCATGGTCGGGATGAAACCATTATCATAGATCACTTAAAACGTCAAAGGAGGCTAGATGTGAGCTTTTAACCAGAAGATGTGATAACGGCGTTAATTGAAGATTATTTATTTGAGGTTGAAGTGAAATATCACGGCGAGTGTACTTAGTATCCGAAGGTATCGGGATGGTTGGATGAAGATTCTTCAAGATCCTTGTTCGAGCTTATTATCAAAAACGAAGACTTGGAAATCTAGTTATTGTTGGGTGTCTTTTACCTTTTCCTTTACCACTTGGGGAATTGGGCTCATACCACCACAAAATAACTATCACTTTAAGGAGTTACGTTGTAGTGCTCGATGTCACATTCAATTGTGGATTTTCAAGAGTTAATGTCGTCTTATACTTGATGGTTGGTTGGTTGAAGAGTATAGAGTACATAGAGTACTTAGAGATGCTAATGGAAATCGGCACCGCTCTTTGTTACATATGTGCAAGTTTAAGTCACGAGTTCGGGTAGTTTACTTGAGGTCAAATTCATCATATTGGGTTTCTCCATCATTTGTCACGACAAAGAGCCTCTTGAATGATAATGAGGTGATTACATGTTTTGCTAAGAGATTGAAAAGAGAGATTATGACGTATGAACACAACAGTTCATGCCTCGTACTCTTAAGAAAAGAAAAGTGTACGTTTCGATGCGCTTTATCTTCGAAGAAGAGAAATCTTCTTATGACGTATGAACACAACAGTTCATGCCTCGTACTCTAAAGAAAAGAAAAGTATGCGCTTGATGCGCTTTATCTTGAAGAAGAGAAATCTTCTTATTATGACCATTCTCATCAACATGCTTCATGCTTTTTCCATGCGCTTCAGTTATCAAGTGAACCGGACTACTGATGATTGTTTTCTTATTCCACTTGCTCAACTATAATGACGATGGCGACATCCTGTGCTAATTTTGTGGGGGAGAAGTGTGAATTGACTACATTTGGGTGATTTTCACTTGTTTAATCAAGAATGGCATCTCCGTATGCAATTCTTAAGGGGGAGAAGAAGTGTGATAATTTTGCATGGTTGATTGATATATGAGAATAAATGGTCAAACGGCTCCAAACTCATGTAAGAACCGAGCTTCTACTGATCAGATCATCTTTACATGGTGTTTCTTTGAAGAGCCGTTGGTTGACATCTTCACTCGGATTGATGAGTTTATCGACAAAGTGCTTCCGGTTAATGCTTCATGTATACATCAACATGATGATTCGAACAATCTCTGTTCTTGTTTGATGTGATTGGTAGTTTGGTGTTACCATCTTGTGTGTTCGTTGCGGCACGATTCTTCGATTTCCTTGATGAACATCTTTCTGTTCTTGTTTGATTGGGAGGATTTTAGTTAAGGGATTTGCAAGATGTAAGTTAATTGGGATGCTTTTGTGGGATGCTTTTGGTGTAAGTTGAAGATGTTAACTATCTATTCCCCAATGAACAATCTTGAAGAAGGTCGAGTCTCTGATCGGTTCTACATTCTCTGCTACATGTTAGAAGACTAAAGGCGAGTTGCATTTGATTATCTAAAGACTTCTTCTTATTCCATGCATTCATCATAAAGATTGTCGGTTTAAGGAGAGCACTAATTGGGGAGAGTGAAATGTCGATTTAATCCCCAATTAGACTTGCTCACATTCTGCTGACAAGTTGATTCTCACGGATGCATCGAGCTAATGATGTTCTTCTCAAATGATTTCTAGTACATGGGCTTAAAATATGTTGTTGATTACGAGTATCAAAACCCGCAAGGGGAAGGAGACACGTATCTAAGCGAGTAAACTTGATGAACTTAATACTTCTAAGTAATTGAAGATATCTCGGGAAGACAAATGTTATTATCAGAGAAACTCAAGGTTTGACTCATGGCGAGTAAACTTGATGAACTTAATTCTTCTAAGGGTGTGTTTGGTAGGGAGAAATGAAGAGAAATGAATCTAATTTCATTTCTCAAGCATGTTTGGTAGCCAGAGAAATAAAAAGCGGAGAAAAGAGAATTCTCTGGTGGAGAAATGGAGAGAGTTGAGTAGTGTAATTTAAGTAGCTCCATTTCTCTTAATTTTGTGGAGAAATTGGAGAAATGGATTAATTTTTTGAATTTTTTTTTTTTTTTTTTTTATTATTTTTTTTTTACATTTAAAAAATTAAAAAATATATTTAAAAAATATATATATTTTAAAATTTTTTTTTTTTTTTAAAATAAGTTTTTTTTAAATAAATACATTTTTTTTAAATTATTTTTAAAAAATTATTTTTTAAAATATTTTTTAAATAAATACATACATTTTTTAAATAAATAAGTTTTTTTAAATAAATACATTTTTTCAAAATTATTTTTAAAAATTATTTTTTAAAATTTATTTTAAAAAAATATTTTTTAAATATTTTTTAAAAAATAAGTTTTTTTTTTTAAAATAAGTTTTTTTTTTAAAATTATTTTTGAAAATTTTTTTTTTTAAATAATTTTTTTTTTTTATTTCTCGGGTCAAGTCTCTCGTCGTTACCAAACATTAGAATTAAACAAAATTCTCTCCGATTTCTATTCTCTCGAGATTTAATTCTCTACTTCATTTCTTTTCTCTGAATTTTCTCTACCAAACGCACCCTAAGTGATTGAAGATATCTGGGAAAACAAATGTCATGACCGCAGAGAAACTCAAGGTTTTACTCATCAAGGCGTTCTTGTTCTTATTCCAACTATGTGGGAAGTGATGGAAGAGTTAGTTTACGAAGATGAAAGAGGTGCACAAGTGTGTGATGATTTTGATGTTATCACAATCATCGGGAGAAGATTGTGTACATTGGGGATGCTTCTTTGTTTTACTTGAGGGCTTAATCGGTGATTCGAGAGATATAATCACTTATTCGGTGTTGACATCCGCAGATTGTTACCCGCAGAGATAATCGATGATTCGGCTGCTTCCTTCAATGTTATCGGTTATTCTCTCTTTGGGCATTCGGTGCCGGGTTCTTGAGCTTCATACACTTTCTTGGGGAGAAAAGTATACATCGGGGTTATTCTTTAGCTATTGGACTTAACTGCTCGTCGATGGTATAAGTTTCTTTGTCTTGGTATGTGTATTCGGGTTCGTGAGCTCTAGTCTAAGAGACTGACTGCATCAATTCAACTACTCGGGGGAAGTGGTCTCTTGATACCTTTTGGAATGGATTGCTTCAGATGTCAGTAGTAAAGAAATATGAGAAGATTGTTTTATGTGTGGGATGATACGTTGTTGTTGCTCTTATGGATGATATAACCTCGAACGAAGAATCACGGTGATTATTCTTAAAAGGAGCAGCATGATCAATGATAATGGTGTGCTTCTTTGTGCACCTGGCTAAGAGAAGCTTGAAAGAAAGCTTTGAATCACCTTTCACTAAAGGATTTTCGATTTGAAGCGCCAAAGTCTCACTTTCGGATGGTTCAATTTCTTTCTTGATTCAAGAGCCACGGAAGCTTTGGTAGTGAATGTTTTAGAGATGATGACTTCTATCTTCTTCAACGGAACATTCGATATCCTTATCTCGGTACTCGTATCATCATCTTTCTTAAACTATATCATCTACTCTATCTTTGTATATATTTATCGAAAAACAAAATACAAAATATAAAACCAACAAAAGAAAATAGAAAATATAAAACCATCAAAATCCCATAAAATCTATAAATTTAAAAATACCAAAATATGTTTTCTCAAAACATGTCTTACAGTATCGATAACATCTCATGGTCTTAGAAATTGTAGGATATTGGTTTTACATACACATCATAACACAATCAAACATAGGCGTATAGAAGATGAGTTTTAGAGAGAAAGTTAGAGGTTTAGGGAACTTTAGTGAGAGAAAGAAAATCTTATTATGAGCTCCAACTCTACCTTGGAAGGTAGAGAGTATTTATAGTCTTACAATAAAACGCCACACAATGGGCTATGGATCGGGCATACGGTGGGTAAAGACCGTCCGTCCTCCACGGTGTTACTTAACTAAATACTACTTAACTTAAAATAACTACGACTACGAGCTTTTAACGACTACATATACTTGAGGTGACCGACTCTTTAATACCGGAATTTCTAATTCCTAACAATCTCCCTAAGGAGGTCACCTCAAACATATACTAACATTACATTGAATACAAACAGATATGTCATTAACAATTGTTCTTGCATTCTTGATGTAGTACTTTGCTCAAGCTCGTAGTCATTGATTCTTCTCATTGCATGTTTGGTTACTCTGGGTGGAGGTCTTTTCTCGATCCACGTGATAATAAATTTGAGCCGACTTTTGAGATCATCACCTACTTAAAAATCTCCGAGATATCCATTGTGGTGTTGGTATTATGTGATGTTGTGACATTCGGACCGACATGCTCACATTCGGATCATGATATATTCTCATCGAGTAGCGGAAGCTTTAGTTGATTCATGATATTGGCGTGATGTAGCGAAGCATGGAGTGAAAATATCGAGTCATTGATGCACTAATCATGATTTCTTTTGAGATGAATGTGTTAAGTGAGCATGCGGCTATGGATTGACCGCTTCATTTCGATCACCGCAAACGTCGGGTGTACCGCATACAACAGATTAGCAATAAATCGCACAAAAGTGTCTTTGATCACTTTCGTTGAATTGAGGTACACGCCCACGCCTCGCTGTTCCAAGTTGATCGATACATAATTCAGTGGTTTCTTGACGGGTTTCGCGAATGCTCTAGTCGTTCTCAAACCGAACATCTCAAAGAAGACAACACGGAGTGAGTGAACCAATAATTTTAAGTCCACCGATTGATGAAAAGAGATTTGAAAACAATCGTGTATTGCTCAATAGAAATTGTTTTTGCAATATAACGAAGGTTTTATTGAAAATCAATTATCAATCATAAAACACCTTTTGGTTTGAAAATGAGTACACGGTCGATGTGCTAAAGAAAAGAGTTGTTAAGCACAATGACCGGTTTTTCAAAGGTATCCGTCAATCCATAACTCGAACCAGATTGATTCAAGAGATTGAATCGCCCCATTGTTTCATTCGGTTGTCACATGGTTGATCTATATAATAGATCTCACATGCCACCTACCGTGAGCTTGTGTGATGTTGGCTCGAAGGTTTTCCATCTTCATTGTGAATATGTTCACATATCACTCGGATGTTCGAGCAAAACCACAAGGATAATGCGTAGGACTCAAGATATAATCTCTTTCCATATTGTGTGAAGCAGAGTCTTCATTGAAAGTGTCCTAATGAGATTTATTGATGATCTCGTGGCTCTAGACTCAATTTGTGCATATTTGGATCCTGTGTAGGAGACTAGGGAGAGGGTCTCCTTCTTCAATATCAACAATCTCTAAGAGAAAGTCAATAGATAATGTTGGTTCCCGTGAGAATGAAACAAGTCCTTTAAGAGGAACTTGAGTGGTTTGGAAAGTTGAAGTGCGGTCGTCCTTCGGGTCCATGACGTCTTGTCTTCAATACCGATGTTACCATCAAGAGCATATGAATTGAACCGGTTTCTACCCTAAGGTTGAATAAATGGAGGGCTATTTATTTTCACCTTTTCTCATTCAATTCTTTTAATTCTTCAACCCTTTAGTGCTTACCGAGACTTCATAGCAAGAACCTTGTTGGGTTTGTTCCAAGACTAGCTCTATCTCATCCGCACTCTTCCCATATCTCACTTTTCTCCTTTTATCATCATACCTAAGGACTTCTACACTAACTAGTGGATTGTCCTCGGTAGATCCCTCCGATTCAGCGGATCATGGGAACCAATACCTAACCTTATCATCCTTATATCACCGTACATAAAGTAAAGTTGGTCGGTCTATTTGGTATTGTTCATCCGCCATTGGAATCAATTGAAAACCATTTGAAAATCAATCCGGATACTTGTGATATATTATCAAAACATTTTGTACCGAATTGTTTTTGATATTTTTAGAATAAGTGCTCCCCTCAACATGTGCATCAAATGTTTGAAATCGTTTTGCACACGGAAGCAAGAGGAAGAAATTACTTTGATTACCATTTTCTAAAAGATATCACCATCACTTCCTTGATCAAATCAAGTAGATATAGCATTTCCGGAAGGATGAGGTTTCCATAAATTTGCTCCCCTCAATATGTGCCTCGAGGTTTGAAAGGAGTTTTGCACATACTAGAGGAACCCGCACATTGAGATAAATGATCACGTTTCAAGTCATAGGTGTAAGATAGATGCTCCCCTCAACATGTGAATGGAAAATTTGAAATCGTTTGTCACATGTGGGGAGGATTACATGTACATCCTTGTAAAACCATTTACCGAATCCTCGGTTTAAGTCCAATTTAAATCACAAATTCTCCCCGATCACAATTATCAAATCATTTGAGATTTGTGATCTCTTATTGATTTAAATTGATTTTGAAAGCTTTAAGGAGAATTGTGACTTGATTATGAAAGCGTTTTAAGCGATAAGGATCGGATTTTAAGACTTTAAACTCCATTGATAAAACATGCATGAATATCTTTTGAAAACAATTGAATGCCAAATAACTTTTTAATTTAATTGAAATCATTCTCCCCTCAATCAATGACATAGGTTGTTGATTGAGAGATTGATATTTTGACAAATAAGTCCAGATGATTATCAAAATAGAGACCGAGTTATTTTTCAAAGCGATTAATTTTCAACAGATAACGGTTTATAGAATCGAGCATGGAATTTTGAAAGTCATGATAAAGCATGGCTCGTTCTTTCTTTGAAAAGCGGGTTCTTGCTCGAAATGACAATAAACCATTTTTTCTCTTTCTCCCAAAATATTTTTGATTTTTGATTTTTTTTTTTTTTTTTTTTTTTTTTTTTTTTAATAAAAATTCGAACAACATCTAAAGTCTCGTGTCATTCTTTGAATGACAACATCAAGACCGTAGATATTATCGAATCGAGAGAAACAAGACAAAATGACAATATTTTTGAAGATTTTTCAAATTTTTCAAATTTTATGGATTTTGAAAGTTTTATATTTTTCTATTTGATTTTTAAGTTTTATAATTTTGTATTTTGATTTTCGAATAGATATATCAGGAGATAGATGAAGATAGACCTTTACTCCTCGCCTTCCTCCGATGACGCGTTTGAGTGTTTCGGTTGAAGGCTTTTCATGCCTAGTCGTGGAAGAATAAACTCAAAGCGTTCTCGTGGAAGAGCTTTGGTGAAGATGTCGCTAACCGGTATTCGATCCTCACAAAATAGAGTTCCACTACACCTTTTTCCACTTGTTCCACGATGAAATGATGTCGAATGTCGATATGCTTTGCTCTTGAGTGTTGAACATTGTTGCATGAGAGAGCAATAGCACTTTATTATCACAAGATGAGGGATTTTGTTGAATTCAAAGCCATAGTCGATAATTGAGATCTCATCCATAAGATTTGAGCACAACAGGATGACATGGCTATGTATTCACCTCTATAGACAGAAATAGAAGTACTCATTTGCTTCTTTGAAGACCACTCACAAGCTTATCACCCAAAACCGAGCACCTCCGCACGCATTTGACGAGTATCTTGACACCGCATGATATGCATCTCGCATATGTCGTTAGTGACATACCGGTGTCTTTCGGTACCAAAGTCCCATATTGATGGTTCCTTGGAGATACCGAAAGACCCGCTTAATCGCTTCAAGGTGCTTTTAGTAGGCTTAGCACGGTATCTAGCACACATACAAACAAAGAAACAAGATGTACGGTCTACTAGCGTTGAGGTACATCGAGGATCCAATCATACTACGATATTTCATTTGGTCTATCATGATCCCCGAGTGGTCCTCATCTAGTTTGGTTCGATCAATCATGGGAGTGTCAACAGGTCACTTGAATCAAATCCAAATTTCTTTAAGATCTCGGTTGCATATTTAGATTGATTTATGAAAATGCCTCCGGACTTTGTGAAATTTGTAATCCCAAAAAGAATGACATTTGTCCCATCATTGACATTTGAAATTTTGAACTCATTTCATTAGAAAATGATCACACTCATTGGGGTCGGTCGAGGCAAAGATGATATCATCAACATAAATTTGAACGTGAATTAAATGTTTGCTCGACTTCACGGTGAACAATGTTGGATCGATCGCTCCTTTTTGAATCCGGTGGATAGAAGAAACTTTGAAAGAGTATCATACCATGCCCTTGGAGCTTGTTTTAAACCGTAAAGAGCCTTCTTTAGACGATAAACGTGAGTTGGATGCTCGGATTCACAAAGCCTTCAGGTTGGTCGACATAGCGACTTCTTTAAGATCTCCGCTCGTAAATGCCGTCTTTACGTCCATCCGATAGACTATCATGTTCTTACTAGTGCATTAGCCAAGAAGATTACGATTGCCTCGATTCGAGCAGCGGAGCAAAAGATTCTTCAAAGTCAATACCCTCCTCTTGACGGTATCCTTTAGCAACTAATCGAGCCTTGTTCTTCAATACATCACCATGCTCATCTAGTTTCACTTTGAAGATCCATTTTAGAGCAATAATCATGGCACATTCTCGAGCGGTACTAATTCCCATACATCAAGTCGATCAAACTCATGAATTTCATCTTGCATAGCATTGAACCATTGTCTTCGTTCATGGCGGTTTAACATCCTTTGGTTCGATCTTTGAGAGTACGGAGTTGAAGAAACACCATAGGGCATCGGTTGCAAGTTGTTTCCGTGTTGATACAGGACGAGAGGATTTCCAATGATGTTGTCTAATGGATGATCGTGAGTCCATTTTCCGAGGTGTTCATGTGGCGCTTGTTGAGGGACCGAGGTAGGTGAGTCGATGTCTCTCAAGAAGATGGTTCGATGATGATTCAGAGCAAATATGTTTTCAAATGGAGCATCTTCGAGAGTAGCAAAGGGATTAACTTCATCATTGATGCGAAACATTTCCATGATGTACATTTGAAGAATGATGATTTGTTGATGAGATCAAGGATCGAAGCAGCGCTTCTTGACTTAAAGATATTGAGACCGAGGGATTTCCTTCATTCACGTGAATATGAGCACCTCTGTTGTAGGAATCGGCACCTCATTAGTACTTGGATCATAAAGTTCATCAAACATAGGATCAAACAATTTCTTTAAATCATCTTCGGATGGAGGTACATATGGAGTTTCTTGAGAAGAGTTTGGAACAAGGGATGAACCAATGGGACTGTTTTGAAGTGTGGGTCCAGAATCGAATTGTCCAGAGCCATTTGACCGGTCGACTCATCAAACGTAACGTGAATTGTTTCCATGATATTTCGGGTTCTTTTGTTGTAGATTCGGTATCCCTTTTGTTTGGAGCATACCTACAAATACTCCAATGTCTCGCTTTAGCTCTAAGTTTGCCTAAGTCTTGTCCTCATTAGTTGGATAACACAATGCACCAAACACACGAAGGAAAGAGATTAGGTTTTCGTTGTGGACAAGTTCATATGGAGTTTTTCCATGAACAGTGTGAATCGTGGAACGATTTTTGTGTAGCATGCGGTGGCAATAGCTTGACCGGAGAAACATTGGAACCTTTGAGTAAATCGGCATTGTTCTAGCGGTTTCTACAAGAGTTCGATTTCATCTTTCAACTACACCGCTCGTTGAGGAGTTCGTGGAACACTTCTTTGATGGTCGATTCCAACGCTTTCATAAAATTCACCGAGTTGTTTGTTGACAAACCCGCCCATTGTCTGCTCTTATTATTCGATTGCTTTGTTAAGCGAACTCGCATTTGTTTGATGAGTTTGATAATGATATCGAGTTTCATCCTTTGTCTTAAGAACTTGACCTGTGAATCTAGAGTAATCATCAACCACAACTAACACATATTTCTTCCCAAATATATTCGCACCTCATTGGTCCACATAAATCCATATGAATCATATGAAGAACTTCGTGACGAGTTAGTAGGTTTGGGTTTATGGGCATACTTCTTGCTTTTCCCAATTGACATCTTTGAACAAAGATGATCCTTTTCATACTTGAGTCTAGGTAAACCTACAACTAAGTCCTTTACGAGAGATCATTGATGGTACCAAGTTCAAGTGATTGAGATGACGATGCCATAACCATGACTTTGTTTTAGAGGCCTTTGACAAGAAGCAAATTGAGAAGACTTCATCATATCTTCGATAGATATGGTGTATAGATTTGAACCACGTGAACCTCTTAAAAGTTCCTTACCATCAAGTTCTCTAACGAAGGTGTATGTTTTCTCAAGGCTACTTCTAGATCGTAATCGCGAAATTGACCAACAGAGAACAAGTTGTGACCAAGACCTTCTACATAGTAAACCCCGGACATAACACTTTTGCCAACAACATAGTCTCCATAACCCATAATAGCACCGAAATGATCATTCCCGAATCTAATCGTCTCCGATGAATTTGCTCACGAAGTTCATGAGCCGTGACCGGTCGCCAATATATGCTTGGAACAACTGAGTCCAGTACCACGTAAGCGATTTAAACGATCCGCGGTTGAACATGCATAAGAGTGGATAATCTGGATAATTGGGATCCCCATGCAAGAATGGGTTCCATTTGGTTAGTAACAATGGTTGGAACACCCCATCGAAAAAGAAGCATTCATATCGTAAATTAAGGCACCGGAATCATTGTGAATTGATGCAAGATTAGTGTCTCGTATTAGCCTGCTCACAAGTGTGCTCACTTCTTAAGGAATATTTCTACCAAGAGGCATCCATTTTCTAGTGGGCATTGTCGATTATTCTTATGACCAATGGTATCCAATAATAGCCTATCTTACTAAATGTTCTTCTGTGGGTTTCCTTTGTTTTCTAACTTTCTTTCATTTTGCCTTTTGCCTTTTTAGCATTAACAAAGATTAATCGGACAATTAACATCATTAGGCAAAACATTAACACCACATTCATGATTAGAAATGTAATTCAAGCGAGACATCGATACAAGGTTTGCAAATAGTATCGAATTGAATTAATTACAAGACGCCTATGGCTAATACTAGAATCAACACGATTCGCTTTATTCGATTCAAGCTTAAAGTTCCTAGATTGTTCTTCTACTCTTTTCCAAAGGCACATTCTTAGCTCATGAGGTCCTATCATTCCTTGTATTGTCTTGAGACTTTGACTGCTCCCTTTAATGTCACCGACACTCTGTAGAGGAATGGGAACATTAGTGTGTTTACAACTCTTTACATCACTGTTTAGATGTCTTTGGGATCTGAACTACATGCAGCACACTAAGGTTCACTTTCTTAAAACTATAAGTCTTGGGATTTGTACTCCTAGAAGGCACACTTGAGTTCTCTTTCATAGCATTGATGATCCGAAATCGAACTACTTAAAGGCACACTAAGGTTCACATTCAAGACATTGGGCATCGAATGAATATCATACTTGGCAATAGGCATCGAACATGGAATCAAAGGATTAACTCTCTCACCTAAGGACTTTGGGCATATTGTGATCAAGCATTCTAGGGTTTCTTGAGATCGTTTGGCATATAGGCATGCATGTCCAATTGCATTATCATGAGGTTTCTCTAACTTATCCTCTTCAACAATCTCACGCAGACATTCTAGGCAATCCTTAAGGGATGAGAAGTATGTTTGAGCAAAGAAGTTTGTTGTTCACGAGATGAGGAGGACATATTTCATAGACAAAGCATATTTATTACAAGAGTGAACCTTTGATACACCATTCTCCCCATTGGTCATTGGCATTTTCCCTTTACCGACTCTTGATTCTCAATTTCCTTTTGCAATGAAGCTATTTGTTCGTTATTTTTGTTACTGAGTGACCTTTATTGATTCAAATAACTCATTGAAATGACGTTTAACCTTTTCATTTTCTTCTAGAAAACTTTCATTTTCCTTTTGTAATGCATTTACTAGGTTTTGAAGATGAAACATTTGAGAATTTCGAGAATCTAAAGGAGGAGGCATTTGGGAGCCTGTCATATTGTTCGCTTGACCCTTTAATTGAGAGATTTTGGCTTTCAACTTTCGATCGTGTTGCACCGAGCTTGAATCTGCTCATCACGTTTGTTAATTTGAAAACCGCATCAAACTCGAGCATCCGAGGATGTCTTGATATTTGAAGTTTTGACATTTTCTTTAAGATGTTGAGTATTTTAGTTGTAAATTAAAATGCTCAACTTCTAGTTTAGAAAAATGTTTAACCAAATTGTCGTGATCATCCGGTTCAATTTTCTCGCTTAGTTCGTAATTAGTTTTTCAAGCTCAATGACACGATCATGGGAGACTTTCGAGCAACCGATAATTCATGAAATTTGGAAGAATTAATGGAACAATTTGTAGCGATGAAAACACATCTTGAGCAATACATTCAATCGGTTCTCATTTAGTGTATGCAAGTTCTTCCTCTCAATCTCATTATATTTTAGTGCTCGCTCATAGTCACTAACTTCAACTATCATTGCATCAAATTCCTTTTCCATTCCCTTAATATCGCTTTCTATCCCTTTTTAAGACTCAAAGTGATCTTTTAGAAGTTTAAAGAAAGGCATGACCTCGATTAAATAACATTCTTTCATTTGCTCAAAACCCTTTCTCCTTCCGTTATACCGATGGGTGTGATCCTTTTCCAACTTGTTTTCAAGTTTGTTTTCAAAGTTTTCAGTTAGAAAAATCTTTCAAAGTTTTATTTCACATTTTCTTGAAGTTCTTGTTTTTGCTTGCGGTTTAGAAAGTTTTTCTTGCAAGGAATTTAACTCTTGTTTTAATACTTCTGATTGATAGTACTTTTCTAATGATTATGCACATTGGTCATCCATTTTACTACCTCAGTGGTCAACTCAAATTTTGCACGTTGTTCATAAATAGCAACACGTTCTTTATAGGCATTTAGTTGGAAATTACTAGACTCATCGATTGTGCACAGTGTGTATTCATCAAAATATAGTCATTGTTGGACTTGGGAGATGCATCATGGTACAACTTCACTTTCACTTTGTTTCATCGCATATTGATCATATGGGACAACATTGATATTACCATATTTTCAATATTTGATTCAAAAGTTTGATTGATAGTACTTTGTCATGCATCTTTGCACATCGGCATCATCGTATAGTTTTAGTACCTCGAGATGAGTTTGTCTTTGGATGGGCGACTTGTGGTGAAGACCAGACCTTGGGAGAAACCATTGGAGAAATGCTAGCCATAAAGATTGTGTGTGCGATGGGTCCATCATCCACATCAGTCGTATGCATCACAATCCTCGACTTGAAAGGCATTCGATGATTGTGACCTATCTCACAGAAGTTGCTCATCCGAGGTCGCATCATAGGTCTTGGCATTGCCTTGACTAGAAACAACAATTCCTCTTCATCCAAGCGGCACCATTATCACGAGCTTGTACAAGCGATCATCTTATCTAAAGTAATCGGCGTACATGGGCGCTTTGGAGATGTGCGGTTCCTTGCAATGTGTCCCTCACCACCACGGTTATAACATTTGATCGGCAGCTTGACCTTGATTACCATTCCTTCCTCGATTACGATTACCAACATAACCTCTGCTCCACTTTCTTCTGATCGATCTTGTCTTTCTGAGCTGGTTTTCCACGATCCTCCCATCTTTAAGTAGCTTGATTGTGTGGGTTAGATGTTGTTACGAGGTTGTTATTGGTTTGTGGGAGAATTCATCATTTTGACTAATCGGAAGAGCTAGTTGATTAATGAAGTTACCAGGATTAATGTGTGCATCGGCATCGGCTTGTTTGAACATAGGATCGAGAATTAGTTTGTGATTACCATTTCCATGGGTATGACTTGTGAGGCTTTGGTTGTGATTCCGATGTTTGAGTATAAAGCGGTTGAGTCATTAGGCGAGCTTGTCTCTCCTGGTTGGTTTTGAGCGATTAAGAACCATTTTTCAAACATAGCATGTCTCTCATTACGAAGGAGGAAGGCATAGAGTTGCTCATGGTTTGTATTCTTCAATCCTTTAGTGAGCTTCACAGAGGTGACAAACTTGTGCCATTCGGGATTCATGTTGTTCACAAATCTTGAGTTAATTTGAATGTTAGGCATAGTCATTACGATGTTCCTCGTGTCATTCACCAACTTATGAAATCTCACATAGTACTCATAGACACTCTCATCGGTTTCATCTTGAAGTCAAATTCATAAGTTGTGATTCTCATGTCTTCATAGTTAATTACGAACCCGAGAGAAGCATCTTGACATTTCATCTTGCCTTTGCTTCGTTGTTGTGATTGATCGATAGATGTAATTACGAACGATATCGAGAGAATCTCTTTTTCTCCATCATCAAGCTCATCATACATCTTTAGTCATCCATTCCGTAAATCGAGGTTCCATCTTGATTATCAAGTACATCTCTAGTCGTCTCAACTCGATTCGGTCCTTCATCAATGGATTTGAGAATGTTGACACCATTTTCCTTTAGCGATCAATCGATTCGTTGAGCCCAAGAATCGTAGGAACATCGAGCATGGGTGGGCGAGTAACCGGTGCTTGAACAATGATGGAGATGATAGTAGGAGCGTTGGTAGACATGTTAACAGTTATCACGGGTTTTATAGCTCTATGATTAAGCGGAAATAGATTCTTTCCGGATTTTACTAAATCAAGAAAACCGTAAACAATCACCCAAGTCGCTAGAAGATAATGCACCAAGTCGCTAACACCTTATACCCACCAAGTCGCTAAAGTCAGTCGCTAGACAAATGCAAGTCGCTAAGTAGTAACTCGCTAAGCCTCAAGTCGCTAGCAAAATTTTGGCGACAATTAAGCTACTCAGTCGCTAAAGATTCAAGTCGCTAAAGACTGACTCCTGGACCAGTCGTAAATACCGTGGTGGAGTTCCTACTTGTGTCGTTCGCTATATCAGTCGCTAGCTCCAAAGCGTAATCGCTACAAAATTGTGAAGCAAGTCGCTACAAAGAAAGAGATCCGTATATCAAGTCGCTAGCAAGAAAAACCACACTCGATCAAAACAACAACCGGTCCTTCATCCTAAACACTTGATGAGAAAGTTAGAGGTTTAGGGAACTTTAGTGAGAGAAAGAAAATCTTATTATGAGCTCCAACTCTCTACCTTGGAAGGTAGAGAGTATTTATAGTCTTACAATAAAATGCCACAACGGGTGTGGATCGGGCATACTGATGGGTAAAGACCGTCCAGTCCTCCACGGTGTTACTTAACTAAATACTACTTAACTTAAAATAACTACGACTACGAGCTTTCTAACGACTACATATACTTGAGGTGACCGACTCTTTAATACCGGAATTTCTAATTCCTATGAAATGTCATTCAATAATGGCACGGGACCATAGATGAAGTTCGAGCGGGGAGGTGTAAATATTCTTTTTCAAAACATGTCTCAAATTATGGCTTGCGATTACTTGTTGTAACCGTGCTTAAACCATGGCTTGCTATTATTTGAGATAGCAACCCGTTCTTCAAGGAAGGAAAGTCTTGCACTAAACATATTTTCAAAAATATTTCGTGCACTTATCCTAAAACAAAATGAGGAAAGTATGTCGAAGGATCATTGTTACTACACAAATGTTTTCCGTCTATAATTCTTGAGAAAAATATTTGTTGTGTTCAAAATGGTGGTAAATGAGTTGCTTGAAAATCAATCGAATCGAGTTTTCAGATTAATTTGCAAACTCAATCAATGACTTCTGCGTTTTAAAATTTTTCAAAATTGAGTCATTGATTGAGGGAGAATGTTTTCAAATCTATATCATCTAACGAGCTTTCTTAATTATCCTCGTGCTTAATTAAAATGATATTTGCACGTGTCGAAGGACTAGGAATTTAGGATATGATTATTAGGTTTAGATGATTAGAGTTTGATTAACACATAAACCCCATGCCTTATATGATCGATTGTTATGTTGAATTGACTTTAATTAGTTGATTGTTGTTTGGGTGATGTCGACCACCATATATCTATGTGTGTGTTCACTAACGTATGCGGTATATTGGTTATAAGAATGTTCCGATCCGGATCCCACAATTGAAGATGATTGGATGCGAAAGGAAAGGGTGACTATATCTTGGGTTGACAAATGAAGAAAGCGGAGCTTAATTGGACTTCCATGGAGGTTTGGCATGAATGCAACATAAGAGGTGTCCTTTGCATCGCCAGATGGTTTTCTTAAGTGATTGAAGAAAGCGGAGTTTAATTTGACCTCGGTTGGCATTAAAATGCAACGTAAGAAGTCTCACCGCTTGCAGACGGTTTTCTTCCAAGCCTTACAGCAACAACAACAAAAGCTTCTCAACCACCTAACGTATCTTTGTGCAGGATACCATTTTTAAACAATCTTTAATATATTGTTTTGAAAGTGGAAAATATTGTTTTGAAAATTAATTGGACTAAATTTTGAAAATCACTGGACTTCATTTTATCAAAACCCAAGTCACTCAATCATCGACTACTGTTATGGATTGAGGGGGAGAGTGATTTTTATTTAAAGTATTTTCAAACAATATATCTTCAAAAGAGTCCGTTTGTACAATAATATGTGGTGATCTAAAGATTTAATGTTATGTCATGGTATGATTTTCTTTAAAACTCAAAGATCTTTCAAAATGAAAATTTTTATGTTCTTGTTTGATTGTGAAATTGTTTTATTTTACTTAAAGATCTCTTTAAAACCATCATACGACACTAACAATCTTTAATGTCTAAAATTGATCCGTATCAATCATTTTCAAAATTAAATGTTGCCACGTCTTTCCCAAAATCTTTTAAATGATTTAAATCAATTGGGATCACAAATCTCAAAAGGTTTGAAATTTTTGATCGGGAGAGATCGTGATTTAAATCTCAAATCTGTTTTAATGGAATCGGTTTAGTCCTTTATAGGCACTCCTGCCTCCATGTGCCGAACGATTTCAAATACACAATGCACATGTTGAGGAGGATGATTTATCAAAAACAAGATGAGTATTTAATCTCGCCACATTTTCTCCCATGTTTGCTAAACTTTATTAAATCACTTGGGATCCAAAATCTCAAAGGGTTTGATATTTTGATCGGGGAGAATTAGTGATTTAATAATGAAATTTGATAAAATTGATCGTTTTGATTCAAGTGTGCATCTTTGCTCTCCCATATGTGCTAAACACTTTCGAATCTCGAAACACATATTGAGGGAGCATTTTAAAAGAAAACAAACTTTCAAGGTACAAAAGATTCTATGTTTCAACATAAAGTACCTTGATTGATTTTTGAATGGTTTCTTAATGGCTTTGTAATCGTGGATATGCTTCAAATGAACTCTTGCCTCTATGTGATAAAATGATTTTCAAATATCCTATGCACATATTGAGGGAGAATTTACCAAGAAAATCAAATGGCTTTTTCTAAGGAAATTGTGATCAAGAAATTATTTCAAAGAAATTATTTCAAAGAACTCTTGCCTCCATGTGCCAAACAATTTTAATATCATATGCACATGTTGAGGGTGAGCATTTCTAAAATGATCAAAACTATTAAGGTACAAAATGTTTTGATCTCGTATCACAAGTACCTTGATTGTTTTTCCAAATGATTTTTCGATTGGTTTCATGAAGGAAAGAACAATACCAAAAGACCGACCAATTTACTTTATGCATGTTGTTATAAGGATGGTTAGGTTAGGTATTCGTTCCCATGATCCGCCAGAACCGGAGGGATCTTCCCAGGGACAATCCACTAGATAGTATAGAGTCCTTAGGTATATTGAAAAAAGGAGAAAAGTGAGATATGGGAAGAGTGCGGATGAGGCGAGCTAGTCTTGGAATAAACCCAACAAGGTTCTAGTTATGAAGTTTCGGTAAGCTTGAAGGGGTTGAAGAATGAAAAAGAATTGAATGTGAAAAGGGTGAAAAGAAATAGCCCTCCAATAATTCAACCTTAGGCGTAAACCGGGTTCAATACATATCTCTTGGTTGTTACCAAGGTAACACTTGGTATTGAAGACAAGGCGTCATGGACCCGGTGGCCTGTTGCACTAAACTTCCCAAGCTACTCAAGTTCCTCTTAAAAGGGCTTGTTTCATTCTCACGGGAACCGACATTATCTATCGACTCTCTTAGAGATTGTTGATATTAAAGAAGGAGACCTCTCCCTAGTCTCCCGGCATAGGAAACCAAATGTGCACGATTGAGTCTAGAGCCAAGAGATCATCCACAATATCTCGTTAGGACACTAAATTCATGAAGACTTGCTGTTTCACACAATGTGGAAAGTAAGAATAAGTTAAGAGTCCTACGCATTATCCTTGTGGTATTGCCAGAACATCTGAGTGATATGTAAAAGTATTCACAATGAAGATGGAAATCCTTCTAGAGCCAACATCTAACAAGCTCTTGGTGGGTGACATGTGAGATCTTTTTTAAAGATCAAGCTTGTGACAACTGGATAGAAGCGATGGGCGATTCACCGTGAATCAACCTTGGTCGAGAATGGAATTGGCGAATACTTTTGGAAAAACCATTCGATGTGCAAACCTTCTTTTCTCTAGCACGTCGAATGTGTATTCATGTATTTCAAACACAAAAGTATCTCGATTGAAAAAATACTTTTGGAAAAACCGTTCGATGTGCGAATCTCCTTTTCACTAACACATCGAATGTGTATTCATTCTCTAATATAAAAAGTATTTTGATTGAAAATTGATCTTTCTCATAAAACCTTCGTCGTATTGCAAAACTCTTTCTTCAAGCAATACACGATTGTTTTAAATCAATGTTTCATCAATCGGTGAATCTCAATTATTGGTTCACTCACTCCGTGTTGTCTTCTTTGAGGCGTTCGGTTTGAGAACAACTAGAGCGACTACGAAACCTGTCGAGGAGATTCCTCGGAATCCTACGATCACAGCGGTACTTGTCGCGATCAGCGGGAACCGTGGGCGTGTACCTCAATTCAACGAAAGTGATCAAAGACACTTTCGTGTGTTTTATTGCTAGCTGTTGTTTGCGGTACATTTGGACGGTTGCGGTGATCGAATTGAGGCGTCAATCAAAGCCGCATGCTCGGCATCCATACTTAATTGAAGAAATCATGGTGGTGCATATCTACATAACACGGTTACGATATTTTATACTATGCTACGCTTCTGCTGCGCAAATATCATGAACCGATAAAGCTTCCGCTACTCGATGGAAAGATGTCATGATTCAAAAGTGTGAGCATGTCGGTCCGAAAGTCACAACATCACATGATGGCAACACATTAAAGGGTGATCCAAAGATTTACTGTGGCTGATGATCTCAAAGAAAGCTCAAAGATCATCAATGATATGGATCAGTTAAAGGCCTCCACTAAAAGTACAAATCATTGCGGACTTTGAAGAATCGCTACAAAAGCACAAAGATGCAGATGTTGAAGAATTCAAGTCTACGAGCTCAAGACTGAAGATAAAATAGAATGCTAGGATTCGAAATGTAAAACATGGGGTGACCTCCCTTAGGGGGAGATTGTTAGGAATTGGAAATTCCATTGTGAAGAGTCGGTCACCCCAAATGTTATCTAGCATAAGTTAGCTCGTAGACTTGTAGTTATTTATGTTGTTTAGCATTTTATTAGTTAGTGCAGAGCGTAGTTTAGTTTAGAGTAACACCGTGGAGGAAGGACGGTCTTTACCCACCTGTATGCACGATCCACGATCCGATGGGAGGACGGTATGTTTGTAACTATAAATACCCCTTCCATCCATGGAAGGGTGGTGCTTTCAATCTAACATTCCATAATTTTACAAAGCAAGTCTCTAGCTTGAACACCCATCTCTCTACTTTCTCTCTCTAAAATGGCTATCATGTATTTTGATCATCCAAGACCACCCGAATCATCAAACACAATAATATAATGATCCTACACGTAATAACTTACGCGTAACCTTGGCTTACGCATAAAATTGGCTTACGCATAACAGTTTCTGCTTACGCATAAGATCTGTTTCGAATAAGAAATATTTGTTTTACGCGTAAGAAATCTTGTTTACGCATAAGGTTTTCTTTTTTTGGTTCAAACGACTTACGACAAGCAAGTAAACAGAAATAAGATGAAGTTGAAGACTAAGACTACATTGACCAACCAAATACCAAACTTATATTATGTGACCTCAGATCTGCTAATCCTCACTGGTCCATAACAGTTAAAAGTAAAGAACGAGTGAAGATATACCAGACTCAACAAACAACACCATAAGCCACAAATCCTATCCTAATCCCATACTTCATTTTCAGCCAACATAATCTTCAACGAGAACCAACTTCATCAACCTATCTCATACATACAACTCCGACCACACTAATCTCATCTCAAAACACATATGAACCGACAATTAAAAGATTAGAAGATCTCAGACTAGTTCAAATCATATTTGATTATTCAAAGATCTTTAAGATCTTATGTTTCTTGAACTTGTGCCATCATTGATCTATTTCGAAATATACCTTCTTTACTATATATCCGAAATCAATTAAGTAAGAACAAAACAAGAATGTTTCATTCTTTCTTTGTTTCGATATGAAAAAAAATAAAAAATGAACAACCAATCTAAACAACAAAAAGCTGCCTACCCGAGATCTTAAACAAGATCTTGATGCCTTAATTCATCATCATTTGGTGAGTTTGTTTTGGGAGTGATCGTATGTTTGTGATTCGTGAAAGGTGATGGTAAGACAAGAAACAGATGATGATCGATGAAGTGTTTTATTTGGCTGCTGCGTTTTGGAGTAAATGAAGGGTGAAATAGTTGGTAGAGATGCATTAGGGTTGAAGAGATAGGATGGGGGCGCATGATTTTTTGTGTGTGAAGTGTTTAGGGCAGTTAAATATGATTAGGGTTACATGTCCATTCTAACACTATATTTTATACGAGAGTTATTAGGGTCTAGTGGTTGGATTAGACTTGATTTTGGATCGGGCTGAAACACGTTTGGACTGGGCCCATATTGCGTTTAACTAGATATTGGACTCTCTAATAACTTCCCAATCCTTCTTGGGCTGAATAGATTTTATACTTTAATCGTGATTCTTGGACTGAGCTTTGGTTGTTATGAGCCGATTGTTATACTAAAAACAAGAGCTGAAATTTTGTCCATACAAATGTATTTTTTCATACATTGAGATAATGTCTTTTGGTATAACGTTTGGCGAAATGAGTAGTATTTTGGCATCTACAAGTTTTCACGGGGATACAATTTTTGACAAGATCGGAAACCATTATCAAATTCATTCAAGCAGTTAATGAAGGCTAGTTTTGAGTATGTAACCGTATTCTTTATCATTTATTTGAGGTTGAAGTAGGATATCACGGGTGCGTGTACTTAGTATCTGAAGATATCGGGGTTGGTTGGATGCATGATTCTTCGAGATCCTTGTTCGAGCTTTAACCGTTATGAATGACAAAGACTTGAGTTGTCTAGTTATACCTGATGTAAGGAGTTACGTTGTTGTGCTCACAGCGTATAACTATCAATTTTAAGGAGTTACGTTGTTGTGCTCAAGTGTCACAAAAAGCTGTGGATAATTCGAGAAACTTTAAGTTTACCCCTTTTCGATCTGGTTAATCAACCCGGTAACGAAAAGGGTTCTTCGTCTGATAGTAGTGCAAGTTTAAGTCACAAGTTCGTGTTATTTTACTTCAGTCTGAAGTTCGTCATATTGAGTTTTCTCCATCAGTAGTCACTACAAAAATCCGTGAGAATGATAATGGGGTCGGTGGCGTTAGGCGAGAAGAGTATAGAGCAGTAGAAGTCTTATCGGTGAGTTGATTCTCACGAAATATTTATGGTACTTCACAATTGTTCGATTAATTGGACACACATGGTTTCTTGTCTCGATTCATCATCAACATACATGGTGTATGATTACGATTCATTAATTGGACACACATGCTTCTTTGACGACTTTTGCAAAAACCCTCACCTTTTATAAATTTCTTCAATCAGGGGGAAGAAATGAGATGATTTGTGGTTCAAATTTCTCACTTTGGTGTTATCGTCTCACTTTCACAGAGTTATCGTGTGTGAAGTTACCTAAATAGGATGTTGTGATGCCTCACACACAGTCATTTTATCGAGCAATTGCATACTCACAGGTAATTATTATTCCGATAGACTGCAACATTCAGGGGGAAGTCGTTTCATTTCGTATTTTATGGTTTTTTTGGTGTGAAGCATCTACATACATGAGAAGGTCTTGTTGATTTCTTGCATGTTACCCCGAACGGATTTTCCGCAATAAGTCAGATTTACCTTGTGTGGTTTACTGCTCATCTACAAATTCGCTGCGTACTAAAAATTTCAAAGTTAGAGAAATGTTCACCACATCAAAGTTTGAAGCTGCTAAAGGCGGTTGTCGGTTTGGGGAAGCGATTGAAACTTCGCCAAAAGAAGTGTCGGAGAAGTTGCTAAAGACATGCAGCATGAATTGGGGTAAAGTTAATCCAATTCATGCATATTACATCATTTCCTACAAGTGAAGAAAAGCGGTTCTCAAGTCGAGGTAAAGAAGAAGACAAAGAGCGTAAACTTTCATCATCCTCGGCATTTGAAGAGCTTATGAAAACCTTTCTTTATTTATTTTTTATACTTGTAGGAAAGGTTGTAAGTAATCCTTATGTCATCCCATTGGGGAAGATTGTTGGAATCGCTCCTAACTCGTAAATGGAGCGACATTGATGGGATTACATTTTCTATCTTTGTTAGTTAAAACACATGGGCTTGTTATGTCATATAGTCATAGTTGTATGTGTTTAGCTATAAATACCCTCCTAGAATTTCCTAGGAGGGTGAGACTCTAAGTGTAATTTTCATCTTTCATAATAATAAAACACCTAGTATTCTCCCTTCTCTCTCTAGTTTCTCTCTCTAACATGAAGATGATAATCTTTCATCTTCCTAGACCTCCCGATTCACCATATCACCCATATAAACGATCCTAACAGGACAATCACGTAAGGATCGTCCTGCAGGGGAGTCATCAGTCTGTGCTGGGCAGGCTGTGGCAGCAAGGATCTCCTCTGACCAGTCATAAGCTAATGAAGACATGGTCTATGACAATGGCGTAGGGTAGGTATAAGTGTATAAGAATGACTAATTCTTATAGCACAACATCATATCAAAACATCATACAATTCATCACATAATGGCAAGCATTTTAAATGGTGGATACCGCATTACTCAAAACATGCGCTAAACAAAACTGCATAAGTTCTAATTTGTCCTTCTATCATATAATCCACACCTCATATAATTTCCAAGACATACCAATCATATAGTAATCTCATAATATTCCAAGCTCAATAATCATATCATGATGCATAGCATTTCAATAATCATGTTGCAGTTCATTCCATACTCGATTCAAGAGGCTTCGGCTTGGCAGGCTGGCATGCGTCGATCAAGGATCAAGTTTTATAAAAGTGGTTATAGTTTAGGTTTTAATAAGTACCTAGTTCTTTATAACTTTGGCTCTGATACCAATCTGTAACACCCTCAAAATTTGGTACAACGGAAGACTTAATCAAGCTTTCGGGGTGCTAATGGATTGGTACACAACACAAGTATAGGAAAACAAGATAGCATAAAACATTCACAAACCAATCCCATATTTAGTTATCCAGTTACATTTATTTCAAAACATTTAAAAGTAAGGCCCAAAAGAAATCATAAGGTAGGTCCACAATTATTAACGGTCTAAAGTGATCCTCCAACCATGCCCTTCTAACAAGCCTCAAAGAAACAAGCAATCCAAGTATCATCTTAGTTATCCGAGAAAACATGCTAAAAGGTCATTCTTATTTGGTGAGTTCATATCATAAATTCGATGAGTGGGCGATAGACTTTATTTGCTATGTGAGACTAAGACAAATATACAATAAACATTCCAATCACATGCCATCAACAATTCTTCCAATAACACAATCGAGATCTCGGTAGGCCCCAAACGACTCTAGTCGGTACCACGGTTGTAGCAAAGCACGAAATCAATGCTAGCTGGTCTAGGTCGGAGTAGACATCTATTCTTAGCTAGGTTACATAGTTATAACAAGGGATTGCTATCCTAGTCTAAGTCACTATCTACTACATATCTATCCCTTACTAGTCAACACATAAGCAAATCAAAAGTGTAAAAGCAGGTCCAAGTAAATAGTAACATGCTTCCTCACCCCAATTTAGATAAAACATAGTTAAAAATGAGGCTATGAAACTCACCTCGATCAAGCAAAGCACAAATAAGCAATAACAAAAGCAGATAAGCAGCTAACACAACTCGGCAACTAGTGACTCGGTACAACCTATTAATATAAATCTATCCTTAATACATTTTCCAATTCCAATATTTTCTATCCCGAACATATTCCATTTCTTATTTCTAAAAATATCTCGTTTCTCAATTTAGTTACAAGTGTTTGGTATCATCGTGTGAGGTCTCGACTCGATATGACTCCCTGAATGCACTATATTTCTAGCAATGCAACTCATGACAATACAATGAAACTTCTAAGTGAAAATTTCTATAGTTTAATAAGTTTCAAAAAAATCGTTAGAACTTATCGAATTCGTCAACTCGATAAACACAACTATTTGTTTATTTCACTTATTATTCCAAAAACTAGTCACAACCTAACGAGGCGTAAGGATAATTTGTTCATTAATAAATCATCTCACGTATATAACGAGGTCTTATTGGATTCGTCAACCCAATAAGTCCGTTATCTCTGTGATTACATCTATTAATGGTAAGTCATCCGTAACCCATGTTACCAAATATTTAATACAAGAACTTACAATTTCTATTTTCTAGTTTATTTTTATGTTTATATATATATTACGTCAAGTTCTCAATTTACATTTCGAGTTATTATCCGTCTCGAGTTCACAAGTCCGAGTCATGACTCTTGACTTTTTATATGTCATATTGTCCAATAAATAATATAAGTCCATGTTACGACGTTGTCGGGGTCAACCGAGACTAGAAAGTCACGGTAACACCGACGTTGCACAAAGCTCACATATATATAATTTCAAGTCCATATAAACATTTCCACTCGTTCGGCCCTAAACCTACGGCTCGACAGCGTATCAAACAACTTCCATTTCAACTCACCATCATCCCGTCATCCAACAAATATCAAACCGCACGAAACCAATACCGAGACCCTAATGGTCTCGGCACACCAAACCCAGCGCGCAAACGAACCTAATGGTTCTTTGGCTCCTCGCGACAACCAAACACAACCCAATTGGACCGTCTTGGTCCGGTTACTCCCAATATCAACAACAACCTCCAAGCGAATTTCACGACAACCAAACCCGGACCTTATGGTCCATTGGGGCTCTCGGCTACAACCCAACGCAACACCAACCCGGACCTTGTGGTTCTCGGCCTCATCCCAACGCAACCCAAACCGGACCTCTTGGTCCTGGTGGGTTTTCCAACACATCAATCCTCCATTTTCACTAACAAACCCACAAAAAATACATCAAAACAACAAATAAAAATGCACACACGAGACACGACACGACACACACGATACCAACTCGTTTTATTACATGTTTATTCTTTTAAAACTAGTTTTTAGATTGTTTGTCCATCTTAACTAAGCGGACGAACGAGACTTGTGGGTCTCGAGCAGTGTACAACTCGTGCTACTTTACCTTCTTTCTTCTCGATCTACACTTGAAACAATAAAACACTAACAAGAGTGGTGTTTTGGGCGTGTTTGGGTGGCGATAAGGTGGAGATAGGGCGAGTGGTATACACCAAATGAAAGAGGAGGACGAGAGGAGTCTTTTGGTGGTGGTGGTGGCGGCGCACGCATGGCGTGGCGGCAGGTGGAGAGGTGGGCGGTGGGTGCGGTGGTATTGGGGTAGAGAGAAAGTGAGGCTAGGGGTTTGGAGGTGGGAGATGAAGTGTGTGTGGGGGTTATATATTTTTAAGTGGGGGAGTGATTTATAATAATTTTTTGAATGAGGGGGCGGGGCGGCTAGGACTAAACATCGGGGGACCAAAGTCGTCATTTTTATTAACTTTCCCAAACTACTACTTAACGGCTCATATATTTTATAATTAGTGACCGACGATTTTTATTAATAGCACCATTGTGCTTAATTGTCTCTTTCCACAAGTTTTGATTATTAACACGTCTTATTTCCATGTAGCGAGTTAAATGTTACTATTTCTCTTGCTTTTAGGTTTTCAATGTGCCATCTCGAGTAGTGCCTAACATTACGGGTCATAATTCATATAGTAACTCATTCAATATCATAATCGTTCATAAAATCAAATTAACGATAATTAGTCAAGTCATCATAATTCCTAAATAGCTCCTACAGGCAATCTACTCGTTCTAACTAGCGTAATGCGGTACCTAAAAGGGCTCCCTAAATTGCCGGTTGTCACAGTTGGTTGCCACCCCAACCGAGAACATGAGTAGTAACTTGCCACTAGCCTAACCGAGTGTGACCGATCAAAACCCCACTCTTTTCATTGTTTAAGTTTGTCAGCCAACCGAAACAATTGCACATCTCCCCATTTATTTCTAGCTGTTGGGTGCAAATTCACAATTGCCCATCATTGATCTTTAAAAGAAAAACAAAATCACAAAAAACCTACCTGATACCTCTCTAATGAGATATTGGCGACATTCTAAGATTATGTAATCTGGAAACAAAATCACACATATGAAGCGTTCGACATCTTTGAGATATTGGTTATGCATTTGGTTCTAGATTTCATATCAAGAAGGATATGTTTTATCTTGTGGTGTGTTGTATAGTAGTTCGATAAAGTTTGGATGTGAATAACAAGAAAAGTGGCTTCATATGTGGTATTTTTTAACAAGAAAGCGTGGCTTCATATCGGGTGATAAGGTTTATGTGAATATGGTTTGTGTGAAAGAAATGCTAGTTTGTATATAAAAGTTTGTGCATGTTCATTTATTTATCTTTTATTTTTTTAATGTGGTGATTTTTTAACATTTGACCTGAAAAGCACTAGGGAGGTGTTTAGCCATGAAGCAAAAAATCAAAGAGCGCTACAAATTAGACTATTAGTTTAATTTTTTATCGTAATGTTTTTTTTAGTTGCACTGTTAATGTAACGGTTTTTTTTATTTTAGTTGAATTGTTATTGTAATGTTTTTAATTAAGAATGAAATTTTAATTTACAAAAATAAAAAATTACGGTTGTCATTGTGGTCACCACTAGCAAATTATGGTTGGGTGTAGTCTTGGAGATATAAAACTGATGTGACGCTGATGTGGCAGGGGGTGGCCACAATATTTGTGGTTGCCATTAGCATTGACTTAAACATTGCACAAGTATGTAATGCACACAATAAAGTGTATCAATAAAAAATATGAGCGTGCAAATCAATTCCCTTTTTATAAATGTTTTTTTTTTAATATTAAACTTATGACATGCTCAAAATTTAGATGGTCGTCCCGTTTAACTAAAACTTGCATACTCATGAAATATTGATTTTGTATGTAATAGTTACATGTATTAAACATAATTACAACTAGCTCATAACTTTTAGATTAATTTCATATAACCTTCTAATTTCACGATTAATTTCATGTATAACTAAAGTACAATTATTGAATACATAATGTACAATATTTTTGCGTATATATGAAAATTTCACATTAAAAGAAAGGAGATATGAAATTGCCTCACAACTTTTTATCCAATCATTATCATTATCTTTATAGAGTTATACAAGTTATTAGAGTTAAGTATATGGATATGCGAAGTTACAAGATAAGTATCAAAGGCACCAAATATTGTTATGAGCATCTCGTTTGTTTGAGATTACGAATTACATGTATATCTTATACGTTGATTTATATGAATGAAACTATTATCCGGGTTATTTAAAATAGAGTAAATTACACCGTTCGTCCCTGTGGTTTGCGTTGACCGCAGAGTTTAGTCCTTTGACCCAAAAAATTGCACCGTACGTCCTTAAGTGTGAAACGTTATGCACCGTTCGTCCCTCCGTCCATCTGGGCCCACCAACTCAAGATAACGTCAGTTAAGTCACTTAACCCCTAAGGGCATATCCGTCATTTCTTGTCTCCCCTTTTTCCCGCCCAAATTATAACCCTATATACTTGTCTCCCCTTTTTCCCACCCACCCACATAAACCTAAATCCCATTCGTTCCACCACCATTTTCAAAACAAAGGGTTTTCTCAAATCAAATCAAAATCATGGTTAGATGTCCTCGTTGCCAAACACTTGCAGTTATGAAAACATCATGGACAAATAGAAACCCAGGTCGAAGGTTTTATGCCTGTTCCCAAATTGTATGTGTTAATGGGTTTAGTTTGTAATTGAACAATATCGATTTGTTGTTTAATTTTGTTTCTGATTTGTTGTTTAATTTTGTTTCTGAGTTATATGATTTGTTGATTGGGTGGACCCGAAATGTGCCATCGTTCAATGGTAGTTATACAGGTTATTAAGGTCTTTGAACAACCATCAAGAAATCCTACAAAATATGGAGCAAGAAAGATCAACATTGAAGAAGTATGTTATGGTTTCATGTATTTTGTTGTTTGTATACGTAATGTATAACATATTGACCTAGCGATGTAGTATTTGGGTGTTAAGAGATAGATGTATTTTGGGTGTTTAATGTTAGATGTATTTTGTGTACATTATGTAGCACCATTGTAATGAAAACAAGCTTTGTAGCATTATTGCAATGTCTTGTTCTACATATTGCGATCACTTTTATGAATTTTACTATTTCATTTCTCACTTTTATGCATATGCGATCACTTTTATCAATGCAACACTATTTCTACATTGATGCGATCAATGAATCAATGGCACTTTCTTTGCATTCTTGCAATTTAATGGTATCGATTTACTTGCATTCTTGCAATTTCTACATTACCACACCTCTATATAAGGCGCATATGGATAATACAAAACCATATCAAACATCTTCCTAACCTATTCATAATTGCTGCAAAGATGAGTTCAGGAAACAAGGGTTCCAACAAGAGAAAAGGTTATATACATCTTCATGTTCCTTTTCCATCTCTTATATGTTAAACATACTTATGTTTTATTGGTTTTTTTTTTTTTTGCATTTTTTTGTTTTCAGAAGTAATCTGCATTTCAAGTGACACATCTCAAAGTACTGATGACAAAAGTTCAGGTAACACATGGACAGGGTATTTTCCATTGCAGTATGTGGTACCACCTGATGAGATAGAGTTTTATGGACCAAAGGTGGGCTCAAGCTCTTTTCCTGTTGAACCAAGTTCAAATGCAAAGGATGATGATAAGCCACTAACCCAAAAACAGATTCAAAAGCTTCTATTTGATGCAAGGACTAAAGTGCTAGGATTGCCTGCAAAGGCCACTCTTGAAGAATTTGGTGTCAAACCTTATGTTGCACCAACTGAAATTGCAGCACCAAAAGGGAAGGGGAAGGGAAAGAAAAGGATGGGTTAGAAGCAGTGGTGTTTCATGGTTTATGGTCTTATCTTAGAAGCACTGGTCTTTCATGTCTTTCATGGTTGCAGTAGTATGTAGTACCACCTAAAATAAGTTAGTGCAGTGCTTTTATGGTATTTCATGTGTACTTGAACCTATTTTATGGTCTTTTAATGTTTCAGTTTACTTTATGTATGTTTTTTATGGTCTTTCATGTTCACTTGAACCTATTTTAAATAAGTTAGTGCAATGCTCTTGGTCTTTCATGTTTACAGTTACCAAATTACCAAAAGAATCTGTACATACCAAATTAAAGTCAAACAAAATTACATACCAAATTAAAGTCAAACAAATTAAAGTCTAAAGCAACCATACCATTAATCAATCAAGTTTCAAGGCATATAATGCCATAAACATCCAAAACAACTTAATTGACATTGTGCATAAGACATACTAGAAACACAGACATAACAGACATAATCATAACATACACTATCAAACACGGACATGCGGATACTTCAACCTAACACAACCACCTTCTTCCTTGGTGCTCTATTCTTTGATGCACCATCTTACATTCTTGGTGCCTTCCCTTATCTTGACTATCTCGCTCTTGTCTTTGATTATGAACCCTGAGAGTATCGAATCCAAATCCACCCTTTGCTTGCATTTTTCTCTTTTTGACTTTGGCATTCTTGGTCCGTCTGAGGTTCTTTGGTTGTGACCTCTTGACCCGCATTTGTCACAAGTTATAGTCTTGTGCCCTCTTGAAAGCTTACCATCATTAACTATCTTAAAATCCCTTTCAGTCTTTGACCTTTTTCTTTCTTTCCTTGGTCTTCCAACTTGTGGATTATGTTTTGGTGGCAACAGACTAGTTGGAACAGTGCACTTGGGCCAATGGACAGGACCTCTGATTGGTTTTATATGAAAAGAATATACTTTCTTCCAAGTCTCTAACCTATAGCATGGATGTACCCATTCCTCCGTAATGCAACCTCTTGATGATTAAGTGACATGTTCCAATTTGTTGCAATGACATGTTTGCAAGGATGCTGTCAATTCCATCTTCTACAAGTGCAGGTTCTAGCAACAACATTTACCACACTTGGTCATTCCATGGACCACTTACCTGGTATAACTCACCTCCATTCCAGCTAACAGTATACTTGTTAGCTTGAGCTGCATTTTCCTTCAAAATTCTTGTAGCAGTTGGTGTGAGTGGTCCATCACACCTTGCAATAACTTTGTTAACATTGACAATCCTGGCAAGTTCTATTATTAGGTATTGCAATCTAAGTACTTACATGGAATGACAATTGAATAGCAGATGGAATGTATAATACCTTCTCATGAGATACTCCCTGGCAAACTCCAATGTGGAAATAATAGGCTTGTCTCTACCCCCTACTAGCTTGGCATTCAAGACTTCGCACATGTTGTTCAATAAAACATCTGACTTGGCTCTCTCTGTTTAAGGAGTTTGTTGTTTAGATAATATTAGATCAACAGATACTATGAAATCAGTTAAAGTAAGAATACTATATACCTGAGAAATGTGATCTTGACCAGTGTTGTGGAGGAATGAGATTCAACCAGTCATAAGCCTCTTTCTTGAAAGCTTTCAACTCTTCCATTGCAACTTGAAACTCTGGGACTGTTGTTGCAGTTGCTGCTTTCCATTTCCACTTCAACTTCATATTCTCATGAATATGTTTCACACAATATCGTGCTCTGCACATGGAAACAATTTTGCAATTCTTTGGTATAATACCTGCGATTGGAAACAATTAATTAGTTAAGTAAGTTAAGGAATTAATTAATTACATTGAAATCAAATTAACTAGTTAAGTTAGTACCTTTTGCACTCGTCACTTATGAAAGTGAAGTTGGAATTCTGTCTGGATCTAGGTCATCTCCAAGTTGATTGAGAAACCATGTCCATGACTCGTGTTTCTGTCTCAACAAGTCCATATGCCAATGGATAGATCCCATTGTTTGGATCAATACTCACATTTGTCAAAGTTGTCACGGTATGGACCCTTCATGAATGCTCCATCTAATCCAAGGATTTCCTCATCCCACTCGAATCCGACTTTCAAAGGCCCCAAACATATATAGATTCTCTTAAAACTCTTGTTGGGACTTGATGATCTGCTTGACTTGAACATGGATCTTGACAGTTGTGTTTGGATTAGCTTGTTGCAATTCCAACACATAATCTCTTAGCATCTTATACTAATGTGTAATCACCCTTAATTTCCTTTCGACTTCTTGCTTAGCTCTAAATGCCTTACTTTACGAAATAGTTAGTTCATGTTTTTGATAGTTGCTCTTGAGCGACTCTAACGGGTATATTAGGGTTTGTTTTCAAGCCGCTCAACTAATTCCTTTGAGAACCAATTGTAGGTGGCATAAAGGTTATCTCTTTCCTGTAGACATTTATGGGTGACTTGTATGTTTTACCTCCCAAGATTGATCTTTTTGACCTTGAAACTAAGAACCCATGGACATTTACTATCATCCAATGCTTTTGTCTATTAGGTTTACCCCATTAATGATTACCTTCTTCCTTGGGCCTTTTCCACCCTTAGTTGGGCCTTTTCTTGACTTGGCCCGATGGGTGAGTTGGCCCACAATCATTGACTTCACCGGTGGTAGAAGGATAACACCTTTGCATCGCCTCACTCTCTCATTGTCATTCTTTTCCATTCTTATTTTCTCCTAGTCTCAATTGAATGCTCTCTAATGTACTCCTTCACCTTTTCTCTGTTTGCAAATTTTTACCACATAGAAATATGTCTTGTAAATTTTCGACTAGCATGTGCTTGTTTTCTTAACTGGTTCAACTTCTTTTCCTTAACCTACTACCTTCACTGTCACTACCTGATCCACTCTCAAAATACTCATTTTCTAATTCATTGACATCATCTCCATCTGCTTCATCTTCAATCTCAACTGCTTCCCTTTCTCTACACCCAACAAACTCCACAGTCTCATCAATTGTGTAGTTAAAGTCCCTCATGTCAACATCCACCTCATCTGCATTATTATTGTCATCTACTATGAAATCACTGTCTTGGCTATCATCATCTCCTTGACTATCACCCTCTGTTTCACTCTCAGTTTCACCCTCAACTTCACTTTCAACAGTCTCACTAGGATTACCCATTCCAACCTCAGGATTTGTTTCAAAATTCTCACTAGGATTTGTTTCAACCTCGAGATTTGTTTGAACATTCATTGTTGGTGATATAATGTCCAAGTCGACAAATGGGTCAAAGTTAGGATCTTGTGACTCTACATATGGGTCATAAGAAGAGTAAAATCATTTACAAACCGACTAGGGACTTGAGAAGACTCATCATTAGCAACTACAACACTTTGCCCTTGGTCTTTACCTTTGCTTTGACCTATATCTTTACCTACACACCCTTCATTGAGATCCAAACTACTTTCTTAGGCTTTGGGGTAATCCCACCTTTGATGTTATTGGTTCATTTAACTCTTCTATTACAAGTTTTTATGCTTTGGTTGTATGTAAATGTCACACCCCAAATTACATTTTGCAATGAATGGAATACCTTGGGGATGGTGTCATAGCATCAAAGTTCTGATTATATCGAGCGACCTAAAGTGTCGTTTGGAAAACACATCGTTTGATTTATTAAAACAATCGAGTTTACAAAGTAGGTCCCAAATGTAAATCAACTGTGCGGAAATAAGTTTGTTACAATTCAAACGATGTTTTAAAGTACGAAAAACCCAAGTGAGGCGCGTCGTCATCGCGACTCCATGATGTGTCCCAATGCATGCCATGAAGTGAATGCCTTAGATACCGAGATAAAACATGCTAAAAGTGTCAACACAAAGGTTGGTGAGTTCATAGAGTTTGATTAACAAGTAAAGCTTTAAAGAGCGTTCATAAAACAAAGGCAAAGTTTTTGGTCATTTAAAATAGTTCGCAAAGCAAAGGCATCGTAAATCCACTCGGCCCAAGTCCCGCCCATACAAAACTTGCAAACTGTGTGTTTACAACCCTTGCTAAAAATAGAATGACAATCATGTATGCATATATCATAGTAGTTAAAAGTATAAATGTCACCACAGCGGTCTTCCAACAACTCGTGTTGGGATGTTCCTCCAACGCTCACGTTGGGATGTATCCAAATTAATGGCCTTCCAACATATAAATATTGGGATGTTCCTCCAACGACGTACGTTGGGTGTATCCAAATTAATGGCCTTCCAACATATAAATGCTGGATGTTCCTCCAACGCTCACGTTGGGATGTATCCAAATTAATGGCCTTCCAACATATAAATCTTTGGGATGTTTGTTTAAGTCTAGTCAATACACACACCAAGTCTAGAGTATAAGTAATGTTGTTTGGCAAAGAGTTTAAATGTTTTGGCCGGCTCCATGAGTTAACCGGTTGCTAAAGTATGTATGTTGATGCATAATTGAAAACAAGTTTAGTACATTAAGGCACATATCGCAATAAACCACACATAATGTTCAAAGTGTATGAGAAGTATATTGTAACACAATTGTATAAATGGTTTGAGTATTCGCAAGAGTGAAATAAGTATTTAAGCATGTATCTCCCCAAATAGTTTGTAAAACAAATAAGTAATAGAAAGTGCTACGAACTCACCGGTATGATTGATATGCTAACAAAATGAAGTGACGAAAGTGAGGCTCGGAAACTATCCGCGACCTAAAATGAATGTTATGGTGAGTGATGATATGTTGTCATAAATGTGTGATACAAAGTTGTGCATGCATTTCGTATGTTATTTATACCATTTGCGAGTTTTGAAAATATTACTTATCGTCGAAAAATACTCGTTTGACGTCTTGGCCCTTCAAAATGACTTTACATGTTTTACGTCAAAATGTCATCCTACAATGGTTTTATAATGATTTTGGTGAAATTACCACTTTTAGTAAAACAATGTCGTTGGAATATTCATGAAATTAACAAAATGGCTTGGAAAACTAGCCAAAAGCGGTGTCGTCGATCGTTAGAGAACGAACTCGACGGTTTTGGAAAGTTTGTATCGATATCTAAAAGTTTCATTCAGGAGTTTTCGTCAAAAGGTCTCGATCATAAAGATATCAAGGGCTAAAGATGGTGGTTTTGCTAATTGTGTGCGAAAATGAGTTTCGCCAAGTTTGAACATCCGTAAATAATTTACTATGACTCCGCTTGACAAACGGCTTTTGTTTTGAAAAATATGGCGGTGAACTTGATTTTACTAGAAGAAAATTTGTTCCAAAAGTTTTGCATCATAGATAAAAGCCATAAACATAGCCCTTACAATTAATGAAATACTTGAATCGTAGAAATAATATAATTTTTCGTAAAATAATAGTTCGGCAACTTTATAAAACGTGCATATATTTGTCGTTTCAAATCCATTTTCACGTAAAATATGTCCTTAACCGTATCAAAGTAAACTAATATATTTTGATAAGTCGAAATAATTTGTGAAGCTTAAGGCTCGTTTTGACCGAAATGTCTGAAACAACAAGCTGATTTTTCGAGAAAAAGTTACGTTTAGTCGTCAAACTTCAAAATTCACCACGGCTTCGTTATAACTCCGTTTTATCCGTTCAAAAGGCCACGGATTCGTTTTAAAGTATATTTTCTAAAAATCAAGGCCAAAGTTTCATACTAAATGTCGGATTTTCCAGAAAACTGAAACAAGGACAGAACCTTAAAATATAGTTATCGAAAATAGTTTTTCTCGGACAAAACCTATTCTAATCCCTTCAAATCAACTCCAAACTAATCTAATCCTACCATACACCTTCTTAGGGTGTCATGGGTTCCTAATCACCATCAAGACCAAAGAATACCATGGGAATAATTATAGGATGACCAATATATATATATAACTCAATAAATCATGAAATAAATGGTATAAATCACATATCATGCATATAAGCTCCAAAAATGAAAGGAAACATATGAAAATGAAAAGGAAACATGAAAATGATAAAAGCAAGCTTACTAGTGAAAATGATGAGGTGAAAGTAACAAGGTTTAGCCTAGATACTCTAGATTTTTATTTCAAAATCTTAGAAAGAGTATAAACTAGATTGTAATATAACTTGAGCTTGATAAAAAATGGTGATCCCTTGCTCTTGAGGTAGAACCGGTTTGGAGAAGAACCCAAAGAAGAGAGAAGAAAAAAAAAAACACTAACTTGTTGAATTTTTGGTTGAATGAATGAGGTAAGTTTGAGGTGAAGTGTAAGTATAAACTAACAAGTAGAAATAATTCAACAACCATTAAATGCAATCACCTCCCATAGGGCGGTTCTTGGGATTTTGTCAACACAAATATCTTTTTTTTTTTTTTTTTTAAATGTATATATATTTACTTGTATTATTTGCAAAGAAAAGTGTAAGTAATTGTAAGAAAGTGTAAGTTAAATGAATGTAAAGGTAAATGGTAAAATTTTGGTACAAGTAAGTTTTTAGTAAGTCAAAATAGAATGTATTGAGATAATAAAAATTGTAAAAATACATTCCTTGTGAAATTTGGGTGATAAAATAATTATCGTAAAATTTTTAAGAAAACGACGTAATAATTAAACTTTAATGATTAAAATACCAAATAAATTTGAAACACTAGGAAAACTAAAAATATAGTTTTTATAAACTAAATGTAAGTTTAAAAATACCTCGGGATCATTTTTGAAAGTAACGGATTAAATGTTAAAATAATAACTCACGCGATGAAGTTTATTAAACATAAAAATTACGCGTTGAATGTGAAATAAAATGTCGTGAATGAACTAATGAGGTGTACATGATGTGAATGAAATGTAGACTAATCTTAGTCCATATGAAATGTACGTGATGTCATGATCATGAATTCGCCGCCAAACCTTAAAGGTTCTGCGAATTTGGAACAAGTAAACCAAGTTTACGATAAATGTTGAAATAGTGAAACGTGAATTGTTTTGAGAAATGACTGGAATTTGAGAATTGTGACATTCTTCCCCTGTTAGAGGAATCGCGTCCTCGCGATTCGATTAATGATACTATGGCCCAAAACGCGACAAGGGTTCTAAAAGTTTATGCTCATGTATGGTCTATATGATTATGTCAATGCTCATGCATATGAGTTACCCGCCCAACAAGATGCGTTCCCGTGCTATCGTGAGAAGTTCCGTCCTAAATACATGCTTTCTTATGATTAGGCTCGATAAGACAAGCTTTCCCATTCTCAAGCAAAATTTTTAAAGACTTTTGATAACCGATTTCTACTTAATCCCACAACTCATCAAACAAGAACTCGTCATACGATTAGGCTAAATCGGTTTAGTAACGACTTGTTTCTAGCTCGATCTTTGCAACTCATCAAACAAGAGCGTCGCTCGGATCAAACTGAAACAAGTGGTTTGAAGAAAATCTTTAAAAATTTGGCTTGATTCTGAATTGCTTACACATATGAGACTACTACTCCCTTCATTGCATGATTCTTCACGAATTAGACATAGGTGATCGGGCTATGTATAATTTAGGAGTAACTATGCAATGCTTGGACTAATCGACTCATATGATGTTTGGTGTTGAGTCATAAGTCCGCATGTATAAAGAACGTGCACTTATAATGATATGATGAGATGCTATGATGAGGTGGTTATAGTCTAGGGTCAATGATGCAACCTAGTTCTCTATAACCGATTCTCGATACCAATCTGTCACACCCCAAATTACCTGCTTTTGCGTGGAATGGAATACCTTGGGGATGACCGTCATAGCATCAAAGTTACGATTATATCGAGCGACCTAAAGTGTCGTTTGGAAAACACATCGTTTGATTTATTAAAACAATCGAGTTTACAAAGTAGGTCCCAAATGTAAATCAACTTGTGCGGAAATAAGTTTGTTACAATTCAAACGATGTTTTAAAGTACGAAAACCCAAGTGAGACGTCGTCATCGCGACTCCATGATGTGTCCCAATGCATGCCATGAAGTGAATGCCTTAGATACGAGATAAAACATGCTAAAAGTGTCAACACAAAGGTTGGTGAGTTCATAGAGTTTGATTAACAAGTAAAGCTTTAAAAGAGCGTTCATAAAACAAAGGCAAAGTTTTGGTCATTTAAAATAGTTCGCAAAGCAAAGGCATCGTAAATCCACTCGGTTCAAGTCCCGCCCATACAAAACTTGCAACTGTGTGTTTACAACCCATCGCTAAAAATAGAATGACAATCATGTATGCATATATCATAGTAGTTAAAAGTATAAATGTCACCACAGGGTCTTCCAACAACTCGTGTTGGGATGTTCCTCCAACGCCACGTTGGGATGTATCCAAATTAATGGCCTTCCAACATATAAATATTGGGATGTTCCTCCAACGACGACGTTGGGTGTATCCAAATTAATGGCCTTCCAACATATAAATCTTTGGGATGTTCCTCCAACGCTCACGTTGGGATGTATCCAAATTAATGGCCTTCCAACATATAAATCTTTGGGATGTTTGTTTAAGTCTAGTCAATACACACACCAAGTCTAGAGTATAAGTAATGTTGTTTGGCAAAAGAGTTTAAATGTTTTGCCGGCTCCCAGGAGTTAACCGGTTGCTAAAGTATGTATGTTGATGCATAATTGAAAACAAGTTTAGTACATTAAGGCACATATCGCAATAAACCACACATAATGTTCAAAGTGTATGAGAAGTATATTGTAACACAATTGTATAAATGGTTTGAGTATTCGCAAGAGTGAAATAAGTATTTAAGCATGTATCTCCCCAAATAGTTTGTAAAACAAATAAGTAATAGAAAGTGGGCTACGAACTCACTGGTATGATTGATATGCTAACAAAATGAAGTGCACGAAAGTGAGGCTCGGAAACTATCCGCGACCTAAAATGAATGTTATGGTGAGTGATGATATGTTGTCATAAATGTGTGATACAAAGTTGTGCATGCATTTAGTATGTTATTTATACCATTCATGAGTTTTGAAAATATTACTTATCGTCGAAAAATACTCGTTTGACGTCTTGGCCCTTCAAAATGACTTTACATGTTTTACGTCAAAATGTCATCCTACAATGGTTTTATAATGATTTTGGTGAAATTACCACTTTTCGTCAGTAAAACAATGTCGTTGGAATATTCATGAAATTAACAAAAATGGCTTCGAAAACTAGTAGTAAGCGGTGTCGTCGATCGTTAGAGAACGAACTCGACGGTTTTGGAAAGTTTGTATCGATATCTAAAAGTTTCAGTTCAGGAGTTTTCGTCAAAAGGTCTCGATCATAAAGATATCAAGGGCTAAAGATGGTGGTTTTGCTAATTGTGTGCGAAAATGAGTTTCGCCAAGTTTGAACATCCAGTAAATAATTTACTATGACTCCGCTTGACAAACGGCTTTTTGTTTTGAAAAATATGGCGGTGAACTTGATTTTACTAGAAGAAAATTTGTTCCAAAAGTTTTGCATCATAGATAAAAGCGCGCAAACATAGCCCTTACAACTAATGAAATACTTGAATCGTAGAAATAATATAATTTTTCGTAAAATAATAGTTACTGGCAACTTTATAAAACGTGCGAGATATTTGTCGTTTCAAATCCATTTTCACGTAAAATATGTCCTTAGCTTCGTATCAAAGTAAACTAATATATTTTTGATAAGTCGAAATAATTTGTGAAGCTTAAGGCTCGTTTTGACCCGAAATGTACGTAAACAGCAAGCTGATTTTTCGAAAAAGTTACGTTTCGTCGTCAAACTTCAAAAATTCACCACGGCTTCGTTATAACTCCGTTTTATCCGTTCAAAAGGCCACGGATTCGTTTTAAAGTATATTTTCTAAAAATCAAGGCCAAAGTTTCGTACTAAATGTCGGATTTTCCAGAAAACTGAAACAAGGACAGAACCTTAAAATATAGTTATCGAAAATAGTTTTTCTCGGACAAAACCTATTCTAATCCTTCAAATCAACTCCAAACTAATCTAATCCTACCATACACCTTCTTAGGGTGTCATGGGTTCCTAATCACCATCAAGACCAAAGAATACCATGGGAATAATTATAGGATGACCATATATATATATAACTCAATAAATCATGAAATAAATGGTATAAATCACATATCATGCATATAAGCTCCAAAATGAAAGGAAACATATGAAAATGAAAAGGAAACATGAAAATGATAAAAGCAAGCTTACTAGTGAAAATGATGAGGTGAAAGTAACAAGGTTTAGCCTAGATACTCTAGATTTTTATTTCAAAATCTTAGAAAGAGTATAAACTAGATTGTAATATAACTTGAGCTTGATAAAAAAAATGGTGATCCCTTGCTCTTGAGGTAGAACCGGTTTGGAGAAGAACCCAAAGAAGAGAGAAAAAAAACACTAACTTGTTGAATTTTTGGTTGAATGAATGAGGTAAGTTTGAGGTGAAGTGTAAGTATAAACTAACAAGTAGAAATAATTCAACAACTATTAAATGCAATCACCTCCCATAGGGCGGTTCTTGGGGATTTTGTCAACACAAATATCTTTTTTTTTTTTTTTTTTAAATGTATATATATATTTACTTGTATTATTTGCAAAGAAAAGTGTAAGTAATTGTAAGAAAGTGTAAGTTAAATGAATGTAAAGGTAAATGGTAAAATTTTGGTACAAGTAAGTTTTTAGTAAGTCAAAATAGAATGTATTGAGATAATAAAAATTGTAAAAATACATTCCTTGTGAAATTTGGGTGATAAAATAATTATCGTAAAATTTTTAAGAAAACGACGTAATAATTAAACTTTAATGATTAAAATACCAAATAAATTTGAAACACTAGGAAAACTAAAAATATAGTTTTATAAACTAAATGTAAGTTTAAAAATACCTCGGGATCATTTTGAAATGTGGATTAAATGTTAAAATAATAACTCACGCGATGAAGTTTATTAAACATAAAATTACGCGTTGAATGTGAAATAAAATGTCGTGAATGAACTAATGAGGTGTATATGATGTGAATGAAATGTAGACTAATCTTAGTCATATATGAAATGTACGTGATGTCATGATCATGAATTCGCCGCCAAACCTTAAAGGTTACGCAATTTGGAACAAATAAACCAAGTTTACGATAAATGTTGAAATAGTGAAACGTGAATTGTTTTGAGAAATGACTGGAATTTGAGAATTGTGACGATGAAATGTCGGGATTGGTCTTTTCATGCTCAACATATACATCAACTAGCTTAAGACCTTCCATCACATACTTGCCTAATAATGAACATCTTTGTCACATGCTAAAGGCTCTAGTCCATTGTCTAAATCATAGTCGGGTTTCAAGAAATGGTAAAACATCAACCTATGACCATCATGACCTAAGTCTTCTAACATGGAATCAATTTCATGGATTGAAAATTGATCACCGCTCATCAAATCCACAAAAGTAATCTTACCATTCTTGTAAATCCTGTTGGGTGCATTCGTGAAAAACCACCATGATTGAGCTTGATGGAAAAGCAGTAGAGTTTTATCGCAAATAATTAAAGCAATCAATCGACAAGGGTTTTAGACATTAAAACACCAAACAAAGTATTGCAAACCCAAAAATGCATACTCTAATGATTAAAAACATCGTCACTTAACACCATTATCAAAAAATAACTATAAGCGATCACTTACGATACATGCAATATGGGTCTCGATCAACAACATCATTTGCTCTAATTTCATACAATGGGACCACCATCGATTCTTTGTGAAGTATCGATACAAATTTTCTTGGTTTTTCACAAATGATTTGGGAAGAAGATGAATAGAGCGTGGGAAATGGTGCAAAGATTTTAGTTTGGGGACCGACAAGGTAGATGGGTTTGATAAATGAAAGTACTTGGAAATGACCAAAATAACCTTTAAAACCTCCGTTAACCCACGTTATCTTGAGTTGGTGGGCAGGATGGACGGAGGGACGAGCAGCATAACGCTTCACACTTAAGCGACGTCGGTGCGATTTTTGGGTCAAAGAACTAAACCCTGCGGTCAACGCAAATCACAGGGACGAACGGTGTAATTTACTCTTTAAAATATAAAAAAAGTATACAAACGGGAATAAAAGGTAGAGTGGTAAAACTAACAAAAAAAAGTGAATAGAGCGAGAAAGAAGACCGGATCCGGATAGGCAAATATTGAAACAGGTACAGTAGAAGTTACTATAGATAAGCATTAAACTAGTACTACTCATTCGAATCCGAATCAGCAAAGGGCCCACCCACCACACATTAACAAACCCAACCTCCCTCCCTCCGTCATATACTACCACCCCTACCTCTCTCTCTGTACGGTTTAATTTCTTACAACAAACAAACAAACTTTTCCCTCTCACACACTAAAAAAATCGGTTAATTGTCATATGGCGATGGAAGATAACGAAAGCTGTGGTAGCCGAGCTACTGAATCCCCGAAGAAAAGCCGACAACGGCGTCAAAAACTTGAAGTTTTTAACGATGTATTGACTCGGCTATACGATATGAATCATGAAGATACTTCTCTACCTGATTTCGAAGATCAGTTGTGGATTCACTTTAACCGTCTTCCCCCTAGGTATGCAGCCTATTTTTCTTTTCTTTTTTGTTTAAATTTGATATGATGATGACGTCATGATGATTGAATTGTGAATTAGATATGCGTTGGATGTGAATGTGGAGAGAGCTGAAGATGTGATTACGCATAAGCGAGTGTTGCGGATGGCGGAGGATCCTGCTAATAGACCTGCATTTGAAGTTCGTTTAGTTCAGGTATTTTATATTGACGAGGTTTATGTGAATTCACTGATTGTGATTATTAACTTTACACGTGACTGTAAATTCAGATATCATAGGTGTAACTAGCAGCATTTGTTTGTTTTATAAAAGTGTAGCTGTAATTAAATTATAAACCGCTACAAAATGCTCCGCGCCAAACATTTAATTATGCTTTGTCTTCTTTCTGTAGATTAGATTGGATGCAGTGGGTTAAAGTTTAAGATTATGATTTGAATGTTTTTTGGTGGAATTTCTTATTCATTCTGTTTTTTATGTTATGGAAACAGATTAATTAGGATGAGTGGTTGGTAATGTTTCTTGAGAAAGGAATAGAAGCTTAACACCCCCAAACAATCATATATGTATTTTTTGCTAAAAGTTCATAAGGATTAGGAAATGCCTTGGTTTCAGATCTTCGATTGCACGGTGTTCGGCGAGTTATAGCTCGTCATAGTCACCAAATGGTGCCTATGGCGCCGCCATACGACACTGCCACTTGCGCCACAGGTCCCCACTATGCCCATAAGGAGCGTTATCGACTTTTTTCTGTTCTTTATTTTTTTGAAAGTAAAATAAATATAAACTGAAGTGACTGTGTTTTTTGGCTCTGTGTTATAGGAATGTTATAGGCCAAAAGCTAACGTGGCTGGTGCTATAATTCGCCTATAACACTACCAATACCTAGCACTCTTATCAGATAAGACTTCATGGCTTTAGTTTTAGTCAGCTGACTTGTTATCATCTGTGAATGATGTAACTTTAATATTCTGTCCTTGGTCTTTTCTCTTATTTATGAGCATCCACAACCGAACAAGTTAGTGAGCATAAAACAAGCCAAGGATGTTAAGAGTGGACTCAAAGTTATTGCCCAAGTGTTCAACAGTTATTAGAGCTGAAAAGATCGACTAACTTTTGCATGAATTTTATCATTGGGGTGTGCTTTTTTGATGATAATTATCCCCTTCTTGTTCTTCTTCATCTAGTTTCCTCTCTCTGTTGCTTTCATGGTCCTGGATGGTAAAGTTTACTTTGATCAAAATGCCACAAAACAAACAGTTTATGAAAAGCTAATGCATGTCATAATCACATGTCTGCATGATTCTTAATATCATGTTCACATGTACGGAATATACATAGCTTTGCTGCCTTTTTTGGGTAAGTTTTAGTTCTCAGATACCTCCTTTATACAGGAATGCAGTTTCTTAAACTTACAATTGGCCTTGAGATATTCTTTAAGCAATAGATTTGTTTTACTGTGATAGTAATTATGTTAGTTTTGCTGAATCGAGGGTTCTGTATGTCAACCTTGTTTGGTCTTAGGATATTCTTTGGCACACTAAATTGATAGCTTCCCGTTGTCTTCTAACAATTATAAATGACCTTGTTTATCCTTTTTATGGGTTCCTTGCGGTGTTTGCTGTTTTATGCTCTTTTGTTGGTTTTCTGCCTTTTTGTCTGCCTGTTTGCTTGTTTCTTTCCTTGACTCTTGCATGCTTATCCTTGTTTTTTGTACGCACTTTCTATGCTCGCTCTCACACTTGCACTTCTTTTTAGCACTCCCTTTGCACACTCTTGCCGGAGGTCTTTCCTGGAAGCAGTCTCCTTACTCTCGGGTTTATCCTGAGGTAGGGGTAGGATCTGTCTACATTCTACCTCCCCCATACCCCGCCCCGGCGGGATTGGGTATGTTGTTGTTGTTGTACAGTTGATGGCACATGGTTACTTTTTTACACTCTGGTCTATCTGTTAAAAGTTAGTTGATAGTGCCTTATATTTGTTATATTTTCCTCCTTCGGATGTGAATTCAAATATACTTCCAACCCTTCTTCTTTTTCTCGTTCCCTCTGTTCTCTTAGTTTCTATCTAACTGAGCTTGCATCACTAATGGCGGCTCTTAATTCCGTTGACTTCAATTATTTTTTCTTTGGATCACACGGTTTCATCTAATCTCCTGTAAATCTGTATATTTAGATCATCTTTTTCATAACTCCCAGCATTTAGCTGCATCTAGTTTGCATTTCAGAATTGAAAATGCATGACATACATGGTTCAAAGCATGGTTTTGAAAACCGGACCGGACGGGCCAGTTCAACCGGGAACCGAGGTCGAGGCCGGTTTTTTAAGTCTGGCTGAACCGCTGGTGAACGAGCCAGAGAGACCCGGTCAAAACCAGGAACCGGTAAAAAATCGGGTAAAAACCGGTCAAAAATTTGGCTAGAAAACCATGATCTGTCCTTTCCGTTTTTCGTTTCTAATGAAGCAGAAAGCTTATTTCGGCCGTTTGTCAGTCGTCTGAACTTCAAAGATTGTTTGTGTGTTGTATACTTGTATGTGTGGCGTGTGACAGGGAAGAAATAAAGAAGAAAACAAGAACTCGGGTGTGTGTTGTGTGTTTAACTAAATGTTTGGTGTATATTGCCTTTGAGTGTGAAAGAGTGAAAATAAGATAAAGTGAAAGCCTTAACATGTCTTGTACTATCACCTTTGGTGCGTAGTGTTTAATATTTTATTGAAGTGTTTGTCATATAATTCCGGTGGGTAGCATTGTAGTTGACCGGTTCTTAAAACCGGTTGAACCGGTCGGACCAGTGAACCGATTAGTAAGTCGGTTCTTTCTCTGGTTCGGTTTTAAAAACATTGGTTCAAAGTCTACTTCTTCTGGCTTCTGCACAAACTTTAAATTGTATCAAAGTCTCGCAGTGGGTTTCTTGTTTTCTACCGACTGATGAAATGATGGTCACTTGCTGAAAGGATTCTGAGCAATCTACTTTGATAATATGTATGCCATGTCCAGTTATATTAGTTCCAATGTGATCAAAGCTTCTATGCTGAACACTGAAAATATGATAGAATGCAGATATGGTAACTAAGTCATGTCATTCATAAATAGAGGCTTTGACAGTCAATTGTTTCTAATGAAGCAGAAAGCTTATTTCGGCCGTTTGTCAGTCGTCTGAACTTCAAAGATTGTTTGTGTGTTGTATACTTGTATGTGTGGCGTGTGACAGGGAAGAAAACAAGAACTCGGGTGTGTGTTGTGTGTTTAACTAAATGTTTGGTGTATATTGCCTTTGAGTGTGAAAGAGTGAAAATAAGATAAAGTGAAAGCCTTAACATGTCTTGTACTATCACCTTTGGTGCGTAGTGTTTAATATTTTATTGAAGTGTTTGTCATATAATTCCGGTGGGTAGCATTGTAGTTGACCGGTTCTTAAAACCGGTTGAACCGGTCGGACCAGTGAACCGATTAGTAAGTCGGTTCTTTCTCTGGTTCGGTTTTAAAAACATTGGTTCAAAGTCTACTTCTTCTGGCTTCTGCACAAACTTTAAATTGTATCAAAGTCTCGCAGTGGGTTTCTTGTTTTCTACCGACTGATGAAATGATGGTCACTTGCTGAAAGGATTCTGAGCAATCTACTTTGATAATATGTATGCCATGTCCAGTTATATTAGTTCCAATGTGATCAAAGCTTCTATGCTGAACACTGAAAATATGATAGAATGCAGATATGGTAACTAAGTCATGTCATTCATAAATAGAGGCTTTGACAGTCAATTGTTTCTAATGAAGCAGAAAGCTTATTTCGGCCGTTTGTCAGTCGTCTGAACTTCAAAGATTGTTTGTGTGTTGTATACTTGTATGTGTGGCGTGTGACAGGGAAGAAAACAAGAACTCGGTGTGTGTTGTGTGTTTAACTAAATGTTTGGTGTATATTGCCTTTGAGTGTGAAAGAGTGAAAATAAGATAAAGTGAAAGCCTTAACATGTCTTGTACTATCACCTTTGGTGCGTAGTGTTTAATATTTTATTGAAGTGTTTGTCATATAATTCCGGTGGGTAGCATTGTAGTTGACCGGTTCTTAAAACCGGTTGAACCAGTCGGACCAGTGAACCGATTAGTAAGTCGGTTCTTTCTCTGGTTCGGTTTTAAAAACATTGGTTCAAAGTCTACTTCTTCTGGCTTCTGCACAAACTTTAAATTGTATCAAAGTCTCGCAGTGGGTTTCTTGTTTTCTACCGACTGATGAAATGATGGTCACTTGCTGAAAGGATTCTGAGCAATCTACTTTGATAATATGTATGCCATGTCCAGTTATATTAGTTCCAATGTGATCAAAGCTTCTATGCTGAACACTGAAAATATGATAGAATGCAGATATGGTAACTAAGTCATGTCATTCATAAATAGAGGCTTTGACAGTCAATTATGAGTATTCAAGTATGTTGGTCAACCAACGGCATACATTTATGCTTGTGGGCATGGGAGGTCACTAGGTCAGTATGTTAATGATATTCTCGTTAACAAGTGAAGAATGTTGGAGCACGACACATGTTGTAGTCTTTGTGAATCTGTCACTGTGCTATGTTATTTGTATTATATCCCTTTTCTCGAAAAACTAGCACCTGATAGATCCACAAGTTAAACAATACCATTTCCTTAATTCACTGTCAATATGAATTTGTCACTGTGCCTAAGTCATGTCATTCATAAATAGAAACTTTGACAGTCAATTATGAGTATTCAAGTATGTTGGTCAACCAATGGCATACATTTATGCTTGTGGGCATGGGAGGTCACTAGGTCAGTATGTTAATGATATTCTCATTAACAAGTGAAGAATGTTGGAGCACGACACATGTTGTAGTCTTTGTGAATCAGTCACTGTGCTATGTTATTTGTATTATATCCCTTTTCTCGAAAAACTAGCACCTGATAGATCCACAAGTTAAACAATACCATTTCGTTAATTCACTGTCAATATGAATTTGTTGAAGGGACACATAGAGTGCGCATTTCTTGGATATTTACATGTAGCTTTCTTGATTATCTGTTGGTGGTACTTCTGTCTTATGCAAGATTTTATTTTTATTTTTATATAGGTTCATTCTACCTCAGATGGGAACACACCTGATTTGGATAACATGGAGTTTTCATTGAAAGAAGATGCTCAGAGTCCTTCAACTTACAGCAGCAGAAACGGGTATTGACATAGTATGATTATCTGTGTTTCTTTCTGCTTTATTTCTGCATGCTTAACTATTCATTTCTATATCTGTTACTTTTCTTACTAATGATGTTTGAATGTCTGGAAACATAAGGGGGTGCGTCTTTTCTAGTTTTCTATCTCTGAGAAATTCTTGAAAATTTAGAAAACGCGTCTAGTTGATTTTGTATATTAAATTTTGAAGAAGGGAAGGGGGCTTTTAAGTAACAAAGGAAACAAGAAAACATAAAAATATGTTAAGTAATTTTCTTTAATATGTCAGAGAATTTGTGGAGAATTTTTGGAAAAACCTAAGTTGAATGCGATTTCCTTTTTTCTTATTTTATAGAAATTTTTATGAAGAAAACAAGTTTTTTTTTTTTTTTCCTTCCCAATAAAATGCGTACTATATGTCTGTTATTTTATATTAACTAGATTTCTATTGTTTTCAAACTTATTGTTCTATTCTCCATCTCTCCATTTACACTCTCTTTAGATTGCATCCCCCACCTTCTTTTGGTTCAGCACAAAATCTTGAAGCGCTTGCACTTAAAGCCAACAGACATCATGACAGTTATGGTGACAATGATGTGAATTCAACTTCAGTATCTTCTAGGTAATCTGTCAACCAAAAAACATCTATAAGTTGTTAAAGCTGAATGCAGCAGTCAAGAAAGCTTGTAACATCGTATAATCTGATTGCTTATACTGTAAATAACTTTAAGATAACCTGCAAGAATTGGCGTCTTTCATGTCTGCCGTTAATTAGACTTAACTATATGATACATGATAGCTTAAAAAAGTTATTAAAATTCATGTTCTGTTAATCTGCTCTGAATTTATTAAAGGGGCAACTGCATATATACCCACTAAAACTTGCATATTTGCATATATACCCAAAACATGCTTAAGTTGCATTGTACATCATGCATTAAAAGCTTGTGTTATGGGGAAATATAGTTTTAGTGGGTATATATGCAATTCCCCCTTTATTAAATCCATAGATAAAGTGATTTTGGGAAATTTTTATGACTGGTAATACATCAAACTCTTCTGGAACATATGGTAAAGGTTAACCAGGCTCAAGTAAATTAAGAATTGTGATGTTTAACTACCTTGGCATTACCCTCCATGTGATAGAAAAAACCTAAGTTTTTTAAACGCGATTTCTGTTTTTTTTATTTCAACCATTGTCATTGTTCTTATACTTATGACTCACAGACATGCACTCACACATGACCCTCCATGTGATAGAAAGTTTATCTTTCCTGCCATTCATACTAATTAATTTGTATTCATTTTTTTTTCCAAAAACATAATTGCGTTAACTAACTGATTGTCAGTTTTTGTACAAATATTGTAAGGAGTCTTTCAAGTTCTGAATATTAACTAGTGTTCCACTAAATGTACTCTCTAAACCGGGGTTGTGCAGGCCAATGCATGAGATCACATTTTCGACAATTGACAGACCAAAGCTTCTGAGTCAGGTATCAAGCATCCCTCTTTTTACCCCTGATTTGGCATACTGAGCTTATTCTTCTGTCTGAAACTGCATTAGATAAGAAAAGAAGATCTTACAGGACCCCCTTACTGCAATATCACTATTTTGTGCCCACTTAGTGGATTAGACTAAAAAATTTGACCAAAACAAACATATCGAATATAAGCTTTTAGAGGCATTGGGTTCCACATACCAAAGATTTGGCGATCTTTTGTTTTATCTCTTTAGAGACCGACTGCTATCAGCCGGAATTACTTGTTAGAGATATCAATTATGTAGAACAAATCGACAGAACATTTTAATTACATGACTACTTTTATAAAATTTCTGGGTCAGTCTTTTCTGATTTGCGATTCTACCAAGAGATTTAGATTAACCTCGCACATTCTTTAATTCTGCAGTTGACTTCCTTACTTTCTGAAGCGGGATTAAACATTCAAGAGGCACATGCTTTCTCCACAGCTGATGGCTTTTCTTTGGATGTCTTTGTAGTTGATGGATGGCCTCATGAGGTATGATCGTAATGTCTCTAGATGTACGAGTTAAATATTAATAAGACATAACATTATTTTTTATCAATAGTGAATCTTCCTCATTGTCATGATGTATATCTCCCATTGCAAACACTCTCTTTTAGTCACCTACACTATATATGTGGCCCATAATGAGACACAAACCATGGATTTGGGGAGGATGAGAGTTACAGGTGCTTCAACTTAACTAAATTGCTGAGCATATAACATTTTGGTAAAGTTATGCTAAAGATGCTATGTAATATTAACACGCTTTCAAGCAGCAACTATTAGTTTTGGAATTCGTTATAATCTGGGAAAACATTTGTGGGTTTGCATTCATGAATAGAAACTTGTTTAAGAACAGTTTCAGGCAACAGTTACTAGCTATTAGATCTGGAACCTCTCTTATGTTTGTACTTTGTGTTTTTTCTGATTGATTGCCGGCTCTTTTTGTAACTTCATTCTTCATTGTTTTTCTTAGACTCCTAATATTGCTATAAAGCTCTTTTGCAACTTCAAATTAACACTATAGTGATGGTGTTAAATTTATATCTGGACTTGTATATAAGCTGAATCAAATATCGAACTATAAGTAATTCCATTTTATATCCTCATATGTCTCTTCTTATATGACACTGGCTTTCTTATGCCACACCATTATAACTAATGTGCACCGGTTGGTTTTGGCAACTTCTAGGAAACTGAACAGCTCAGAAATGCAATAGCAAAGGAGATAATGAAGGCTAAGGTATTTGTGATTGATGTTCTTTTGTTCTCACAGATTAAATATAAAATTTGGTTATAAGTATATGTGATAGTCTACAAATTCTTTGCAGGGGCAATCTCATGTTGAAACACATTCTTCGTCCATTAATAGCAAATCTGTTCCATCACCAAGCAATCCCGCTCCTTCAAACGATCATGTAAAAATACCTACCGATGGAACTGATGTATGGGAAATTGATGCCAGTCTGCTCAAATTTGAAAATAAGGTTGCATCTGGTACTTTTGGTGATCTGTAAGTGTTTAACTCTATACCTTCTCCATAATCGCAAACATCTTGTATCTAATTGCTAAAGATCTTGGATCTAACATCTGTGATTTCCCCAGATATAAAGGCACATATTGTAGTCAGGAAGTGGCTATTAAAGTTCTTAAGCCAGAACGCATCGATGCAGATATGCTAAAAGAATTCTCTCAGGAAGTTTTTATCATGAGGTCTGTATTTATTTTTTACTCTCTTTCTAACTTCAATTTTATTTTTTGGGTTTGTTCTTCACCTTTCTTGTAGTCCATCAGCTACTAATTGTTTATTCTATATAATGGTGAGAATATTTGGATTTTCTTTGCTTAAATTCCCTTTTGGGTGGCATATAAGTAGTCGAGTGCTAGTTTTTTAAAGTTTTATCTGGTCATAAATTCAGTTTTTTTTTATTTATGACAAAAGTATGTTTGTCACATTCTTTCGTCTTCTAGAGTTCTGCTACCTAGAAACAGTGTTTTGTGCTGTCAATTGCTTCTTATCAAAGCACAATATGTATTTAGCTTTCATGTTGAGTTTCTTGGACACTATGTGTTATCTATTAATCTAAAGATTTTATCCTCCATTCACTCTTTTTAGTTCCATTGCCATTGTTACCAAGCCAACAAGATCTTTGCTATTGGAGTAATTGCCAGATTGTGATAAAGTGGTCGCATATTTTTCAGTTCTTTGATGGCTGATATGTTTTCCTCTATTTTCCATTTCTTGGCAGGAAGATTAGACACAAGAATGTTGTTCAATTCATTGGAGCATGTACAGAACCTAGCAAACTGTGCATTGTGACTGGTAACTTGATTACTCAAAGGATTATATGTATTGAGTTATGTTTGATTTTGTTCTTAATTTTATAGCATGTTGTACATTGACCATTGAAAGATGTGTAGTGTAGCATATAAGTATACAAAAATGAATGTGAGAGGGTATGGCTATTGTCATAGGGACTCGATCACTTGCATTTTGGCATCATTACAGTGAGTTCATAGATATTTATTTTGTGAAAGGTCATCATCCATTTTAATTTATTTTTTATAGGAGTTGCATCTCATTTATAGTCTCCTGATCACGTATTTACCGGCTCTACATAATAAAACTTCAGATCTTAAAAATACACATAAACGGGTAAACAAATGAGGTTTTTTCTGCTCAGGTTACCCGGAGAGGGCAAGCCATTTTGACTCAGATTTACATGGCCTCACCGGGTTAATCCTTGGACCGTTTTCGACACTTCCCTTGCCACCCCCAAATGTACACACCTTGCGAGGTTTGAACCCTTGACCTCTTGTGAGGAAACCAAGGACCTTACCACTAGGCCATTTGGTGGTGGTTAAAAGTGAAATCTTAAAAACACACATCTAACATGGAATTTTGAATTCACATATTTTTAATATTGTATTATTTTATCTCCGTACTTTTGTATAATTCATCTACGATATACGGAACTTAAAAGAGAATTATATAATAAATGCTTAAGCGTAGAGAATATCTGCACATCTTTTTAATATATATTGGCACAAGTAGACTGTTGGTTAGCATGTAGATTTAAGGCATCATATTAAGAATCAATTTTTAATGTTAACGTTCCTTTCTCTCAGAGTTCATGGCACGTGGAAGCATATATAATTTTTTGCACAAGCAGAATGGTTCATTCAAGCTTCCTTTGTTACTGAAAATAGCGATTGATATATCCAAGGGCATGAGCTATCTGCACCAAAATAATATTATCCACAGGGACTTAAAAACTGCGAATCTTCTTATGGATGAACACGAAGTAAGAGTTACCTCTAAATCTGTTATATATTCTGTTTATTATTATTATGGACTGTTTTATGTGTTCTTTTGTATTTTATTGGTATACCATTTCTTTTTTATTTGGTACTATACCAAAGAAAAATACGATATATTCTGTTTATTATTATTATTATTATTATTATTATTATTATTATTATTATTATTATTATTATTATTATTATTATTATTATTATTATTATTATTATTATTATTATTATTATTATTATTATGATTTGTAGATGTAACATGTTTGTGAATTATCGTATTTTTCACATAAATAGCGAAATATAATGTCTTTGAACATTCCGGGGGTGTTTGTTTTAGCTTATTATATGGGTTTATGAGCTAATTGCATATTTAAAGGAAAATAAGCTCAATTTTAGTGGCTTGTGATCTTATCAAGGCTTATAGCTTATATAAGTTCAAAGTTGATAAGCTCACAAGCCATTAAAGTTGAGCATATTGGCTTTTAAAAGTTTCACTAAGTTAATCAGCCTATCAAATAAGTTAGATAAACACCCCCTCAGTTGGTTCTATTGTCTCTATTGTCATTGTCCATACCACGACACATAGTAATAAAACATTTTTATTGTTTTATGGCATCTAAAACTAACTTTCATTGGTAGGTTGTGAAGGTTGCTGATTTTGGAGTGGCCAGGGTGCAAACTCAATCTGGGGTAATGACTGCAGAAACTGGAACATACCGTTGGATGGCACCAGAGGTATGGCTATGTTTTAGTTTCTAGACAATATAAGTAGGGTTTCTTATAAGTTACATGTTCAGTTAGTATATTCGTGTGTTTCTTTAATCTTATAAGGCCTTTTGTATACCTTTTTTGGCATCATAGTAATGGTCAGAGTAATTTACAAAACTATCTGTAACTATTGCTTAATCTCCAAGGTCACTTCTCATTTTACACATCTAGTTGATGCCAATTCCATGTGCATTTTTAGAGTATAAAATGTCAAATGCAGTTGTTGGTTCCATTTACGACTCAACCGTTAAACCACTTCTCATCTAAAATGAGGCTTAAGACTTCATAATTTGCATTGAATTTGAATTTTTAGATCTGGGAGATTATTAATGAACATAGTCATTCATATAGGGTTATAAAGCTGGTCTTTTGTTTGCTGTCTGGAATCATCTGAGTATTTTATAATGTGGAAAAAGATATTATTATAGTAAATATTTCCATAAAAGCTTGTCTTGTATAAGACACATTTGTAACTTGGTAATTATAATAATGTCATTGCTGACGTAAGATTACGATATTGCGCTCAGTGTAAAATTAGATATTGAGCAACTGAATTTGGAGATTGAGCTTTGTTAATTGTTAGTAAAAGCCGTGATAGAAACTATATCGATACTTATATGGTTCTCGTTTTTCTATTGACACAAGTCATGGAGAAGTAACGAGACTACAATAGTATTGTATTTGTATTAGTAATAATTCATACGATCGAGATGCAAGATAATTTTTGAGCAATCATCATATGCTCGATTCATTGACACTGGCAAAAAGCTGCCAGTTTGTTTCTTTTATCAATTCTTACACTTTTATTCCACGGCTGTGGGCTTTGTCTTAGTAACAGTCATTATGAATTGAAGGTTATTGAGCACAAACCGTATGATCATAAGGCTGATGTCTTCAGTTTCGCGATAGTGTTATGGGAGCTTTTAACTGGTGAAGTAAGTAATCATTTGAATAAAGCAAGGGTTTTGATACACTTTCTTTTATTATTTTTCTTATGTTGTTTCTTTTCACAGGTTCCCTACTCATACTTAACCCCATTACAAGCAGCGGTTGGTGTAGTACAACAAGTAATTTTCCCTTTTATTCTTGTGACTCATTAGTTGATTTATCAACTTTGAAAAAGAAAGCCTTATAGGGAGAATCTTGTTTATTGAGAAAATGTTACTTTTTAGTGGTGTTTTTACCTAAACTTGGTTTAATACTAACAAAAAAACTATTGGAAATGGGGAAAGGATCAAATTAGTAGGTTGAAATTTGCGCAAACTGTATTTTGAAATGCATCAACCGTGTAAATTGTCTTATTCAACGATAACCGTGTATATTGTTTCTTAATAAACTAGGTAGGGAACTAGTCAACCCACTCTGACCTGACCTATTGTGATCCGTGCTAAAAAGAATGACCCCGTTTTAGGCTCAATCTGTTCTGAATGCTTACCCGACCTGCTAAATCCATCCATCATGCTACCACTGTTATTGATAACAAAACAGTTACAATTCTTGAAAGTGAATTAAATTATCATGTTCTTCTGGTTTGCGATTTTTGTGTTGCATAGGATAACCAGTAACTGGCTTAACTTTGTTTACCAGGGGTTACGGCCTACAATCCCTAAACAGACCCATCCAAAGCTCACAGAGTTGCTCGAGAGTTGCTGGCAACATAACCCAACTTTAAGACCTAATTTTACCGAAATTTTAGACAAACTCAAGCATTTAGCAAAAGAGGTATGTCTTGAAAACCAAACTACATTTGCTTATAAATATTCAGTCCAATTTCAACATGCTTTTTATTCCTGTGACTTCCTTCTGGGACTGAAGCAGCTTTTCACTATTATTAAGTGTATTGGTGAAGGATCTAATGATTCTAATGTACCGTAATGATGTAAATAGGTTGGGAATGCGGGAGAGGGGCAAAAGGACAAATCGATTAGCGGATTTTTCTCAGGTTTCAAGAAGGGGCATCACTGAAGTAGCAGCAGGTACTTACTCAAGGAGATGTAATTTGTGTAATCATCTTATTTTTCATTCACAAATTCCGCTCATACAGTAGAGTGTTCTTTTGTTTGTGTTGTTCCAAGAACTCATATTCTCGTCATCAAAGTTGCTTATTCACGGTATGCCTTATTATCCTGATCTTTTTAGTCGGAAATAGACTAGAATGCTATTGCTGTCAAAAGAGGAACTGATTCAAGACGAATTAAACTCCATTGGTCTTTTGTTTAGCTGAGAGTTTTAGAAACAAGTCTTGGTTTGCGTTTGCTTATATGATTTTTTTTTTTTTGGGATCAAATGTGAAACTTATGCATAATTGCTTACGCGGTCTCGCATCTTTGGCAATCTGTGGCAATTCGATTGTATCTGTACTGGTTTTAGTTCTCATTGTTGTATGTATGATTTAATGAGCCTTCTGGGAGATCGGAGCTCGACGTATATAGGTGATGCATAATTTGATTCCCCTAATAGCCTTTTCGGATAAGACTTATATTTTGGAGTTGCTCAATTTGTAAGATATAACTCATACTTATTTGATTATATAGGTTTACTAGGTATAAGAGTTGAGATTCTTATAGATCCACAATTAACCATAGAACCAATCAATGTATTCCTACCATCAAATCCAATTTGATTCAAAGGCTGAGATTAAATCATTTATTTATAATAGAATGACAAAAAAGTCAGATATATAAACTAAAAAAAAATATGCCTTCATTCTTTTCCCTAAAACTTCAAGGAAAAACACACACATACACACACACAAAAAAACCGACTACACAGATACACGCACAAAAAACCGACCACCACCATCATCGATCGACCACCATCACTGATCCACCACCATCACCGATCCACCACGATCACCTATCCACCATCTTCACCGATCCGTCATCATCACCGATCCACCATCATCACCATCAAATCCATCGCCGCCATCATACACCCGATTACATTCCGATTTAACGTCGCCGTGTGGTGGATTTACCCTTTGTTCAAGTTATGGATGTATATAACATGTGGTGGATGTAAATAACGTGTTGTGGATCTGAAAATCATGTTGTGGATCTGAAAATTGTGATGAAGATGTTGATGATTTAGATGCACACCATGTGTTTGATGAATTGCGTCTGTGAAGAATCACATATGATTATGAAGAATCATATGTGATTATGAAGAATCATATATGATTCTAGTAGCAAAATCACATATTTTAGTTTTTCTGTTATATCGATATGTTTATGTAATAAAGAAGAAAAGAATCATATATGATTCTAGTAGAATTCATATATGATCGTAGTAGAATATTTTAGTTTCTCTGTTTTATCTGTTTCTATAATAAAGAAGAAAAGAATCACATGTGATTCTTGTAGAATCATATATGATTATAGTAGAATCATATATGATTCTTATGAAATCATATGTGATTCTGTTATAAAATAAATATTGTTTGATACTTGCAATGTAAATCATATTGTTTGTTGGAATCAACTAGTTTCTGCCTTTGACTATCTTGCTTTTGCACCATTATTATTTTCAAAGCAACTTCTTACATATATAATTGCAACCTTATCTCCATGATAAGAAACATTGGTTAATGAATGCAATGTCCACTAGAAAGAAAGTTCTTAGCACGCTCAGTGGTATACATAGAATATCGTAGCCAAATCATCACACAAGAAGATTAAAACACAAATATCTATTATCATATACATAGAATGCAGATTAATAATCCTATCCAAATCATCACTATTAATAATCGTAGCCAAATCATCACATACCCTCTATTCTTCTCACTCTTCGTTTCAAATGACCCGTAAATCGATCCAGCTTCTCGAACTCCGATTTGGTCCAAATGACAAACCTATCCAAATGACTACCAAGTGCCAGTTTCAACAAATTCAATAAGAACTTCATCCGCCTCATTGTTGTGACTCCGGCATCCTTCGCGGTTCTTGCACGGGTTTTTTTAATAAAAAATTTCAAATGGAGGAATTGGGTTAAAGAAAATTTATTTGTTGGACTTTTTTAGACTATAATTCCCTTAATGAACATTTCTATTATTGGGTAATCTTTTACTTTGTTCATTTGGTTATTAACTCATTTACAATAGTTTTAAACTTTTATTAAATTAGGTTTTTTTTACAAAATAACAGAAGACCTTCCAAACCTTAATCTAAAGTTTAATTCTTATCTTGGGAATCAAATGGAAAAATAAAACCCAATCCTCTTCCTAGTCTTACAATTAAAATTTCTGGATTGAAAAAATTTCCTTCACAATCCCAAAAATAATTTACCATTCGTAAACCTTGGGGCCATTTGAAAAAACCATAACTTTAAAACAGTAATTTATCGCAAAAATAAAAATTCCAATTTTAAATCAAGAATTTTAGCAAAGATTAAAAATAAATTAAACCATAATTAAGGATTTTACATGAACTTCCGATTAAAACTTAACCTTATTTCAATACATTTGGGGTAATTTCAAACCATTTTCTAATCATTTTAAAGATTTGTGAAACTGGAAATTATTTGGGGTAATTAATTGTTTAAAGAAATGAAATAAATGATTAAAATTTATTGAAAGAGGGTTTTAAGGAGGAACAATTAATTTCCCCAAAGTTTGCATTTGGGAAAATTAAATTATGATTGAAGCGGAATTTACCTTTTTTAACAATTATAAAAGGGTAATTTTGAGGATAAAAACAACAAAACAAAGTTTGAAAACATTAAAATTTAAAGATACGGTGATTTAAGTATAAATTCTTCTTAAAAAATGAAAGGCCCAAATAACGGCATCTTTGAAGTAATTTAAAAGGTTCTTGTTATTGGTTTTTCATAAAGCCCAACAAATTTTCCTCTCCCAAAATCTAACCCATTTGAGGTGGGTTAACAAAAAGTTTGACGAGACGAACTAAAAAATTTCAAGGTCAATTATACGTTTGTTTTCGAAATTGGAAGTCCTGAATTCAATGAAAACCAACGTAAAGAATGATATCTTTATGTAAATTTAAATGGAATAAAGTGTAATTTTAATGATTGAGTTAAAGGGAACCTTAATCTGTTAGGATAAGCAGTTTGTGAATTATTAGATGGAATTGATTTGAATTCTTTTGTTGGTATTTAAATAAAGGCTTTGTATTCACATAAAACCGATTTTTCCTGCGTTGTATCTCCCTTCTTGTTTGTTTTTTTACTTCATTAAATTTTTTTAACATTTAAGTAATTGATTTTAATTTTCTTTAGTCCTGAAATAAAACTTTAAAGGCTTTTTGAAAAAAAGGTATGAATTTTAAATTATATTTAAGGGTTTTAATTTTAATTTTTTTTTTTTAAAAATTTTGGAAATTTTTAAGTTTCCCAGGAAAAAAATTTTTTTTTTGTTTAAATTTGTTTTTTGGGTTTTTATTATTTGTTAGTTATGGGGATTAATGGGGGGTAAGGGTTTTAAAGATAGAATTAAACCCCTTTATTACGTTTCGTCCGTTTTTATAAGTTTTCGTTTACCTTTTATACGTTTTTTGCCCTTTTGTTATGCTTTCGTCTGCTTTTTTACGTTTTCGTCCAGTTTTTACGTTTTTTTCCGATTTATTTACGTAAAAAATCGGACGAAAACGTTAAAAAACTGACAAAAACGTAACAAAGGGGTCGAAAACGTAAAAATGAGAAAACTTGAAAAAACGGACAAAAGCGTAACAAACGGGTCGAAAAAATAAATAAATGGACGAAAACGTATAAAAGGTCAACGACGTAAAAAATTGGTCGATAACGTAAAAAATCAGACGAAAACGTAAAAAAAATGAAACGTAAGAAAACAGACGAAAACATAAAAAGCGGACGAAAACGTAACAAAGGGGTCGAAAACATAAATAAATGGACGAAAACGTGTAAAAGGTCAACGACGTAAAAAATCGGTCGATAACGTAAAAAAGCGGACGAAAACGTAAAAAAACAGAAGAAAACGTAAAAAACAAACAGAAACGTAAGAAAACAGACGAAAACATAAAAAGCGGACGAAAACGTAACAAAGGGGTCGAAAACGTAAAAAACAGTCGAAAACTTAAAAATGGACGAAAACGGTACAAAGGGTTCAAAAACGTAAAAAAACAGAAGAAAACGTAAAAAAACGGCCGACGACGTAAAAAATCGGTCGAAAACGTAAAAAACCAGACGAAAACGCAAAAAAACAGACAAAAACGTAACAAATCGAACGAAAACGTTAAAAAACAGACGAAGACCTAAAAAACGGGCGAAAATGTAACAAATGGGGCGAAAACGTAAAAAAACAGACGAAAACATTAAAAATCAGACGAAAACGTACAAAAACGGATGAAAACATACAAAAACGGACGAAAACGTAAAAAAACAGACGAAAACGTAAAAAACATCGAATAACGTAAAAAAACGGACGAAAACGTAACAAAGGAGTCGAAACGGTACAAAGGGCGAGAAAGGGACGTAAAAAAACGCACAAAAGCGTAACAAATCGTCGAAAGCGTTAAAAAAGCGGATGAAAGCGGGCGTAAAAACATACGTAAACGTAAGAAAAATAAGTTTTAAGTTATGTTACTAACGACCGTTAGTATAAGGGACTAATGATGTAGATGTGAGAGATGAAAATGTGAAGAATTACCCATTATTGTACATAATTAGATATTTGGTTTAGCATATTGATACTTAAATGACCATGTTTATCATATTGATACATTTGAGAAGGCATGTTTATTATTTTTGACTTTTACCTTAAATTGAGACATCATATGATAATAGCCATTTGTAATACATACAATAAACTAAAACGGATGGTAAGTCACCTGATCCGAGAAATTTTAACTTTCACGAGAAATTTTGATTCGTCAAGAACTTGTATTTTATCGAGAACTTTCACAAACCAATATCACATCATTGATCCGAAATCACAAATTCACATATCAACTATGGCAACTCAACATGACATCTATGCAGCCTATGCTGATAACCGTTCTCCCATACTATCCAAAGGTGGATATTTCCAGTAGTCAAGTCGTATGATTCGCTATCTTAACAACAAGCTAAACGAAAAGTAGTTGTATTGTCATTTTGCTTGTGGCTTATATATCTTATTTTCCCATGCAAAGTAGTTGTATTGTACTTCTTACCTCTTTTGTTGTTTATTATAACTGCATTCCTAAGAATGTAAAGGATAACAACGGATTTTCAAAAATATATAAATATCATACGCGAACTTTAAAACCACTAATATTGTATACTTACTTTCATATTTTGTTTCAATATCATGCCTAACTAGTTTTTAATATACAAAAGTCTATATCATTTGCTATGTGTACATGCCACGTTGGAGTTTGTTTAGTATATAGTTAGTTAGATTAATTGCTTCATCCTCTTCTCGCGCTATTGAAAGGCTTATTTCTCTTTTTCAAATGTACAGGAAGTGTATTCTTCTGATGTAGTGGAAGTTTGTTTTTATTTCAATGTATATACGTATTATTCGATAGAAGATGAATAATTTTACATACTTGACACAATCGTTCAGTATTTTCTTTAATTTGTTGACCGCATTGATTTATGATGATTAGTGATTTATGGTTAATGTGTATGTGTTTATAACAATGTGAAATTTATAAGAGACTAGGTGTGGGAGGGACAGATAACGCGTTATTCGTCTGCCATTTTAGCGTCACCTCATCCCCTTCCAATAACACACCATAACTAAAACGCCCTCCTCGACAAAGAACCAATAACACTTAGGCTAAACACATGGCAGAACCTGGTTCGTATGTCTTGCATCGCCTTTCTCTCCGACGACGCAATTCTACCGGTGGTGTGCGAGATTTTATTTTATTTTATTAATTTTTTTTAATTCAAATATTTTTTCTATTAGTATATACAACGTGTAAGAAACATGCATGTTAAACACTTTCATCTATTCTTGCATGTTAAACACGTACACATGCATGCATACCATGCATGTTAAACACACATCTATTCTTGACAACTAAAGTTACACCAACTCCACAACACCATTAATCCCCAGAACTTGCTAATATTAGAAACATAAAATCAGCAACACTACACAACAAACCATACATACAACATAAATTCACCAGCCTCATGTATGCGTGTTGATATTCTGTAATCGATCTTTGTTTCTTTGTAACTCATTTGTTAATTTGCTTGTATTTTGTATAAACGGTGGTGGAATATTGGAAATAAAGGGCGATTGTTTTGTTTTTGGTGTGTAGAAACTCGGTCGTTTATACGAACTAGTTCCCTTGCCTGTTGATCGACAACCGATGACGACCACAACCCCACAGTGAGGCGACCGAACCACAACCGAAGTCGACCAAGTTGGTCGACCGACCCATTGTATCCAGCCTTATTGGGTCCCAGGAAAAAAAAGAAAAAAATAACAACAATAGCGGCATGTTGGTGGAATGGCTAAATGCCAAACAACGGACGAGCGGCGGCACCCATGGTGCATTAATAGCGCCGTTGTTGGTGATCAAAAAGACGACTGGCGTGTTGTAGGGCTCCTCCCACACCAAGCACTCTAAAGTCATACACACATATAATATAATAAATAGATATTTAGACTAACCTCCACATCATCAATAAAAATAATTAAAAATGCTATATTACGAATTTAGCATGTGATTAGTCATGTCATGTCATCAAACGTATGAAATTGGAATGAAATCTAAAAGTACGTATATGATATTGATATTTTCTAAAGTTCGCGTATGATATTTGTACATTCTTCAAAGTATGTTGCTATTTAATAGACTTAATGTAAAAAGTTGTATATTGTTTCTAGGTTCAACAACATTTTCCACTGTGAAAGAAGAAGGACAAACCGAGAGCAAAACCATATACAATAGCATAAGCAAACAATTTATTTGGAAATAATAAATGACATATCCATTAGATAAACCGCATAGATGTACCACATACACTATGCATTGGTTTTGCATAGTTTACAGATCGAGTGAAATTTAAAAGTATAACGGGCAAGTTTACAGATCGAGTGAATCAGATATAATATTGATCAACGTTGGTTTTGCTGTCAAGTTCCTTAGAAAATAGGTTCCTCAAGAAATCCACAACCGTTACCCTCGCAAATCTTGGGGGTGTCTCAGGGGAGATTAGGCTCGGAGCTGGTCCAAAATCACCATCCAATTTCGGGGTTAAGAATGTACCTATAGATAGCCGTGCCTTTTCAGAGTTCACAACCGCTCTATGCTCGATGCTCTTATATAGCCCATTTGTAACAATCTGAAAAGATAATAAACTTTAAATGTACAATTAGCACTAATTAATAATCCAATCCGTTGCTATTTCTGACTTTCTGTTTTATGGAAGAGAAATATTTATATATAACAAATCTAAACATCACTTTCAAAGTTCATTTTGCTAGAACCAATCTTCAATTTCCTTAAGTTTCAAATGCTAACTAGCATGTTTATCAAATCGAATGTTAATTAATTTAAAAAAACAAATAGACAAATATGTAAACTTGAAAGACAGATGGATCACGAGTGCCGATTTAGAGAAAGAAATGACCTCCAAGACGTCCCCAATATTGACAATAAACGCATTTGGGAGTGGTTTAACTGGCATCCAAATTCCATCCTTTCTAATTTGTAGACCTTCTACATCGTTAATTTGTAGGAGAAAGGTGATACCGAGAGGATCAGAATGAGGGCTTAGACCGATGACTTTTTCAGGTTCTGGACATGGTGGGTAATAATTCATCCTCATAGATTGCATTCCTTCATCAAACAATACATTCATGTCCCCAACCTCCATATTCAAAGCTTTTGCCATTAAGAAGAGAGTTTTCATGGAAATGTACGTCCTTAACTTCTCTTGAGTAGGCTTCTATAGTATCCCTGAATAAAAAAAAAATGTAAAACGTAACCATCATACATCAGATGCATAAACTTATGAGGCTTTAAAGTTCAAATAGGCCAATCCACAAAAAAATACTATTCAAATTCATCAGGGCCTTTTTCATTTAGAGAAATAGAGCATAACAAATTTTATTTGTCTATCCGAACTTATATTGTTAGTTCTGTTGTATCAAATTTTGTTAAATCAATTCTATTAGTTTGCCAAATAAAAATAGAAGTTGCTCAAACATGCACAAAAGATGCACATGCATGTGTATATAGAAGGGGAAATAATGAATGACCTGAGTGGAAGCGGTAGTTTAGGTAACAAGTGAGGCTTTCTAAGATGATATGGGAGGGTAACTACGTAGAACATGTCAGCCCAATCAAGCTTTTGCTCCTCAGAAAACACATAAGCCTGGCCAAATCCCTCTAGATCTCCCGCCTCTTGCAAAACTTGTGTTTCTCAGCCATTGGCAAATTGAAGAATTCTTGTATTTCTTCCTTCACTTTTTCAATCAACGAATAACTCACACCATGATTGATCATCTGTAACATTCGACAACATTTTAATCATGTTTCTTATAAATCAGTCTCAGAGACACTAGATAAATAGAGTTTAAATATTACAAGTTTCATTCGTATAGTTGTCAATTTTCCAGTTTTGAGTTGACCAATACCAAGGTAACATGCATATATATGTTGTTTCACTTTAACTTTGATATACAAATAGATAATAGTAAATTTTAAACACTTGAGGGACATCTATCTAATAAGTACCATATACAAGTACCTGAAAGAAGCCCCAATCTTTACATGCAAGGTGTAGTCTTTCTAATTCAGAGTTAGCTGATTCCTCCGACAATAAATGTTGCATATCAATGACTGGTACTTCAGTTTGTGTAGCTGACAACACTGATACAAAGATAGGGTCTTGATTGGAACGGACATATCGCGGTGGAGCCTCAACAAGTGATTCCTTAGCGAGTTCTTGTACGCAAGGAACCGAAAGTGAACCCCCCAAACTTTTTCCATCTAGTGCCATGATAATTTTCTAGGAAACTTTATGTTTCGGCATTTTGGTGTTGTATGGTGCATATATAGATACTGTACTGTGAATTTTATATCTAATCTTTGCACTCCCACTAGCGCAAGTGCACACACGCGTAGGTACAACATGTGAATTTTATATCTAATCTTTTAGTTTAGAAATATATGTTCGTTGGTACTGATCTTTTAGATACAATCATGGAATATTATTTAGCTATGAAAACGCGTAAGATAGTTATTATAATTATTAAATAGGGAATGCTAGACCCGGAAAAACAAATTTACAAAACAATTCATAAAGGAGGTGTCACTCCCTGATTATTTTATTTTGAGTAAATTTCATTTTTGGTCCCTAAGGTTTAGCCAAATTGCAGGTTCGGTCTCTAAGGTTTGAAAGTGAACGGTGGTCTCATTTTAAACGTTTCTTTGCGTATTTGGTCCCGATCAACATCGAATATCGAAAATACCCCTGTCTTCTTTTGTTTCTATTTTCTTTTCATATTTCTTACATAAATGGTTCTTGTCTTGTCTTGGCTTTACAAAATTCGTCCCTAATTTTTTTTTTTTTTTTTTTTTTTAAATTAACTATTACAATTAGTATTATTTTATTAATTCAAAATATTCGAAAATATTCAAAAATGTTAAAGATATTTCAAAAAAAAATAATTTTCTTTTTACATAATTTTTTCTAAATTCGAAGAGAAAAGTCCAAAATATATTCGTCTCTTTACGTTTTTTTTCGGATTTTTACGTTTTCGTCCGTTTTTTTATGTTTTCGTCCATTTTTTTACGTTTTCGTCCATTCTTTTTACGTTTTCATTTTTTTTTAATGTTTTCGTCCGATTTTATACGTTTTCGTCTGTTCTTTTACGTTTTAGTCTGTTCTTTTATGTTTTCGTCAGTTGTTTTGCATTTTCGGTCTTTTTTTTGTTTTCGTCTCTTTCTTTTACGTTTTCGTTTTTTACGTTCGTCTAACGTAAAAAGAGACATTTTTTTTACGTTTTCGTCTAACGTAAAGAGGCGTTTTACGTTTCGTCTAAAAACTTCTCTTTTTACGTTCGTCTAAAAAACGTCCTTTTTTTTTTACGTTTCGTCTAAAAAGCGTCCCTTTTTTTTTTTTTTACTTTTTACGTTTCGTCAAAAGAACGTCTCTTTTTTAACCTTTTTACGTTTTTTTACGTTTCTTCTAAAAAACGTCTCTTTTTTACCTTTTTACGTTTTTTCGTTTCGTCTAAAAGAACGTCTCTTTTTTTTACGTTTCGTCTAAAAAGCGTCTCTTTTACGTTTTCTTTTACGTTTCGTCTAAAAGCGTCTATTTTTTACGTTTATTTAAGTTTTTACGTTTCGTCTAAAAAGCGTCTCTTTACGTTAGATGAAACATAAAAAAGCGTCTCCAAAAGCAACGTAAAAGAAAGAGACGAAAAAAAGGCCGAAAATGCAAAACAACCGGCGAAACGTAAAAGAGAGACTAAAGCGTAAAAACGGACGAAAACATTAAAAAAAAGAAGTTGAAAACGTAAAAAGAACGGACGAAAACGTAAAAAATGACGAAAACGTAAAAGACGGTTGAAAAAAGAAAAAACGTACAAACCCGTACAAAAACGTAAAAAACGGACATAGATGTAAAAATCAGAAGAAAACGTAAATAAACGGTTGAAAACAACGGACGAAAACATGAAAACGTAAAAAAATAGACGAAACATAAAAACAACGGAAAACGTAATAAAACGGTTGAAAATAAAAGAAAATGGACGAAAACATAAAAAAACGGACGAAAACGTAAAAATCCGAAAAAAAACGTAAAGAGGCGAATATATTTTGGACTTTTCTCTTCGAATTTAAAACAATTATGTAAAAAAAATTAATTTTTTTTTGAAATATCTTTAACATTTTTTGAATATTTTTGAATTAAAAAAATAATACTAATTGTAATAGTTAATTTAAAAAAAATAAAAATAAAAATGGGACGAATTTTGTAAAGCCAGCAAAAGACAGGGACCATTTATGTAAGAAATATGAAAAGAAAATAGAAACAAAAGAAGACATGGGTATTTTTGTCATTTGATGTTGATCAGGGACCAAACATGCAGCAAACGTTTCAAAATGAGAACCACCGTTGCCCTTTCGAAACCTTAGAGACTGAACCTGCAATTTGGCTAAACCTTAGGGACCAAAAATGTAATTTACTCTTTTATTTTTATATAGTTTCTATCTCTTTTTTCTATGTGAATGATCTTTTGAATTTATTTTTGTGATTATAACATTTCTTTTATTAAATCTATTATATATAATAAAATAAAGTTTTCATCTGTTCTACTAAGCGGTGCATTAAAAATTGATTTAATGCCATACCTTATTTAGCTTCAAGGTACAAATGTTTTATGCATGAGGTTTTGAAAGAGAAAGTAAGAAACTCATAACCTTTTAGTTAATGTGTTTTTTTAAAGTAGTCAACACATTAAATCCCTTTCATTTCTTCTCCGGTACGCAATTATTCAATCTTCTCAAATACTTTCCATCTCTATGATCTGTATACAAAACCATAATCGAAGATCAAAATCAGTTTACTCTCGCCATTAATATCGTCACATCTTCCTCCCAAATTCAGAAAAACACACACAATTGAAAAAACAAGCACCAACATCATTCAACATCATTCAAACCATAATCCATATCAGTTTTTATGCATAATTTATATTGTTTTAGTTTTTCAATTTAATTTTGTGCCGATTGATTTTGATATATGTGATTCGGTTGTTTTAATACATTTTTTCAATTTGATATGCAGGGGTAATTGTAAAATGGAATAGCGAAACACATCAACCATGATTTCATGGTTAGTATGTGTTATGTAATTATTTTATAATGAACCGTTTTAAAATTTTTGGGCCATTTTATATTTGTTTGTGGAGTTTTTAATAATTAGAGCTTTCTAAATACATGTTTGCGAATAATTGTGTATTTGTCGACTACATACTCTTTATTTGAAGGCCTCATAGAAGATGTTCGATAAAATGTTTAAGAGAAAAGAAAATGTGGAAGGTGATCATTTGTCCATTGATATTGCAATTTAATCATTTGAGCATTATTTTTGTATTTTAATCAATTTGTGTGTGTTTAATCATTGGGCTCATTTAAAATTATGTGTTGCTATTGAGGTAGGATGGTAGTGAATCATGCTAATGATATACTTGAACATATGTGTACTTGGCATACCACCGGCATTTTTATAAGTGTTCAAGAATGAGTATGCCGTTGTAGATTGACATAATATTGTTTCATGCTATTTTTCTTAAATGTACATCAATTACTTGCGTGTTTTATGAAGGTGTTGTTGCATTCTTTAGTGCTCCAAATTATTCGGTTTTAGTTTAGGATACATTAGGGTTTCAAGGCATTGCAAGGTATGTCGTGATGAGCGGTAGGGATTGCATATTTACAAAGCATATGGTGCTCAATATACGTGTGTTTGAAATATTTATAAACAAACCATTGCTATTTGTGGATGCTATTATGCTAAGTACATAGAATCATATGAAGAGTTTAGCTCATAGTATTTAGATTTATTATAGAATCCTATCCTACATATGAAATATGGAGTAGAATTTTTATTCTTTGGTGTTCGTAAGTTGTCTTTCTTATTAACATCGTCGTAAATTCTTGACTGGTGTGTTGTTTTCAGGGTTGTGTCGTAGTAATTGTAACGGACATGAAAAGTGTCTTAAGAACAATATACGTGAATGCGCGAATGGATTCACTCGGATTGGTTGCTCAACTGGTGAGATTTTGCTTGCAGTATTGATTTTGACTAATTATGGATAATTAGGGAGTCGATCAATAGTCAAAGTCAAAGTCTAATGTCTATTTTGTTATGCATTGTTGATATGTTAATTTGCGTGACCGGTATTACTGACTTAGTTGTTGTATTTCTTGAATATCGTGCACATATATTGACCCATTGGTTTATTGGTTATTTCTCAAAAAGGACTGTCGGTCCAGAAGATCGTCAGAAGTTTACATTTAAAGATATGTTGTGGTTTCACAGGGTAATTAGAATTTCTTGGCCACACAACAGTCGCATATAGTAAAAAAAGAGGAAACTTGAAAAGGTATATATTTATTACTCTTTATTTTCTTATATTTTTTTACTCGGTCTATCGCAAAAAGTATGAATCTAATTTCATATGTTTTACGTTAGTGACACGCTTTTTATAAATAGGAAATTAAGTCATTATTTACAACTTGAACTTCAAGAAAAATTCATAAGATGTCAAAGTGAAGCCATAATTAATGATTTTTCCTGAATGAAATTATGTTTGTGAATGAAATTGATGTTGGTTCGATTATGGATATTGGTATCTTAAGCATTTAGTAACTGAAAACTAAAAATTATTTTTACTGTGTGTTGGGACCTCTGTGAAACAACAGCAGTAAAGGTGTGAATTGGGTCATTTTTAACGGATGTTTGGATGGTTTTTTAGTGGGAGTTCGGTTAATTTTAACGGGCTGTTGTAAATCCGCACCATTTATTAAAATCGGTTTAAAGCTCATTAACTACATCAGTGGTTTCATATTTTCACCATTAGCGTATCCAAACAACCATTTAAAACAATGTGATCCTCTTGTTGGAGACATGTCCTGCTTAATAATAGTTAATGTGTTAGAAGGCAGGCACGAAAACTATATTGTCACAATAATACCATAAACTTTACGAAAAAAAGGAGAATGTAAACTTCGACGACGAAAGATTTTGTAGCATTCACCCTTATATATGCCGTGTCGTTTAGATTGAATAGGATACTCTTTACGAATTTGCTTCAAAAGAGTGCGATAGTTAATAAAAATCTCTTCGATTTTCTTGATTATGGAATTATTATAATGTTTGATTGTAGATCATAATCGAAAATGCACATGATTTCGTGTTACTAAAAGATTTATAACAGTCTTGAAAGCCAACATACAATGTTTGTGTTGTCATACCATTGATTTGGCATTAGAAGGTACAATTTCATTACTCTCCTAAGCATTTTCAGTATTGAATGTTAAGAGGTATTTGGCTTACCGTCTAAGCTTCATGTATTTTAAATAAGCAGCTTAATTAAGAAAGGTTGCTACCTGCTCATTTCTTTCGCAGAAGTTCAAAAAAAACAGTTGCATACCTGCTTGTGTGTAATCTTTAAAAATGTACTGTTTGTTTCCTTTATTATTAAAAAAATTCATGGTTACAACTATATTTTTCACATTTGAAGAGATTTCAAGAAAATTCTTTCCAGATATGCCTAACAATATTATGAACAGGAGAGAAACTTGATGGGGCCATCCTTAGTTAGAACAGGAGAGAAACTTGATGGGGCCGTCCTTTGTACCAGGTATGATTTCCACTCCGTGAAGCTTATCATTATCCAAACTTATTTTTTATAGGAATATAGGGGTTGTTTGGGATTGTCGTGTCAGGTTAAATACGTTTTGGCAATGGTGGATTTCTTATAAACTTCGTTTATGGGTTATATGGGATTGCTTATTTGAATATTACATGTGAGTAAACCACGGTTTTTTATTGGGTTGGTTCTGTTTTAAAACATCTTTAAAGAATGATTCAGTTTTATTCAGTTTTGAACCAGTAAGTATCAAACATATCCCAAATTAGTGGTAAACCATGGTTTTTTATATCCTGCTCTTTTTATCTTTTCTTAAAATGGTATTAAGTATTTGTGATTTATATTTCAATCTTAAATCTGTATTAACATTTTCACATTCAACCTCTCTCGGTAACAATTTCTTAAGATGGACTTATTTAGGCTCTCATTGAATGTTGTTGGAACTCCCCTGTTCTTTGTTTTTTGCTTGCTTTTAGGCTCTCATTGAATGTTGTTGGAACTCCCCGATTCTTTTAAATATGACGAGTATGTGATTTGAGTTATGACACTTTTTATAAAACGAGAAACCAACACCTTCATTTAGTTCTTCGAAACATGAAGAGTTTAGCAATTTGAAAGTAGTGGATGAGAAGATAGAGCTTAACGTGTGCTTCTTTTAAGCTCCTAAGATTAGGCTACTATGGAGCCGTTGATATATATCCTACTGTAAGGTTCTACTTATTTTTCATATCAGTTATCTTATATGTAGTACATGGAAATGTGTATGCTCATTAGGAAATGTGTATGCTCATTAGTAAGGTCAAGTGTTACTCTACTTATCGCAAGGCTTGGGCTGCTACGAGGTGATGATCAATGGCCGCCAGAGGATATGGTTTGGTTCCAGGTTAGTTTTTTAAAGTTAGCATTATGGTCAGCTATTGGGTCTTCAACTTTGGTGTGCCTACATATGCGGTTCTATTAATACTAGATGAATACCCGCGTATAGCGGCGGGGTATAGTGATGAATAGTATTTGCGGTTAATGTATTTGACATGATTAGAAGAATCATATTAATACACTAATAATCTAATTTTCTGCAATGAAGCAAATTTGGGAGGTTAGATACTTTTATGCATTTGAATAAACTTCCGATAATTTTCGACCCATTTTCTTTTCTAATTCTTTTAGCTTAACTGTTACTCCTTTAGATATATAACACGGTCCAAATCGACCCATGGGGGTTCAATGTTTGGTTATTTTTCCGGACATGGTTTTAAATATAAATGCAGCCATAGGAGTGAAACCATTATGATTCTTTTACTATTTGCTAAAAAAGAAAGCTATGTGAGATCACATTGCTTCATTCTTTTGTAAATTGTATATGAACAATATTGTTTAAGCTCATGATGGGCTGTTTAATGTGGACTTCTCTTTAAGCACTAATGAAATGCATGTGAAATCATATACCAACCTTAATGTACTATGATTATACTATTATAGAAAAACTACCCTTCAACTTTGGACAAAGTAATTCACCTTTATATTCATTAAATTAAGGCGTTGCAAATGTCAACCTGTTCCACTTCAAACATATTTTTAATAAGGGTTTTTCTAACATGTGCGAGGAACATGTATTATATATAAAGGACGGTGGAACCACGAAAAGGACGTCCGGACCCATATTTTATTAGAAAATTGCATTTTTGTGGGTCCGAGGTCCTTTTCGTGGGTCCCGCCGTCCCTAATATGTGCTCTCGGGCACATGTTAGAAAAACCCTTTTTATAAAGCTTTGTATGCAAAGTATTTGTTTACCACCTATGTTTATTATTAATAATGGGTTCTTCGATATGCAAGGTTACAAGCAATTTGGTTAATCACTTCCATTAGCAAGTTGGTTCGAGGGTTATGTTTTTACTTTTTTACCTCAAACGGGTAAGAAATAGCATAAAAAGAAACGGGTAAAATGGGTTAAAAATCGCATAGATAGCATGTGTTTATAAGCTTTCTTAAATATATTATTGAGGAGTTTGTCATTAAAGATGACATTGCTGAGTTTTGAGTGTATTTGTAGGTAAATTACACATTTGTTATTCGTTTAGGATTGCTTATTAAATTAACATTTAAATTCGTTATGGTTTGCTTATTTAAACTGCTTAACATATATACAAGTTGTCTCTCATTGTTTCACAAACGTGCTTGGCTTATATATGTGTCGTTTGGTATTGCTTATTGAATCTACATATAATATATTATATTTTGTCATTGGCGTTTGTAACGTCTCCGGTCTCTCACACTAAAATGCTAAAAAAATGTAATAGGAGATCGTTGCTGATGAAGAAGTATCTTCGTACATTGCTTATGGAGAGACAACATATGAGCAAGCCAAAGAACTCATTACAACTGAAGAAGTAAAGAACAATGGACTATATAGTAGAATAAGCATTGTAATGTGAAAACAAGTGTGTAAATATTGAATAAGTATATATAAGTCATGTTTAGATCAAGTATTAAGAATCTCTCTTTTTATTTGTATTGGATTTTGAAAGGGTTAAGTGGCTAACAAAGTCATTCAAATTATGTGTTTCTCAAGATATGTTTCTTATACATATTTTTAATAAATTGTTTGAGCTACGTCGATGTTAATGATGCTAATATTTGGTTGGTTAGTTGTTAGTTTTTAGTCTAATTAACCTTTTCGTGCTTAATGGAATAAATTAGTTAGCAAAGACTCATTTATAGTTTTCATATTTGGATTATCAGGTTGTTACTTATACATATACAGGAGAGTTAAAGGATAAAATATTATTACTTGGATGCTCTTACTATACGGACCAAGCTTAGGTACATAATAATATATGGGCTGTGTTACCCACTGTTAAAGCAACCTCATCACAGCAGCCCCACTTTAGGTTAGAGTTAGGATTAGATTTTGATGCAATCAGTAGTTATACATATAGTATTCATGTTTTTATGCTTTGGTTAGGATTTAGAGCTTATTTAGTAGGTTTTGTTTGCCCTTCAATAAGCCCTTTAGGTTGTTTCACCACTGTTACAACAACCCCATGAAGCCTTTTCTCAAGCTTATTGCAAGCTTGTGAAAGCTCCTCATGAGCTACATAATGGGGCAAATGATAGTTAGCTTGGTGAACTTTAAGATCCCATAACCCATAAGCTTATTTGTGTTACCCACTGTTACAGCAACCTCATCACAGCAGCCCCTTTTCACTTTCTCTTTAGCTTTTTGATGTTCAAATTTTGTTTATTAGGTTCCCTACATTGCTTATTTAATGTTGTGGGTTACTTGATAAGGAATTAAATATTAACATGTCATATTTTATATGCAGATTTGATAGTTAGCGATGAGGAAAAAAATATCGCTTTGTACTACATTGAAGAACTTATGCGCGCGAGGAGGTAGTTTGAGGCGTTGGCGAGATGCCTTACCCCGATGACGAGATACATCAATGAATTTGGAAACCGACTTATATATGATGAAACCGATTATAACCCGATCGAGATGGAATCGAATATCAACGTTTGTACGCCTTATTGACAACGAAACAGAAGGGTGTATATGACACGATCGTGAAATCCGTTGATAGTGGAACATGGGGTATCTATTTTGTTTACGGTTACGGAGGTACCGGTAAAACGTTTTTATGGAAAACACTTGCAGCCGACATTCGAAGAAAAGGTGATATAGTTTTGAACGTTGCATCGAGTGGTATTGCATCTTTGTTAATGTCGGGAGGGCGAACTGCTCACTCCAGGTTTCATATTCCAATAAACGTTGATGAGACCTCCACTTGCTCAATAAGTGCTCAAAGCGATCTGGGAGCAATGTTAAAAAAGTGCAAGCTTATTATTTGGGACGAAGCGCCTATGACGAATAAGCTTTGTTTTGAGGCTTTAGATCGGTCTTTGAGAGACATACTTCGTAGGAGCCGGTATGACGCGTGTGATCAGCCTTTTGGAAACATGACGATGGTTTTGGCGGTGATTTCAGTGAGTTCTTCCGTCATTCCGAAAGGATCACGCCAAGACATTATTGGTGCTTCTTTGAAACAATCATACCTATGGGATTACCGCAAGTTCTTAAGCTAACCGCTAACATGAGGCTTCTTGTTGGTTCACGACCGGAAGATGTTAGCGAGATAAGAGAGTTTCATTGGATATTGAATGTGGAGACGGCAAGCTTGGAGGACCAAATGAAGGAGAGGTTTCTATAGATGTCTTGGGAAGATATTCTAATAGAGTGCTTGATGACCCCATAGCATCTATTATTGACTTTAGTTATCCAAACATGTTGGATAACATACATGATCGACCTACTTCCAAGAAAAGGCGATTTTGGCACCCACAAATGAGTTAGTCGACACTATAAATGAACATTTGCCGCCAAATTTCCGGAGAAGAAATGGTCTACTTAAGTTGTGACAACGTGGATAAAGTGAGCAGCGGTCTTGTCATAGATCGATCTATTTTCTCGCCTAAATTCATAAATGGATTGAAGTTCTCGGTGTTCCAAACCACAGGCTTGCTTTAAAAGTCGGAGCCGATTATGTTGTTAAGAAACATAGACCAATCAAATGGTTTATGTAATGGTACAAGACTTCAAGTACTTAAATTAACAAGAACCTCTATTCAAAGCAGAACATTAACGAACCAACTTCGAAAAAAGGTGATTATTCCAAGGTTGAGGATTACTCCGTCGGATAAGCGTTTGCCTCTTAAGATTGTCGGAAACAATATCCGATATCGATATCTTTGCCATGAAAATCAACAAAAGCTAAGGCAATCGTTTTCTAAAGTTTGTTTGTACTTGCCCGTCCTGTGTTCACACATGGACAATTGACGTTGTCGTATCAAGAGTAAAAAGCAAGCGGGGTTTGAAAGTTGTCGTTTGTGATCAGGATGGTAATCTCTCCAAAACCACAACAAATGTCGTGTATAAAGAAGTACTTGAAGGTCTTTGAACAAGGTTCATGTTATATCATGTATGTATTATTGGTGTAATCACGTTATATTATACTACGGTTCATTATTTTTAATGTTACAAGGTTTGTTAGAACTTAAATTTTCATTGAAATCACATCATTTTATGTTCGGTCAATCTATTTTATTTTAAGACCGCGATGGTTAGAATCGATTGTGACTCAAACATATTTTAAATGTAACAAATTTATGTTATTACTTTTATTATCATCTCATTTATCTATTTCATTAAAAACTAACCCGGTGTCAACGGATCTCAAGTAGTATATATATATATATATATGTTTCATATTTCCATATTAGTTAATGCATTTGGTGGACCTCACCAAACATGCCCCGTTCACGAATTAAACAATCAATACTAATTTTAGGTTGGATCTGCGAAGTTATGTCGATGCTAGAGAACTTTAGAGTATGGTTAGGATATCCTCAAGCACTTACTTTTGCAACAAAAATGAAATAATAAGTTGTGTGTCTTCATCAAAAAGTCTTAGTATTGATTTTTAAAAACAAATTTTATGCTAATTAGAAACAATTCCAGAGATTAACAATTTTTGGGGGATGGCTTATTCGCACACTTTTATTATCCGTAATACTTTATTTAAGAATTGATCTAACTTGAAGAATAATTAAAATGAGAATAATGTGAAAACTAATTTAACCACATAACTTAAATAAGTAAGAAAAAATTATAAGAAGATGCATTTATTTTTATTGTTGCGTCTAAAATTTATTATTGTGATTGTTCTTATCTTTCGCATTTTAATTATATTTTTGATTTGATCCACACCTTCCTCGATTTGTCTGATATGTACATTCTTTCCCTTGTACCTTTAAACATTTTACTTGAATGTAAATGGACAAAACCTTATGGCTCAATATTGGGCATTCGTTTAAATGATTTTCCTGATACTACTACTAGTCGTGGAGTTACTTCGCTACAGCCTTTTCAATCGAAAGATGAACCCTCAAATTTTAAAGAAAAATCTAAACATAGCCCGGTCGCAGTTCACAATATAGCAAAAAAAAAAGTCATTTCATAAAATAGCCTAAGGCGACTGGACGATTTGGCAATCGCCTTATATGCTTGACAAGTTTCTCATATTTTAAAACAAAAAGTACACGTATGTAAGAAAGTATTGGGTGACTTGGGTTTCTTGAGCGACTTGTACTTTAACGACTTTGATTATATCTTTTAGTGAAAAAAAGTGAAACATTTGTCAAAGCATATAAGGTGATTGCCCAGTTGCCTGGTCGCCATGGGTTATTTTTAAAAAATTAGCTTTTTTGGACTAAATTGTGAACGTAAGTTAGGCGACTCGGCTACCTTGAAATCTTTTTTGAATTTTATGCCTTCATTTGTCAAAAATATAAGATTTATTTAGATAACAAGAAATAGCTTCATGTTTGAACTTGCCCAAAGTTTACCAACTTGAAAGATGAGCTCAATCATAATGATTATCAATTAGCTACTTTATTTTTTCATACAGCTACCACGCCGACATCCATTGGGATCTCGCATGAACGTTCACCAAAGTAGATCTTTTTAGACTATTATTATTTAAATATTTTACGGGCTTAACCCAATTTTAGTTATTTCTAAAATAATTTTAAGGTGATTACATATTGTATTTGATAATTAATGGAATGCAAGCCAATTATTATTCTAACACGGTATCACAACTTTAACTCTAATTTTAATTTTTTCTTATTCAATCATCCACCCACCAAAAAAAAAAAAAATAAATAAATAAAAATAAATAAATAAAATAAAAATCCCAACCAAACACGTTAGTTCATTGTTTCCATTCTTAATTATTGTTTTTGTTTAACACGTCCCATCACAAGAATAGTATATTTGTTTTTTTCTTCCTATCAATAGTGTCATGTCGCTATTTGTATCTACTGTCACTCGTCCCCACCAAATCGATAACAAAATATTTGTATATTTTGATATGGGATAGGTTATTAAGACCCCCTTAAAACATCATGTGTGTTTAAGTTGTTGGAATCACTCCTAAACTATATTTCAAGTGTTAGTAATTAATATGTAATAGTTAGCTTAATATGGCTTTTATGTTTATTATCATGGCAAGGATTATGTAGAAAGCCCATAAGCCTTGGCGATATCCAATAAGGAAAGGAAGGGAACTTGTGTGTTGCCTAGTTCCTTTCCCTATATAAAGACTTGTAAACCTTCCTTAGAAGGTTGGTTGTTCATTACATTATATCCTATGCATAACCTTTCTTTATATCATTCATGTGTGTGTTTAAGTGTTCATCCGATCTCTCTTCTTCTATATTTCTACATATTGATGCTTGTGTTACAATATGGTGACCTAATAGTGGTATCATTCGCCAAATAGTTGGGTGAAAATATTTGTTTTTGAAGTTTTTGGTTTACGTGGGTTTATGTTCCAACTTTGTCACGCTTAAAAACTTATTTTTACACTTAAAAATCCAAGATTCTTGTACTTTCAAGGTTTTTAGGTGTTAAAGTTTATCTATTTTGCATAAAGTTTCAAACTTTACATGTGTATCATAGTTTTAAACTTGGTTTTAAACGTGGGGTATTTCTACGCATAAGGTGTTTAGTGGTTTGGATCATCAAGTTTCACACTTTTGTGTTATTTTGGTGATATTGAAGCTATTTCATCATTAAAATCGGTTTAGAAACATCATTGAGCATAAAATCATTTTGGTGTTACTTTCTACAGAAGAAAACCCTAATCTTAGCTCCAAGGCGCATAAGCATTTTCCGTGGTTTGATCTTCTTTTTGTTGGTTTACTCGGTGTTTTCTTGCTTGGATAAGCCCGAAAACACTTTGACTTTGGATATCTTTTACTTTGTGATAGTGTAAAGGTTTTTGGGCAAAACCCTAGTTTTACGCCTAAGCTTCAAAACTTATCGTAGATCTTTCTACGCCTAAGATTATTCTTACGCCTAAGCTTGTCTTACGATAAGAAAATCTTAAGCTAAATTCTACGCCTAACTCTCGGTTTACGCATAACTTTAGTGTTTCCTCAAGTTTACGCTTAAGCTTTCACCACGCGTAAATTATCACTTTTACGCGTAAGTTTGGTGTTTTACGTAAGTATTACTTTGCCTACACTTGATTTCTACGCCTAAGGATACTTCATCAACAACGTTTCATTCGACTACAAAGATCCATTTAACAACACAAGTTTTCAACATGTCACAACCACCATACTCTAGCTATTTTCCTTATACTTATAATCAACAACAACAACAACAACAACAACTAAGTCCACAACATCAACAATTTAATCCACCATTTATCAACAACAATTTATGCAACAACATTATCAACAACAAGGAGCAATTCAACCTCAAATGGTTCCACCAAACCCTAGTCTTCAAGTACAACCTTACACAAATGTTTACAATCAACATCCATCTAGGGTACTATGAAGGAACCAACTTGGTTTGCAAAGATGTGTAAAGCTTTAAGTAGCCAATAATCCATTCATGAGTTTGGATCACTGATAGACCTCCAATGCTCACTCCCGAAACTACGATCAATGGGTGATAAGGTTCTTTAGGTTTTGTGATCTAAAGAAGCCACATGGAAAGTTCTTAAAGAAGGTCATCCTTGAAGGTCCATTTCGGATGCCTATTGTTGTTGTGCCGGAGATCCGAATGCTAATCCACCAAGAGATGATGTCACCAAACATTGCAACTCTTCACGACCTTTATCGGTGATGAACTTCTACACTAGAAGCCGATGAGCTAGCAATGCAATATATCCTTTTAGGATTACCAAACCCGATTCTTGAGTGTTGATGCTCAAAAGATCGCTAAAGCAATGTGGGAACATATTCATCTTCTAATGGAAGGCACATAACTCAATCGTGAAGACATGGAATCCAAAATCTACTTGGCATATGAACACTTCATGATTGAAACGGAGAGACATTAGAGTCATATCATCATCGATTCTCGACATCATTAATGACTTGGATAAACACAACATCATCATGCCAAGAATTGCGATCAACACAAAGTTCCTAAGTAGTCTTGGTCCCGATTGGGAAAAGTATGTCATTTTCATCCATCAAGCGAAGAATCTTCATCATGCTTTATACGGATTGTTGTATGACTATTTAAGCCCCATCAAAAGAAGTTGACAAAGAAAGGTTATCCGTGGAGTCCTGCTTCACCTTCACTCTCGGATAATCAACAACTTGCTTTGTGGGCTCAAACTAGTTATCCTCAATTCCCGACCTCAACCACAAATCCTCCTCAACCAATCGCAACAATTACACCATATGATCCATCACAACAACAATCTCAACAAACTCAATTGGTTCCATACAACAACAACAATGATCAAGCACTACGGTGAATCTAATGAGGACTCCAAAGCTTTCGATGCATTGCAACAAGGGTTTGTTATGATTGCTAGAGCCTTCGGCGATATACTAACAGATCCAACAATCGCATTCGCTACCTCATCAAACACAAGGAATCAAGCTATTGTTAACAATGGACGTGTTGAAGTTCGAATCATGGTTATGTTCGTCGGATGGGTTGTGGTCAAGGGTTTAATGCTAATGGAAGGAATAACATGGGTGCTCCACAACAACGAGCTCAAGTGGTTGATCAGGTAATGCTCGAATGGGATTAATGGTCTTCGTTGTTATAACTATAATGAGAAGGGTCATCGGCTAATGCATGCCCTAAGCCGAGGACAAGAGGCATCGCTTATCACAAAGAGGCTTTACTCTTGGCTCTTAGGATGAAGTGGTGGAACTCTCACCAACAAGGAACGAGCTTTATGGAAAATGCAAGCTCGATGATGACATGGAGGACTTGCAAGCTAATGCGCAGTGATGTTGATGGCACAAATGCAAGCTCTCCACATGAGTGACACAGGCCCAGTGTATGACATCGATACTTGTCTCGGTGCACCGAACAAACCATATTCATCATTGATCGATATCTCCGCCAACATCCGAATCCGGCAAGGATCGAATGTTCAACATGAGTCGTCTACATCTCATTTCGATGATAATCAACTAGACCCGTAGTTATATTTGACGATCAAGATGACCTTATGGTTAATATTGATAATCAAGTTGACTACGTGGTTATATTTGAGGATCTAAATAATGATCATGTTGAGACTCACGTTGAACACGTCGAACCTTTGCCTAATCCGGATCTTGAGCTCATGACCAATTTAATTAAGACCAACAATCTCGAATGGAAAAGTGCCATGACATCAATAAGAAATTACAAGAAAAAATTGCCTTTGTTAACTAAGGATAATGAATGCTTAAGTTCCAACTCAAATTTTTCAAACTAAAGAAAAGCGTGAAAAGGTTTTGAAGTCTCATTTGCTAAATCACATCAACATGAAAATCTTTAGAAAAATAGATATGTGATCTAGTTGTATCGAAGAATGCTTTGTTGTCTCAAATAGAACAAGCGAAACATGAACATAAAAAACAAGTTAACGCTCTTACTTTGAAACTCAAAATCCAAGGTCGAGTTGTTAACTTGTCAAAACAGTTCTGTGAGTACAAAAAGCATTCAACGAAACAAATAGATGACTATCTTGAAGAAATTGTCGACTTACAAAACAAAATCAAAGAGTTTCTAAATGTTGTTTATAAACATGGTGAGTCAATCAAAACTATTCAAAAGTTTACTTTTAAACCAAATCCAAATGGATATGGATCGAATCTTGCGATTACAAACCAAAGTTTTCAATAGAGCATTCAAACCAAATCCTCAAGTTTACGGTCTGAGAATATAAAATTGATGATTCTATTATGTGTTGTTGAATATAATCGTCAAGAGGAATTAGATGCGAAGGCGAGAGTCGGTCAAAATGGAAAATGTTGTTTATAACAAACCATTTAACTATTCAAAAGCCATAACTTTCGTCACACAATAGGATAATTCTAACACACCTTGGGTTATCACGCCTACTCGAGTCTTCTAATGTTGGTCCCCAACCAAATTATGCACAAATTAATGGTCCTTTACCTTCACTCGAAGAAAAAAGATCAAAACGATGTCAAATTCTTAAATATTTTGACATTTTAATATCGGACATCAAACTTTTGGAGCGTGAAATTGAATTCAATTACGAAATAAAAGTTGAACATTTTCAATCGCCTCGGCGCGAGAACAAAGAGATATTTTTCGAAAAGAATTTTACCCCATGTTAAAAATTTAAAAATTGTGCATTATATTGGGAAAGGATTTTCATAAGGAACTTGGACTTATGAAAGTCATTTTCGAAAAAGCGAAACATCGATTTCAAATACTAAACATAAAAGAAAATGTTAAGAAAAGATGTTGATCGACTCTTGGAAGATGTTATCGTGCTAATATCCATAATGTTGTGTTATTACATTCTTTGCATATGCATTTGATTATATCTCTGCGATGATTGTTGATTGAAATTGTTGAGACTACCGATAATGTGTCACAAATCGAGTCTTTTAAAGTTGAAAATGAGCGATTGTTAAACGAACTTTCAAATGCAAAACGTTGTCTTCAATGGTGTCAAAAGATTGTCAAAATCGAGAACTTGCTTTGCAAAACAAAATCAACAAGTTGCATACAAAATCTCTTAATCCTAAACTTGAGCAATTGGATGATGAAAACGTGTCTTTGAAGTGTCAAATCTCAAAATATGAACAAGAACTTGCAAAAGTTAAAAGGAATATGGTGTCATATTTGATTTACTCAAAAGACTCGTAATGAAGCATCAAACGAACTTGATCATTATCTTGCACATAATAAAGAAGTTATGACAAAATGGAAATCTCGCTCGAAAATCAAGATTTGTTGCACACTATCATTGAGTTAAAGGAAAGTTAGGAAAGTATGAACAAGTTAAGATTATCAACATTAAGAAAATTGCACCGTAACATTTAGAAAAGTGACAATAGAATGCCTAATGACAAACCACAAGATACTAATGTGTTTCCTTCTCTTGAAACATGAATAGTTTCCTCTTTTCCCAACGTCCGCACTTCACGACCCTAGAGCAATACAAGGAAGAATAGGAAGTTGCGACCTAAGAAAAGATCAATAAAGAACCTCTCAAGTAGAAGAACACCCTAGGACTTTGAATAAGACTCAAGTTGCACCCACTTTAGATATTGCGTTAGACAAATGTAATGGAAAAAGTATTGTAACGAATCTTGAACCTTTAAGTACTTTGAATGTTATGTTTGAAGCTTCTTGTGTTATTTGTCATAAAAGTATGTTTTCCGTTGTCATGATAAATGTGTTGCTAATGCTATCTTGTCTTGTAAGCGGAATCCTAGAAAACGGAATACCTCTAGGCCCACTAATGCTTCTAAGTTTGTGCTAGGTAAACCGCCTCTTTAGATTCTATGACCATTGATGTACCCATAGAACCCATATCACCCCTAGGAAGTAGTATTACCTAGTGCATTCACTAAGACTAAAGCAAAGACTAGTTGGAGATGGCGAAATGGATACATAATACACTAGGCTTTAAATGGATACCTAAAATCATTGAACAGTGTATTTCAACTATAATCGCATTGGAACCCTCTAACTCTTGGGTTCCACATCTACTTCTATTCCATTTGTGTTGTCTGTGTGTAATGCGGTGATCTGATCATCCTCTAGATTGTTGATAGCGGATGTTCCCGAAACATGAAAGGCAATCTTAAACTGTTATCAAACTTTGTTGCAAAGTTCATTGGCATGTCGAGTTCGGAATGATCACTTCGCAACTATCATGGGCTACGGAGATTACATCAATGGAAACATCGAAATTAGGGGTTTATTATGTGGAAGGCCTCGGTCACAATCTCTTCTCGATCGGTCAATTTTGTGATGGAGATTTGGAAGTTGCATTTCGGGAGAAAACTTGTTTCATTCGTGATCTACAAGGAAACGATCTTATGTCCGTACCCAAATTCAAGTCTTTACACAATCTCAATGCAAGACATGATTGCTTCATCTCCCATCTGTCTACTTTCAAAGGCAACATCAACAAAATCTTGGCTATGGCACCGTCGACTCTCACATTTAAACTTTCAAACCATAACCAACCTAGCTTGATACAAACTTGTTGAAGGTCTCCGAGATTCCGGTATTCTAAAGATCATCTATGCTCATCTTGTAAACAAGGGAAAAGCACTCGTGCTCACTTTCCTTCAAAGGTGGAACACAAGTCTCGACATGTGCTTCATATTCTTCAAATGGATTTGTATGGATGCATGTGCGGACGATTGGCGCTACATTTTGGTAATTTTCGATGACTACTCAAGATGGACTTGGGTTTATTTTCTTTGAAGTAAAGATCAAGCAGATGATCATCTTTTGAAAATCCAAGTTTCCGAACACAAATCGGACAAATTAGAACCCCGAATTTGTAAATCAAACTCTATGTGTGTATTTGAAAGTGGGAATTGGTCACCGTCACCCCAAATTACATTTTGCGGTGAATGGAATTCTCGGGATTGATCGTCATAGCATCACAATCACAGTTATATTGAACGACCTTAAGTGTCGTTTGGAAAATACATCGTTTGATTTAATAAAATAATCAGAGTTTACAAAGTAGGTCCCAAATGAAAATCAACTTGTGCGGAAATAAGTTTGTTACAATACAAACGATGTTTTAAAGTAAGTAAAACCCAAGTGAGACGCGTCGTCGTCACGACTCCATGATGTGTCCCAATGCGTGCCATGAAGTGAATGCCTTAGATACCTGAGATTAAAACATGCTAAAAGTGTCAACACAAAGGTTGAGTGAGTTCATAGAGTTTGTTTTGAATGTAAATCCTTCCAAAATCGTTTATGCCGCAAAGGCATTGTAAATCGTTGAAATGTAAAGACTTTCAAAATCGTTTATGTAGCAAAGGCATTGTAAATCCACTCGGCCCAAGTCCCGCCCATACAAAACTTGCAAACTGTGTGTTCACAACCCACCGCAAAATGTGTAAAGTTTATGTTCAAATACATGATGTTAAATGAATTCACCAAATAGTGCATAACTCAATGTATCAAAATCGTTTATGCGGCAAAGGCATTGTAAATCCACTCGGTTCAAGTCCCGCCCATACAAAACTTGCAACTGTGTGTTCACAACCCATTGCCGAATGTGTATAGTTTATGTTCCAAACATATGATGTCAAATGAATTCACAATAGTACCTAACTCAATGTATATCAATAGTCAATGATTTAATCGTTATCTGACGAAGGACCGTAGCACATAATCCATAGCACCTAACTCAATGTATATCGGTAGTCAAGCGATTTAGAACGTTATCTGACGAAGGACCATAGACATAAACAAGAACAATTTATATAGTGTAACCTTTGATTTAGAAACAATGGTAATCATGATAGAGTTTAGTCTCAAAAATCTAAAGTACTCGTGAAAATATTTAAGCATGCATCTCCCCAAGCAGTTATGAAAACAAGTAAAAGTAGGGGCTCTGAAACTCACTTGGTAAAGCGGCGAGATGACAAAAGTGAGTACACCGAGGTTTATAATGTAATCGTCATCCGCGACCTATTATCAATGATATGATATGTCATGAGTTGCAATGTAATGCTATGCATGCACCGTATGTTATTTATACCATTTACGGGTTTTGAAAATATTATTCGTCGTCGAAAAATACTCTTTTGACGTCTCGACCAATCAAAATGACTTTACATGTTTTACGTCAAAATGTCATCCTACAATGGTTTTATAATGATTTTGGTGAAATTACCATTTTTCGTCGCAAAACAATGTCGTCGGAAAAACCATGAAATCAATAAAATGGCTCGGAAAAGTAGTCGTAAAATGGTGTCGTCGATCGTTAGAGAAACGAACTCGACGGTTTTGGAAAGTTTGTATCGATATCTAAAAGTTTCAGTTCAGGTGTTTTCGTTCAAAAGGTCTCGATCATAAAGATATCCAAGGCTCAAGATGGTGGTTTTTGTGAGTTGTGTGCAGAAAATGAGTTTCGGCCAATCTTTGAACATCCGTAAATAAATAACCATAACTCCGCTTGACAAGCGGCTTTTTGTTTTGAAAAATATGGCGATGAACTTGATTTTACTAGAAGACACTTTGTTATAAAAAGTTTTGCATCATGGGTAAAAGCGCGCAAACATGGACGATAGAGCTAATGAAATACTTGTTACGTCAAAATAATATAATTTTCGAAAATAATACTTTACGGCAACTTTATGAAAATGGCCATATATTTGTCGTTTAACTCCGTTTTCAACGTAAAATATGTCCTTAGCCGTATCAAGTAAACTAATATATTTTGACTAGTCGAAATAATTTGTGAAGCTTAAGGCTCGTTTTGACCGAAATATATAAAACTGCATGCTGTCAATTTCAGAAAATAATACGTGTCGGTGTCAAACTTTAAAAATTCACCACGGCTTCGTTATAAGTCCGTTTTATCCGTTCAAGCGGCCACGGATTCGTTTTAAAGTATATTTTCTAATTATCAATGCCAAAAGGTCGTACCATCAGTGGGTTTTCCAGAAATTCATTTTAAGGACAGACCCTAAAATAGAGTTTACGAAAATAGTTTTCTCGGACAAAACCTATTCTAATCCCTTCAAATCAACTCCAAAGCTAATCTAATCCTACCATACACCTTCTTAGGGTGTCATGGGTTCCTAATCACCATCAAGACCAAAGAATAACTTGGGAATAATTATAGGATGACCATATTGTATATATAACTTAAAAATCAAGAAATAAATGGTATAAACTACATAGCATGCATAAAAGCTCCAAAAATGATAAGAATCATATAAAAATGATAAGGAAACATAAGGATGATGAAAACATGCTTACTAGTGATTATGAAGAGGTGTAGGTAACAAAGGTTTTACTTAAATATCCTTGGTTTTTATTTCAAAACCATAAAAAGGATATATACTAGATTGATAAACACTTGAACTTGAAAAATCTTGATCCCTTTGGCACCTTGATATATGGCCGGTTTTATGAGAGGAAAACAAAGAGAGAATTGTGCTAACTATGTGAAAAACAATTGAGTATGAAATGAGAAAGAAATGAATGTGTAGACTTTATGTAAGTTGAAAACATGAAGGAACATGTAATTAATAAGCCATACCACCAATACATGTACTACTTGACTTCCCCCCCCCCCTCCAAGGCCGGATTTGGGGGGCTTATGTCTCCATTATATATTTTTTTTTTTTTTAAAATCTTGCAACTTGTACATATTTGTGTTTAATTTGTAAGACTTGAAATAAAAAGGTAAGTAAATAAATGTAAAGGCAAATGGTAATTTGTGGTACAAGTAAGTTTTTAGTAGCTCAAAATAGATGGTATTGAGGTGATAAAAATTGTAAAAATACTTTCCTTGTGAAAATCGGGTGATAAAATAATTATCGTAAGATTTTTAAGAAAACGACGTAATAATTAAACGTTAACGATTAAAATACCAAATAAATGTGAAACACTAGGAAAACTAAAAATATAGTTTTTATGAACTAAATGTGAGTTTAAAAATACCTCGGGATCATTTTTGAAAGTAACGGGTTAAATATTCAAAATAAAAACTCACGCGATAAAAATTATTAAATATAAAAATTACGCGTTGAAGGGTGAAATGAAATGTCGTGAATGGACTAATGAGATGCACATGATGTCAATGAAATGTAGACTAATCATAGTCCATATGAAATGTACGTGATGTCATGATCATGAATTCGCCGCTAAACCTCCAAGGTTACGCAATTTGAAACAAGTAAACCAAGTTTACTAAAATGTTGAAATAATGAGACATGAAGCGTGTGTAGAAATGACACGAAAGTACGGGTTGTCACATTCGCCCATCAAAAAGGAATTCAGTCCACGAATTCAATCGTTATTAGGTCTAACGGGTTTAGGGTTTGATGTAGCAAACTTTCCCATTCCCGAGCAAAACCCTCAAAGGACTTTTGGTAACCGATTTTACTTAATCTCACAACTCATCAAACAAGAACTGTCATGAGATTAGGCTAAATCGGTTTAGGTAACAACTTGTTTCTAGCTCGATCTTTGCAACTCATCAAACAAGAAGCATCACGCGGATCAAGCTGGAAACAAGTGGTTTGAAGAAAATCTTTTGAAAATTTGGCTCGATTACGGAATTGCTTACTCATATAAGACTACTACTCCCTTCATTGCATGATTCTTCCGAATTAGACATAGGTGATCGGGCTATGTATAATTTAGGAGTAACTATGCAATGCTTGGACTAATCGACTCATATGTTGTTTGGTGTTGAGTCAACTGATGTTAAAATTGTGATGAACATCGAGGAGAGAAGACATGGAGAAGTGTCGTTAAAACGATAGTTAAAGTAAAAGAATTAAAATCCTCGTAAATGATAACAAATCGGAAAGAAAATAAAGTACGATAGATGAGAATATATTTCAACAAGTGGTTTGCAAAAGTAGTACATCTTAGGTCATAAAGTTTCGAATACGATGAAAGACATAAACTTAGTACGACATAATACATAAGGAGAAATAAAACTATTAGTTTCCGAACTTCTTCAGTCTTCCGCGTCGTTGATACCTTGACGAGCTCCTTCTAACATATATACATTCCCATGAGCACCTTCGACTTGTTGACCTTGGTTTTGAGGACATTGATTCCGATAGTGTCCTTGTTCCCCACATCGAAGCACGTAACAACGGTTTTGCCCTTACAGGTCCTTAGCAAGGTGTCCTACTTTGTGTGACTAAAGCATATACCACATGGTCCATTATGATGTAGCGTGCATTGGTGGCATCGTGGTAAGTTTCTGCATAAGCTCTTCCCCTTGTTGGTGCAGCAACATAGACCCTGGCGACTTCTTGTCTTCTATTATGTTGTTGGTGATGGTTAGTGTTATGGTTTTGGTTGTTGTTATTGTAATCTCCTCGGTCATCTTCCCATTTTCTTTTGTTGTGGTTGATTTGGTTATCGTCGTTGTTGTAGTTGTTGTTGTTTTGGTTATTGTAGTAGTTGGTGCAGTTGTTGGGGTTGTTGTTGTTTTGGTTGGTGTTGGTGTATTTGTCTCTCTTCACTACCTGGGCCATAAGCTTTTGAGTCAATCGAATAGCTTCCTCAATCGTTTGTGGATCAAACGAAGTCACATCTCCTTGAATCACCTCGGGAAGTCCCCCAATGAAAGCCTCTAGCAACTTCTCATTATCAGAAACCATGGACGGGCATAACACGGCCAATTCCTGGAATCTCCGAATGTATGTGTCAATGTCGTACCCAATCGTGACCAATTCATAGAACTCCGTCTCCAACTTTTTGATTTCTGTTCGAGGACAAAACTTCTTAGTCACCAAGCTCTTAAATTCCTCCCACGTAAGCTTAAAAGCATTTTCCATACCAATCGGTTGAGCGTATGAATTCCACCATGACAACGCTCCATCGAGTAAAGTGCTCGTAGCAAACTTAACTTTACTATCATCCGGACGATTACAAAGCAAAATACCGATTCCAACTTTTCAAACCATCTAACCATAGTTGTAGCTCCTCGGTACCTCTAAATTTCGTGGGCTCACCACTCTTGAAGTCCTTGTACGAACATTTCTTAACTCCGGATCCTCCGGCATTTCGATAGCGACAACTAGCCTAGCGACTTGACGGCGACAGCCAGCCTCAAGGTGAAGAACCACCGTTTCCGTTCAACTCTTAAAGCATTAGCAATGCTATCATTCACCAACTTTTGAATTCTTTGCTTGGGTCATTTCAATTGTAGCTTTCTTGATTGCCATATCTTCATCAAAACAAGAGGAAATGTGAGGCGTAGCAAAATCCGATGTTAATAATAAACGCTCCAAAGAAATGTGATAAGAATGATAAGTTTGAGGTTATGTTTTCAAAATGATCGTCGGTTTCGAAAAGATGGGTTATGAGGTGTTGTAAGTGCTTCAATGTATGATGGTTTAGAGACTTAATGTGTGAATAAAGTGTAACTCGACATGTTAGTGGTGAAACAAAGGAGTGAGAGCGACTTCGCCCTATATAAAGGTTTATCCCGGCATTCGACGTTATCGATGATGAATCGGTGATATAAAAATTGTGATTGGGAATGACATGGAATTCTCCACGTTAGAGTATGGGGAAAAGATAATGGGATGGGTATTTAAGGGCATCCATGTGACAATCGTTGTGAAATGAAAGTAAATAACTCGAAAATGTACGTAAAACCGCATGTAAAGTGAACATTCACTTATGATGAAATGATGAGATGCTATGATAATGTAGTTATAGTCTAGGGTCAATGATGCAACCTAGTTCTCTATAATCAAGCTCGATGCCAATCATCACACCCCAAATTACATTTTGCGGCGGAATGGAATTCACGGGATTATTGTCATAGCATCACAATCACAGTTATATTGAGCGACCTAAAGTGTCGTTTGGAAAATACATCGTTTGATTTAATAAAACAATCGAGTTTACAAAGTAGGTCCCAAATGAAAATCAACTTGTGCGGAAATAAGTTTGTTACAATACAAACGATGTTTTAAAGTAAGTAAAACCCAAGTGAGACGCGTCGTCGTCACGACTCCATGATGTGTCCCAATGCGTGCCATGAAGTGAATGCCTTAGATACCTGAGATTAAAACATGCTAAAAGTGTCAACACAAAGGTTGAGTGAGTTCATAGAGTTTGTTTTGAAATGTAAATCCTTCCAAAATCGTTTATGCCGCAAAGGCATTGTAAATCGTTGAAATGTAAAGACTTTCAAAATCGTTTATGTAGCAAAGGCATTGTAAATCCACTCGGTTCAAGTCCCGCCCATACAAAACTTGCAACTTTGTGTGTTCACAACCCACCGCCGGAATGTGTAAAGTTTATGTTCCAAACATATGATGTCAAATGAATTCACCAAATAGTGCACCAATGTATAATCGTTTATGCGACAAAGGCATTGTAAATCCATGTCAAGTATACAAAACTTGCAAACTGTGTGTTCAACCCATTGCCGAATGTGAGTTTATGTTCCAAACGTCAAATGAATTCACAATAGTACCAACTCGACGTAGGACCGTAGCACATAATAGCACCATAGCACCTAACTCAATGTATATCGGTAGTCAATCGATTTAGAACGTTATCTGACGAAGGACCATAGCACGCAAACAAGAACAATTTATATAGTGTAACCTTTGATTTAGAAACAATGGTAATCATGATAGAGTTTAGTCTCAAAATCTAAAGTACTCGTGAAAATATTTAAGCATGCATCTCCCCAAGCAGTTATGAAAACAAGTAAAAGTAGGGGCTCTGAAACTCACTTGGTAAACCGGCGAGATGACAAAAGTGAGTACACGAGGTTTATAATGAGATCGTCATCCGCGACCTATTATCAATGATATGATATGTCATGAGTTGCAATGTAATGCTATGCATGCACTTCGTATGTTATTTATACCATTTACGGGTTTTGAAAATATTACTCGTCGTCGAAAAATACTCTTTTGACGTCTCGACCAATCAAAATGACTTTACATGTTTTTACGTCAAAATGTCATCCTACAATGGTTTTATAATGATTTTGGTGAAATTACCATTTTTCGTCGCAAAACAATGTCGTCGGAAAAACCATGAAATCAATAAAATGGCTCCGGAAAAGTAGTCGTAAAGCGGTGTACGTCGATCGTTAGAAACGAACTCGACGGTTTTGGAAAGTTTGTATCGATATCTAAAAGTTTTAATTCAGGAGTTTTCGTTCAAAAGGTCTCGATCATAAAGATATCCAAGGCTCAAGATGGTGGTTTTGTGAATTGTGTGCGAAAATGAGTTTCGACCAATGTTTGAACATCCGTAAATAAATAACCATAACTCCGCTTGACAAACGGCTTTTTGTTTTGAAAAATATGGCGATGAACTTGATTTTACTAGAAGACACTTTGTTATAAAAGTTTTGCATCATGGGTAAAAGCGCGCAAACATGGACGATAGAGCTAATGAAATACTTGTTACGTCAAAATAATATAATTTTCGAAAATAATACTTTACGGCAACTTTATGAAAATGGCCATATATTTGTCGTTTTAACTCCGTTTTCTACGTAAAATATGTCCTTAGCTTCGTATCGAAGTAAACTAATATATTTTTGACTAGTCGAAATAATTTGTGAAGCTTAAGGCTCGTTTTTGACCCGAAATATATAAAAACTGCATGTTGTCAATTTCAGAAAATAATACGTGTCGGTGTCAAACTTTAAAAATTCACCACGGCTTCGTTATAAGTCCGTTTTTATCCGTTCAAGCGGCCACGGATTCGTTTTAAAGTATATTTTCTAATTATCAATGCCAAAATGTCGTACCATCAGTGGGTTTTTCCAGAAATTCATTTTAAGGACAGACCCTAAAATAGAGTTTACGAAAATAGTTTTTCTCGGATAAAACCTATTCTAATCCCTTCAAATCAACTCCAAAGCTAATCTAATCCTACCATACACCTTCTTAGGGTGTCATGGGTTCCTAATCACCATCAAGACCAAAGAATAACTTGGGAATAATTATAGGATGACTAATATTGTATATAAAACCTTAAAATCAAGAAATAAATGGTATAAACTACAATACATGCATAAAAGCTCCAAAAATGATAAGAAACATATAAAATGATAAGGAAACATAAGGATGATGAAAACATGCTTACTAGTGATTATGAAGAGGTGTAGGTAACAAAGGTTTTACTTAAATATCCTTGGTTTTTATTTCAAAACCATAAAAGGATATATACTAGATTGATAAACACTTGAACTTGAAAAATCTTGATCCCTTTGGCACCTTGATATATGGCGGTTTTATGAGACTCAACAAAGAGAGAATTGTGCTAACTATGTGAAAAACAATTGAGTATGAAATGAAAAGAAATGAATGAAGTAAACTTGATGTAAGTTAGTATAACATGAATTACATGAAATTAATAAACCATACCACCAATACATGTACTACTTGCCCTCCCCAAGGCGGATTTTGGGGCTTATGTCTCCATTATATATTTTTTTTTTAAAATTTGTAACTTGTGTATATTTGTGTTTAATTTGTAAGACTTGTAAATAAAAGGTAAGTAAATAAATGTAAAGGTAAATGGTAATTTGTGGTACAAGTAAGTTTTAGTAGCTCAAAATAGAATGTATTGAGTTGATAAAAATTGTAAAATACTTTCCTTGTGAAAATCGGGTGATAAAATAATTATCGTAAGATTTTTAAGAAAAGACGTAATAATTAAACGTTAACGATTAAAATACCAAATAAATGTGAAACACTAGGAAAACTAAAATATAGTTTTTATGAACTAAATGTGAGTTTAAAAATACCTCGGGATCATTTTTGAAAGTAACGGGTTAAATATTCAAAATAAAAACTCACGCGATAAAGATTATTAAATATAAAAATTACGCGTTGAAGGGTGAAATGAAATGTCGTGAATGGACTAATGAAATGCACATGATGTCAATGAAATGTAGACTAATCATAGTCCATATGAAATGTACGTGATGTCATGATCATGAATTCGCCGCTAAACCTCCAAGGTTACGCAATTTGAAACAAGTAAACCAAGTTTACTAAAATGTTGAAATAATGAGACATGAATCGTGTCTAGAAATGACACGAAAGTACGGGTTGTCACGGAATTGTCGATGACTACTCACGATGGACTTGGGTTAGTAAAGATCAAGCTCGCAGATGATCATCACCTGTTGATTAATGCAAAACTTCCAAAGGCCGAATTTAGAACCAAACTTGAGAATTTTTGTGGGTGAGCAAGACATCTATTGCACGTATCGAACAAAGCGGATGTTACACGTTAAAACCGTTAATCAATGATTACTAAGTGTATCGCGCATGCAACAAAACACAATGATTACGAGCTTATCAACAAAACCTTTTGACTTATCCGAATCTCAAACACTTTCATGTATTTGGATCCCTTTGCTACCCAAATAATGATCGTGATGACTTTGGAAAGCTCAAAGCTAAATCGACATTGAGTCTTTGTTGGATCTTGTGAAAACTCTAAAGGTTACGGATCCGGAATCGTCGTACAAAGGAGATTATGGAAACGATTCATGCAAATTTTGATGAACTTACGAAATGGCTTCGAGTAAAACGACTTGGAACCGGACACAACCGTTTAAACTTTCCCCAAACCCCATCATCGGTGAACCAAGCCCGACTTATTCGACGTCAAAAATGGAAAAGCTATTTGCTCCTATGTTTAGTGATGACATTGATGAACGTGCTCGGTGTATCAAATGTTTCCATTGCTCAACCCGATCATACTCTTATACGATACACTGCTACAACAACTATTGTTGAAGAAGCACCACCAATTGACTCTACAACAACAGTTGAACAAACCGCATCCATTGACGCCGAACCGGTGATGATGTTCTTAATGAAGTACCCCACCGCAGATTTTGATCCAAATGTGTTCTTTAACCCTTTTGCAAATGAAAGCGCTGCGCGATGTTGCGGAATCATCAACAAGTCATTTGAATCCTCAAAATCGCATAATGTATACCAACATCAACCTCGACACATCGTTGGACTAAAGACCATCCTCTTGAGAATATTATTGGTAACCCGAATCAACCATCGTAACAAGACAACGTCTTCACACGAGACGGTGAACATTGCATTTATGCACTTACCGTCTGTCAAGTCGAGCCCAAAAACATTAAAGAAGCTATGACAAAAGACAACCGGATTGAATCCATGCAAGAAGAACTCAACCAATTCAAGCGTCTTGAAGTATGGGAATTGGTTGAAAAACCAGCAGGGTCTATGTCATTGGTCTCAAATGGATTTAGAAAAACAAATTGGATCTTTGAAGGGCGTTATCGAAACAAGTCACGTCGGTGGCTAAGGGTTATAAACAAGAAGAGGTATTGACTTTGAAGAATCATTCGCTCCGGTTGCTCGACTTGAGGTCGTTCGGATTTTCTCGGCATTCGCGGCTCATATGAATATAACGGTCTTCGGATGGACATCAAAGCGCTTTTCGAATGGGCAATCTGAAAAGCGGTTTATGTTAGTCACCGGAAGGATTTGTTGATCCGAGTTCCCGAACTATGTCTTCAAACCGAACAAAGCTCGTATGGTCTCAAACAAGCTCCTCTAGCGTGGTTTGATAAGTTATCATCCTTCCTCATCTCTCATAATTTCACCAAAGGATCGGTCGACCCAACTCTTTTCATACAATATCACGGGAACACATTTTAATTGTTCAAATTTCGTGGATGACATCATTTTGGGTCAACACATAAAAAGTACTCAATCGCTTTTGCAAAACTAATGAAGAAACATTTTGAAATGTCCATGATGGGTGAACTTACGTTCTTTCTAGACCGCAAGTTCATCAATCACCCGTGGTATTTTCTTGAGTCGGTCCAAATATGCCCTTGAAATTTTGAACAAATTTGGAATGCAAAGCTGTGATACCTATGCCACACCAATGGCACATACCAAGAAGCCGGGCGTTGATTTACATGGAAAATGGTGGACCCTACCAAATACCAAAGTATTATTGGGTCTCTCATGTATCTAACGACTATGAGACTGATATTGTATTTGTTGTATATCTTTGCTCTCGTTATTAGTCGAGACCAACTGAAACTCACCTCTCTCGAGGCTAAAAGAATCCTCCGATACATCAAGGAACCATTAATTTAGGGATCCGGTATCCGAAGGATTCGGTTTTGATCTAATAGCTTTTTGAGACGCGATCACGAGGATGTTTAGATTCACGGAAAAGTACTTGAGAGCATTACAATTTCTTGGTGATAAGCGGTGTCATGGCAATCGAAGAAGCGGATTGTACATCGTTGTCCTCAACCGGCGAGAATATGTAGCCATGTCGGCGTGTTGTGCTCAAGTCATTTGGATGAGAACACAACTCAAAGACTATGGTTACGTATTTGATGAATCCGATGTCTTGTGACAATCGAGTTCTATTGCGATCTCGTGCAACTCTTATTCAACATTCGAAATCAAAGCACATCGATCTTGATATCATTTCATCAAGGACCACGTGGAGCAGTACCGTTGAATTATATATTGTGGTCTTGAATACCAATTGGCGGATCTTCTCACCAAAGCCTTAGCTCCTGCTAGGTTTAATGAGTTGGTCCACGGATTGGTATGAGGTGTTTGACTCAAGAGGAACCGGATGAACTCTTAAAACATTCTTAAAACCGGTCAAACACCAAAACATCTTTTGTAAATATTTTTCAAAAACAAAATACAAAAATATAAAATCCATAAAACAACAAAAATATTCTTCTATCTATATTTCTCTCAACAATGCAAGTACAAATCTTCCATCAACACTTTATTCTTTCAAAATTTCAATATTTTCTCGATCAAGTGTTGAGGGAGAATGTAAATATTTTTCGGTTTCATAAAACCTTGTACTTTCATGTTACCTCATCCGGTTGTTTCTTTAATAATGGTGGACATTTCTTGTTTCTTGACACTCCTTGGACCCAAATTTATAAAATTTCATTATTTCTAAAGTCGAGGGGAGTGTCGTCATGTTTCTTTCAAATATCCTTTGTTTGGTAACCAAAATGGAAGTTATGGGCATTGTGATGTAAATGATAAAGGTGGAGGGCTATAAGTGTCAAATGCTTAAACTTAATTTTATCAAAACCCTTCACCTAATACACATAAACATTAACTTCAAGCATTTAATATCTAACCAACCATATCCCACGCCTAAAATCCAACAATAAATCCGTGCTTCGATCATCCATTTGTAAGTGTTAATCGTTTCTAGTAATCATCTAAACATTGGTTTTAAATCTCATCTTAAACCAACGGTTAGATTTTCATCTAAGAGTGATTTTATGTTCTTACATAAGCGTATGAACACATAATCATGGTTAGTGTTTGTGGTTATGAAATGGTTGTGATAAAACGTTTGTTTAATCATAATGGTACCATTCCCATCATCAATACTCATCCAAACTCTAATTGTTTGATTTTGAATATTAGGGTTTATCGTAATTTGGGTATTTTCAATTGAGAGTGTTTTAGGTCAATTAGATAGTTGTGTGAACGTTTTTACATGTTGAATTGATCATATCTAAGCTTAGAACTCACCCAAACACACTAAATAGGATTAAATTGAAAATTAGGGTTTATGTTCTTAGTATTTGGGTATTCTTGATTCTAGTAAGATTTTGATGTTAAAACGTGGATAAAGCAACTCATTAGGCCCTAATATGTCCCATAACAAGTTTGGTGTTAATCCATGGTTTAATATCTTAGGCATAGAAATTAAACTTTAGGGTTTTAACATTTACGCATAAACATGTTCTACATATCTAATTGAATGGATTTCATGATTTGATTTGAAAAAGAATGAATGTATATGTTAATATTGGTAATATGGTGAATTTATTTCGGGTTTCAACGTGTATAAATTCAGAATCAAGGTTACTTGGATTATCGCATAAGGATCACCTTACGCTAGATGTTACGCGTAAGAGAAATCTTACGCGTAACCTTCACGTAAGGGTCTACATTGGGGACTACGGCGTATCTGTGAAGGATATGCGTGTGATGACCTCACGCATAAGGTTGACTCTTACGAGTAAGCCTTACGCATAAGTTCCCAACACGCCACGCGTAAGCCTCGCATAAGGCCCCTTTTCCTAAGCCTAATATTTCTTACGCATAAGTAAGAACCTACGCATAAGCTTACGTCTACGCGTATAATCACTCAATGTTTACGCATAAGCTTGCCATTTTATGCTTAAGCCTAGTTTTAACCTTAATTATGAATTGTTAGGCGTGCAAACTTGTAAATAAATAAATCATAACGTCACAAAACCAAAATGTCACTAATAAGCTTAAATGTTTAATAAGTTGTGAAAAATAAGTGTAAAACATTGACTTTAAAACTTGAAGTTAATCAACTCACGAAACTTATCACGACTACTTTGGACTATTGGACTAACAAGTGACATTTGACTCGTAACAATCATTAACATATCACATTCAATAATTGGACAATAAAACCAACTTTTGACTAACGTAATGTCTTTCGATATGTTGGTTCTTTGGCTAAATATCTTTGAGATCATGACATGGATGCTCACAATGGAAAACATGGAAGCACCAAACGAGCTCACCATTGAAGATATCTTCCCTAATGGCTATAGTATGAAGCTAGGAAAGAACAACCTTAAGGTTGATTTTGATAGTCTCACCTACTCGAGTCTTCTTGTTTAATAGATGTAGACATTCTTAAGAATCACCCTTATCGAACATGCTCACCAATTACTTTCGGTCTGGGAGATCTACATTCACCGGTTACGCATACAATGCGAAAGATGAAGGTCAAAATCTTTGTCACGGTGACTCTCAACCACAAACAAGTCACCATCACATTGGCGAGACTTAAGAGCAATTCTTCTCATTCCCATGCATCGAGCCAACCGAATACAATGCCACTCCATTTGAAGAGGCTACTCGCAATTCATGATCGACATTGGTTATGATGAAGCTGCGGAGTAATCACCAAGCATTCATGATGGATCTTAAGAATATTCCTCGACCACGGAGAACTTTATACATTTTCATCACCAAATCCATTTTCGGTAGAGACGTTATGAGCATCCTGGCTATGAGCATCCCAAGCTCATGAAACACATTGAAGTTGAAGCTAAGTCGATATGGGACGACATGATGTCATTCCTCAAAAGCTTGGCTCCAAGATCCCTTATATCGATATACAAAGTTGTTGATCCAGAAGATACTAGGGTATAATCAAGATATTCCTTGAGACTCAATGACCCCAACAATCACTCCATGTTGTTTGAGCCTACATTAAATGTTGTCGATTCAAGGAATCTACAACAAAGAAAAAAGGTGTAGTGTTGCGGATCACCTTCTCATGATGCGGTTAAACAACTCCATTCAAAAAGGTTCACGTAGCGGTTGATGAAGGCAAAGTAGGTTTTCTTGATGAAAAGTCCTCCGGTACTCCTACTAGGAAAACCGGGAGAGGCGGTAGTGCTAGAAGTGTTACAAGCATTGAGAGTCGAGAAACTTTCCTAAGAGGACATACTCTCAAAAGGAAAGTTCCATCCGAAAAGCCATTCCTATTCCTATTCCCGAACCTAAACAAAAGCTAGTGGATGAAAGCTCGAGAATCTTGGATCGACGAAGGGTCTTCTACTCGAAACTCCATCGATGATGACACATCACAAAAGATTGCTAACAAACCTCCCGGTCCAAAAGCGAGATAAAGGAAGGGAAAACTCATGTGCTTGAGCATGATAAGGAAAGTTCGGAAGAAGAACCATTTGATGAGGAAGAGAATATCAAAAGAAGTTGAAGAACCTAAGGACTCAAATATTTTGCCGATGAATTCATAAAGGATCAAACTCGTGGCCGGAGGTTCAAGTGGTGGAACTTAGCCACACCAATTCGTGATGCGGTTAATCAACCCGATAAGGAAGCTGGTACCACCGCTAAGGAATCCAACAACAAAAAGCAACTTGAAGTTCCATCAACTATGACATAGAGGAACCGGACATGGAAAGATGAAAACTCTGGTGAAGATACTAAAGAAAAGTCGGCGATGAAGCTCGAGCTAAAGCTAAGAGGCTAAGGAAATGATGAAGATCTTGATTATGATAATTTTCAAAAGAAGAGTTACATTCTAGATACACGCTCACAAGGAGGAAACTTGAGCCACCCAAGGACCCGAGTCACCTCATGTCTCATCATCATCGACTCGTCTTCTCACTCTTCATTACCACCATCTAAAATGCACAACCGGATCCACATCTAAATCTATGAAGAAACCAACGACTCTTGGATATCCATGCTAAAACCAAGATTGTCAAAGCATCAGCAAGTCGGGAAGAAAAGGCGTGACCAACAAGAAGTTGAATCAACTAGCCGACAATATCAATCTTATAAATGATGAGATAGACAAGATGTCAAGTGAAAGGAGTATATTCGAAGTTCATGCAATCGTGATGTCCAAGGAAATGGCGAAATGGTTGGGGATATACTCACAAGTACCTACTCGACACCTTGTTCCTGAGTTACAAGAGAGATATTTGCAGACAACTATATCCAAATCTCATGAAATTGGTCAAGCAAACAATGCAATCTACTCCGGTTACAATGACGATCAATCCAATCCGCTGCGGTTGTCTCGATGCGAGTTGATTTCCAAGTTGGTGCTACAAATGTCTCAACGATCTACAACTTTCACCTCGATGAAAGTAAACTATTTGAGGCACTATTGGAATATCAACTCAATACTTCATGCAAGGAGTCAGGTGAAGGCCTAAGCGACCAAGAGCGATGATGATAAGGATAAAGATAAAGATTAAGAGCCAAAAGCGCAAAAGACAACGGTGAATCATCATCCATGCCTCCACCACCCCAAAGGACTCCATCTCTACAACGATCTCCTCTAACGCTCTTCTGCGACAAACCTCGGGACTCGAGTCACCACCCTGACAGAGAAGACCGGTGATCATTTCGAATACACCGGTGGTGATGACAAAAGATTCCGAGCCCCAACAACAACCCCTCTTCTTGGCATCAACAAAGAAACAAAGCATCATCATCTAGGCCAAGAAGAAAAGTCAACATCGGTGTCGTATCATGGCTAGACGAAGATGACACCGAATATGAATGGTTTTCAAAGCTTGTTGATGCCACCCTCAATTAGCGATGATCAAGATATGGTAGAAGGTCGAACTATGGAGCATGTCAAGTTACTTTAAGAAAAGTTTAAAGTGAAGAAGATGACGAAATCGAGTTGAGGCGAATCAAGAATGAAGCCTTTCAACTACTTGAAGGCATTACCGGAAAGTGCTATTGAAGTTGAATATCACCTTGAAAACATAGCACGAGCCATGTCTACCAACATTGATTGGCTCAACCACGAATCAAACATTGACTTCACACAAAAAGACAAGGCTCCATACTACACCGATGGACAAGACCTCTACCACCATTGGTCGACCGATCAACCTAAGATTCCATTCCGCTACTTCTTCAACAATGACCCGAATTTCTTCAACACGGTAGCGATGGTTCAAAGAAATATGCTACATCACTTACACTTCCGCTCCGTGACCATATACTCCAACCGCATAGCCATCGAAGAAAATGCTACTCGCATGTTTTCTAATAATGTGGAACGAGATGACATTGATGCAATGTATGGGATTCACCATTGGCGGAACGGCAGCGAATCTACTACAAAAGGCGCCGGTTGAAAATCTAAACATGAAGTGCACGGTGATAAAGGGATCATTCTTTATTAAGCATGTAGCTCTTCGTCTAAATGGGATTACACCTTTCAAGAATATCGTGGTCAAAAGACAAGACGAAAGGGACTATGAATTACGTGAGCGGACTTTGAACTTGTCTCTCAACGACATTGAAGATCTGTATCTTGCCAAGGTACAGGGAAGAATGAGAAAATTCTCATTGAAATTCAACGTGAATACATCAAGTCATTGCTCATCTTCATCGAAGCATAGTGATCTAGGAGCGTGTAGAAGATTTACAACTTCTTTGTTGAATCGTATCGGACACATGTCAACCTCACGGACCTCGGCTAGAACTTCGACATCAACCATCTTCCACAATACACTCTCATCAAGAAAGCTGTTTGGAGTAGTTTACGCGATGAACTACAACGCAAGCTGCTGATGGCGTGTAGAGATCTTCATAAGTTTGGGGATCACACATCAAGAAAGTCGAGGATGGCTTGGTGGTATGTGCTAAAACACATACCTTTTCTTTATCAAATATAACCCAAAACAACCAAGAAAGAGCCGTTTATTGCTAATATTCGTGGTTTCTTGAGTTTGTGCTTGTGCAGTCTGGATATGTAAAACACACAAAGGAACCAAATCGGGCGAATCGAGCACGAGAGATTAAAGAGCTTTAGGAGTAGGAAGATCAAAATTGAGCATTTGTGAAGATTTTATTCTCCGAGGATGCTTTTTGGAAGATATAATCAAGTTTGAACAATTGGCAAAAATGACCCCTCAACTTTGAGTTTTTGGCAGAAATGGCCCCTAAAGTTTCAGAAGTTGCAAATTCACCCTTGGTTTATTTGAAGATTGGCAAAGATGGTCCTTGATATAATTTTCAGAATGCACAAGATTGGTCCCTCAAAATTCAGAAAATACATATTTGGTCCCTATGGTTGCTCTTGGATCACTCTACTAGTCCAATATATATCCTAGTCCAAAATCCAATCTACCCGGCCCCCTTTTAATACCATTAACCCGAATACCCCACTTACCCGTTATTTTACCCAGGTCAAACCCCCACAAACCCGGTCAACCCCAATTGAAATACATTAAACTAATCCCAAACGCGCCCTTTCTTCTCCTTCCTCCCAAACGCCCCTTTTACCACCCATTTACCCAAGCAAGAAACATCGTACTAGCATCTTTCCCAAAGGCTTCTAGATACCTCTGACTTGTCAGATAAGAATGCCAGCGTGGCCCTTTCAAGCTCTCCTATTGGCCGAAACACCTCATATGATGAATTGGAGCAATTTGATTGGCTATGATGACAATGGAATGATATGTGGCTGTGGATAGGACTTCTAGGCTCTTCCAAGAGGAATCCCAAGGCTCTTGAAGGCTATAAAAAGACCCCTTGAGCTCACAATGAATTAAATGCAATTCCTTAGTTTTCATTTAGCTTATTGTTCTTGTATTTGATAGTTTTATAAATGTTTTCTTAAAGCTTTATTGTATTCTCAATTCCTTGTAATCCTTTTTCAAAGATTAATCAAAGTTCCAAGTTTTAAATTTAATCTTGCATTTATTATTTTAAGTAATCAATAAGCTATTTGAATAATGGAATAAGCTCATTTCGACGATATAGCTTTAGTGAGCTTATATTGTGCCTTCACTATCTCATTTCAATCAATATATTCACAAAAACACTTGGTCAACGAAAGTCAACTGTGGTGCCAAATTGGTTCAGAAATGGTTATGGGTTGATTATGATAATGGATCTGGGTTGATTTGATGTTAAATGGGTTAGGTTTAGTGGTTCTTTGCTGATTTGCAAGCCATAGTGGCTGGACTTCTTGTAAGTGTGAAGCTTAATCTCATTTCTAGCTTAATATTAAGTAGGAGTTATCATTTCTATTAAATCTGTTACAGTCTTGATATTTGCTGTCATATTAGCTTTGTTTCAGTATGTTGGATCTGTTTTGATGTTAAAATAAGCTTGTCTTTGTTATTTGGTTAAAATACTTGCACAACAGTCACATAAAGGAGTGTTTGGATCAGAAGATAAAACTGTGTTTAAAGTTGTCTTGGTATAAGGTTTCTGTTGCATTAGTCTCTGATAGTACTAGTAAAGTCATTGCAATCAAAGTGTGCATCAGTCTTTTTACAAAAGTCAAAATCACAAGTTTTCTGTCATTGAGCTCAAATCTGTTAAAACCAGTTGCTAAGATCTTTCATATAGGTGTAAGATTTGATAAACCAGCTTGTTAAAGTTGTATTTAATCAGTATTCATCAACATCAGTCCTACATTTGATCTTAAATCTCATTTTAGTCAAACATCATACTTGTTTTAAAAGTCAAAATTATGTCAAAACCAGTTTTCTTCAGATATTGCAGCCTTGGCACAAGGTTCAATACAAGTAGTTAGGGTCTCATATTTGGTCCATTTGCTCTTTGCTAGGTGGTCTTGAAGACCACATATCGGTTTTCATAAGTTTCTTAGATTAGGCTGGTCGATAGCTCAAAGCAGGTGGGTCGAACTTATTTGGGATGAAGATCGATTAAGCTTAATCCTAAGTAGACTCCTTATTTAAGGTTAGGAGTAGCAGTAGTTAGTTGATTTAGAGTGGTTTTAGTATAATTTAGTTCTTTATGTAGTTTGATAACTTTTAGTGCTTATTTGCTTATATTAAAGTGCTTATTTGGTGACTGTTTACACTACAGCTTTCATTTCTTACACACAAGCATCATATTTTATATTTTTCATAGATTTAGATTATCATTTTAGAATTTTCCTGAGTTTTTCATAATTTTTGGTCACTGTTTAGTATTTTTCATTATTTAAATCAGTTTTTAGTCACTTTTAAATTGCTTTTATTGCAAATAATTAAGAAAAAGTTCCAAAAAATAATTTTCAATTTTATCGGTTTAAGAAAATATAAAAGCATAAAAATATTTTTCCCTATTTTTCCCTTTTTATTTGGTATTTTCACAATTTAAATTAGATTTAAATAGTTTTAAATTCACAAAAAATAGAAAATAATCGTAAAAAATAAAAATAAGTTTTGAAAATTCTCTTAGGATATTTTAGATTTTATAAAAATAGTTTCATATTTTTCCCTTCATTTTCATAATTTTTAGTATTTTAAATTAGTTTTAAAAGTTAAAAGTTTAGTTTTTAATTCTAAAAAATTCAGAAAAATCCTAAAAAAAATAGTTTTAATTCATAAATAGTTTTCACATTGCATTTTTAGAGTAAAAATAATTTTAGGCATTTTTAGGATATAATTTAAACGTAGTTGCATTTTAATTACGTTTCGTTAATTACGTTTTAGTAATTTTGCATTAGATTTCGTAAAATAGATTCCTTTAGTTACTTTCCTATTCCGTAGTTTAATAAAACCAAATCATTAATCCAAAACATCGAGCATTAAATTCCAAACCAAAACGGCGTTGGCGATTCGCTCGTTGGGAAGCGATTCGGGTTGACTAACAGTATCAACGATCACACACAGATTTGGTTTAATATTCTTTTCCTAAAGGAATTTTGAATCTATCTTCGTGATTATTTTGATATCGATATTGAGGTTTTATCCATACACACATACCATAAGCCTTTATTATCGGTCGAATCATTATACGAAGCTGCTTTAAGTTTCTTACGGTTAGTCATTCACAAGTGGCTAGCTTGTGTGAGATAACCAGCGGTTTGGCACGAATCACTTGGCTTATAGGTTGAAGGCGATACATGAAGGCATTGGGTCACCAAAGCGATGGAATTCTCGGAGGCGGGATGTTAAGAGGATCATCCTCGAATCGATGAAAGGTTGTCTGAAGGACGATTCGAACTACGGAGAGCTTAGTAGGTGGTCGTCCAGATTACTCTCACGAGCTATCAACGCCTACTTAGCATTCTGGAGATATTCTTGGACTTCCCGGTACCCTTTAAACTGTTTCATTTCTATATTGATTTGGATGTGTGATTATTTAATGACTATGGCTTGTGCGCATCACGATGTACAACCCGTTCTTATAATGAAAGGACCACGTAGTGCGCTTGATGCCACAATCCTATAAAAGGAGCGAAAGCTTCTTACTTTGACTAAAACTTATCAAACCTTTCACTTTTAAAGGTTTTGCTCAAAAGAACAAGTACTTCCCTTATGATTTTCAAAACCTCAAAAGTTTATATCACTTGTTGAGGGGGTATTTGATTAAAACTTTGTTCACAAATTGTTCTTCGTGATAATCTTCCAACAAAACTCGAAATGGTCATATTTAATATCAAACGTTATTAAAAATAACATTTATATGCCATTTTAGGGAGAAAATTTATGTGATAAGAAATATGTTGTGATTTGCTATTGAATCTTCGTGTGATAAGACTTAACCCATGAATTGTGAGCTCACGAACTATCATAAATTGAAAGATTTGTCTTCCTAGACTTATCCGAGTAGATTGTACCTATTCGAGAAGCTCTTGATAGACATGAACTTTGTGGGTTTGACAACCTTCGAGGTTTGTCCACGCCTTCAAGGTAGTTATTAGAGCTAGTTGTCACCTAAAAGTCGACAATGTAACTCTTTAACTATGCAACGTAACCGTGTCTCGAGGATTGTCTATCTTGAGTCGATCAATTCAAAGGCGCTCTTCTCTCACCGTCAGATTACATCTAAACACTTAAGCACGTGTGGAGGGGAGTATTGCAAAAGATAAAACTCTCGCAATGGTACAAAATGTTTTCATTCACAAACACTTTGAGAGATTTTCAAGAAAATGGTTTATGGCAACATAGGTTAGTCATGGGTTATAAGGTGACTAAGGTTAGGAATAACAGTCTATGATCCGCCAGAGTCGAGAGGATCTACCAAGGACATCACAAATAGTTAGTACTTAGAAGTCCTTAGGTATGATTATAAAAAAGGAGAAAATGAGAATCGGAGAAAGAAGGAGTTGAAGAATTAAAAGAAAAGCAAAGAAAGGGTGAAATGAAATAACCTCAGATTATTCAACTTAGGCGGACAAGGTTCAATTCATATACTCTTGGTCGTCACTAGATGACACCGGTATTGAAGATAAAAGTCGTCATGGACCCGGTGGCGCATGCGCTAAACCTTCTTAGCCACTCAAGTTTCTCCCAGCGAAGCTTGTTTCATTCTCACAGGGAACCCTCGTAAACTATCGGCTTTCTCTTAGAGATTCTTTGGTATTGAAGAAGGAGACCCTCTCCTAGTCTCCTTTCGGAAAACCAAAGCGCGCTATTGAGTCTAGAGCCACGAGATTCATCAAAGATCTCATAGGTACACTTGACATTTTATCGCTTGTCGTTCAACAATAAGGGCGCATAAGTGATACTTTATCGTGTCCTTCACGGATCTTAGCAATCTGTTGAGAACATTTAGAGGTTCACAATTGTGATCCTCGGTGATTGAATGGAAACTCTGCCGGGGTCAACATCAAACGACTCGACGGCGGTCACTTGGTAACTCCCGTGGATTACGCTTAGTGTGTCTCAAGCGGTCTACGATCGTGAGGTGATGCTTGATGTACCTCGTGACTCATCTGAATCAGTAGGTGTGCTTTTACATCGCGTTATCTCAATTGTGGGACTCGGTTCGAGAGGCGGCTTTTGTGAGAATTAGAGATGTGTTTTCACACTATCTTGTTAACACACCTCGAAATTTAAACTTGTAAATCTTTGGAATCCGCTTATTACTAACCTTTCTTATATTTTCTTCTTATGGAAGCTCGGGGCGGACGATCGTGCGATTCTCCTCATGATCATACCAACAACAATCACTAATGGAAGTTCTCCCAAAGGAAACACAAAGTCGAATGATTCTTCGTCAAAGTCAAAGAATCTACAAAGTTAAAGACTAAGAGAACTTCATCGATCTTTGAAATCCAACGTCAAAGAGCGTGTGAGCATGTTGGAGAAAGGCGTGGAACCTTTGAACAACGAAGCGCGGACTGATCCGAGACAACAACAACATACTATCACTACCATCACAAAGAACAAAGATCTAAGAACAAAGAAAATGATGGCGTCAAAGCGGAACTTTTCAAAGAAAATAATTTCTCTACTTGGGGAGATTGTTCGAATCAAGGCACTTCTTCTCACAAGAAAGAAGAATGTCGAAGGCGTCAAAGCTACTATTACATCAACACCTTCACGTTTATATTATCAATCACTAACACGTGAGGGAGATTGTTGGAATCACTCTAAACTATATTTCAAGTGTTAGTAATTAATATGTAATAGTTAGCTTAATATGGCTTTTATGTTAGTTATCATGCCAAGGCTTATGTAGAAAGCCCATAAGCCTTGGCCCAGCTCCATAAGAGGAAGGTTGCTAGAAGTGTTGCCCTAGCTCCTGCCCTATAAATACTCTTGTAAACCCTCACTTGAGGGTTGGTTGTTCATTTATTCACTCTCTACGCATAACCTTTCTTTATATCATTAGGTGTGTATGTTTATCTTGTTCAACCGATCACTCTTCTTCTATATTTCTTATATTGATACTTGTGTTATGAATATGGGAGCGTAACATAAGTCTATTCCGATTACCAACACATGCCATAGCATCTTGTCAACTCCTCATAAACCTCTTCATTTAAATACCGTCGTCGGTTTTTGTGATAATAAATGTCTTGTTGAAGAGTTTGATGAATTTGGTTTTCTTTAAAGATTACGACCCATCGGGTTCTTCTACGATGTGATAGTCGGCAGATCTTTATCTTATTACTGAAGCCTTCCCCTATCCCACAAATTTTTCTTTCGAGTCAACACACGTGGCACCAGTGACTTGGACATTCATGAAGTGAATTGTTACGTATTCCTATATCTCGTAATTCCATTGTTTGTAATAAAACAAAGCCTCTCGTGACTTGTCATGCTTGTCAACTTGGTAAACACGCGAGGCTTCCCTTTTCTAGTTCTCAAACTATTGTTCTGTCTTCTATTAATATTGTTCACTCGAACTTGTGTACTTCCCCAATTCTGAGTCTTACGGGTTATTGTTTGGAATCTTCGAAGTGTTAATTATTTGGTCTTGTAATAGTTGCGTTTGTAATCGTTATGTAAAAAAAGTTAAGTAATGTGTAAGCCCACTAAGGGCCCAACTCTAAGCCCATCCGGCCTCAACCTCGCTAGAACTATTGCATAAAACTCACCATAGCAAGGGTGGCTACTCGTATGAGTCGTTACTAACAAGCAGAAGCCGTTTCTCTAAAATGCCTCGGACATCGTGACGTTACATCATAGCAAAGACGACCAAAATCTAAAGGTTCTTTCTTGACCTAACTACAAAATGTGCATTTATAGATAAAAAATAGAACTTCTAAAGCAAAGAGAATATAAATTACTAGTTTTAGAATATAGTTGAACCAAAACACCTATATATATATATATATATATATATATATATATATATATATATATATATATATATATATATATATATATATATATATATATATATATATATATATATATTATTAGGTGATCGTGTGATAACTTTTTGTTATTATTCATTCACGATATTATATTTTAAATGAAAATATTCTTATAAAACTTTTACTTTTATTTTAACTAATTAAATTCATAATAGGTTCACTATATAATTACCCCTACACTAGTGTAGGGGTGTAACAATTCGGTTTAATAAAGTTCTTAGTTTCATCTCGCTATCTTTCTTTAATCTCTAGTGATTCTTGTGTGATTTGATAACACTTGTTGGAGACCTAATAGGGGTATCAGCGCTCAAAGAGGATCTAGGTGTTTTTTGTTTTCAAAAGTGTGGTTAAAGTTAAGTTTTTTAATTTTCTTTGGTCTTAGCGAGGTTACACATGGTACAACCTTTAAAACATGTTCTTTGTTACTTATTCTTATAAGTCATTGGTATTCGATTAGAAAATAAGCAGATGTTTACAAAACTTATTGGCTTAAAACATCAAAAACAAAAATTTTGGTGCGTTTTCATTTCTGTACCTCGCAAAGTGTTCATAACATTAAATCTTGTTATTTTATGTGTTACTTTGTGAAAACATAAGTTTTTACTAAGTATTATGTGTTAGTACAAATATTACAATATTTAAACTAAACAGTTTCGTTAGTTTTAATAATGACAAACACGTAACTTATAATAGATAATGTAAAATGCACAAGTTACTCATAACCACAAGTCAACAAAGCATACTTACATTAACAACTCTTGACGTCTCAGGTATGCTTCAAAAAATGTTCGAATATGTTTGTTACGTTGCATTATAATCATAGCATTAAACAATTTTATGACAAGTTTCCATTTAACGTAAATCATTTAAGGTAAAAATAATGATACCATGAAACTTGATTTATGATCAAGGAAATATTTTTGTGTCATACACTTCACATTTTAAATGTGACATAACTACCATTTTCCCTTTTCGTACATAATTAACAAAACTGTCAAATTGTAAGATAGACAAATGGTAAAGAGAATAAAGGAGAGGAAAATAAGTCCAACATAGATCCTCTTCCCGATTGTAAGATAGGTAAACGATAGACAGAATATGAGAGAACTCGAGGCCTACATCGGTCATCACCATTACATACTGGTACAGTGGTATATGTACTACACAAAGCTTAAAAAGATCACTTTAAATAGAGTGGTTTTCTTAAAAACTGATCTAACAAATGAAAAGGAGGGGAAGTGTAATAAATAGATCGGTTATTTGGACAATGACCGATCTAACTAACTTCTAGTTGTAAACATTATTAAATAGTTCGGTTATTTGGATAATGACCGATCTAAGTAACTTCTACTTGTAAACATGATTAAATATATATTGGGTTTTGGTTTATCAACCTTAACGCACAAAACACCCAAAGCTTACAGTGATCGGGTTACTAAAAGTTCGTCCTTTTGATTTTTCCGACGACTTGGCGTACAAGGAACACTATCTCTGATATAAAATTTAGAACTAGGGTTATTTCAGTTTCAGCAGGTTAGTTTGTTTTTTATGTGTGAAATCTAGCTTTAAAATTTTTTAACCTTCTCCATTAGACTATAATTAGACTTCACCAACACGTATGGGCAGTGTACCCGTTCATGATAGTATAGAGTCGGTAAGACCGGGTCGTTTGGAGCATGGGTACCTAAGTAATTTAAAGTAAACTATTTCTAAGACAATTGTGATGTAAATCCACGAGATTATGAGTTTGATTAAACTAAACTACTAAATTAACTAAAGACTTAAATTAACTAAAAGACAATTAAAACTAACTAGGTTTGAAACAAACAAGAGATAAAAGACGTGCTCGCTTTGCTAATCATCTATTCAACTAACCACATAATTGTAAGTGCAATGTTCATCTAATTTGTCTGCGAGTGAGTCTTATGTAGTGTACATTTTAGAAAATGAATAAATATAAGCATGAGAACCAAAGGGCTTGTGACCCAATGGTATCACATGTTATGTGAGAATCTCCTCAACTAAATGGTTGTGGGTTCAAGTCCTACTTAGAACATATGAGATAAATTTGTGGTATAAATCGTAGGGAGGTGCATTCTGGTGGTACGAAGTTGAATCGGAGTAATACTAGAATTGGTTGAAAGAAGTCGGCTAGTGGCTTTAATATGGGTTCTAAATTTCAGTTTAAGTTGACTAAACAGGTTTATAAGTTGACTAAAAATAATGGTTCTATTACAATGATGCGAAAAATATTCTTGAAACACCTAGGTGCAAATGGTGGTAGTTTCATGAGGGCATTAAGCGGATGAGGGCAAAAGGCTCATGCGAGCCTATCACGAACTTTGCCAAGTCGCCTAATGATGTTACTCCTTTGATCGATTGTAGAGTAGCTCGTGGATGAACAAATTTGAGAATCAATAAAAAGTTACGCTAACTAACCCGTCTGATGGTAAAAGATTCGGCTAGTGATCCACCTCTCTATTTCCCAATCGAAAGATTTATTCTATAATATATATATATATACACATTATATATAAGAGAGCACATGCCATATATAACGCTTGGCGTCATGTCATAACGCCGCCATTATTCCATGTCATCATTGAATTTATGTGGCATTTTTTTAATGATATGTGGCATTATTTTTTAACTTTATGTACAATTTTAAATTTATGTTGAAGTTGTTTTTAAATTTTTTAATTTTAAAATTCGGTTTGTATTTGTGTATTTTAAATTTTAATTCGGTTTAATTAAAAAGAAGACATATATTGGATTTGAACTTGGGTCATTCATAAGTTATATAAACAACTTACCACTAGACTAAATTGTTTTTTGATTTATATGTTCCAAATCAATACAAATAAGGACATGCTAAAAAATTATGCAGTTTGTAATTTAGGAATATGTTTTATGAAGATAACAATTTAAAAAAAAAATAATATATATTACCTTACAAGATAATTATACCTTATATATTTTTAACCTATTTTTTGTGTATAAATACACCCTATTATATTTAAAAATACACCCTATTATATTTAAAATCCGGATTAATTTATTTAAAAAATGAAGCTACATAGGTACGCCTCTTTTTTTCAATTCTACAGGTATTTGTTGTTGTTTTTTTTTATATGTGTACATGTAGGCTTTTTATCATAAAAGAGAATAAGTTATGGCTGCGGTTCTCTATTCATATTCTCATGATATTTGATGCTGGCAATTGAGGTACTTTTCCAACATCTATTTATGGTTTTTTTATCGTAAGTTAGATACATAAAATATTCTTAAAGTTTTTTGTTATAGGCGATATACTGATCATTGTATTCATTTGCTTCGGTAGTTATGTTTTGGATGTGTATATTAAATTCATATCAATTATGGAGTATCGGTTAGAGAACATTATTTATCTTCTTGAAGTTAAATGTTGTCTCGGAGGCTAACTCCCCCTTTTTTGGTTTTTTACAAGATCCATTCTCACTCAGCTCCGAGCTGCTGCTTAGGATAAACTCGCTGGTTCTGACCGTGATCCTTGACATTAGGGAGGCATCTGGTTATAGAAGTTTAGTCACTGATAAAAAACTTAGAGTACATGCTCAAACCCTAATTCGATTTTCCTTTCCAAGCAAATATCGATATGTGTCTTACCAACACATCATCATCTTCCACAAAATAAGAGTAAGATTCCCTATATTTATAAGTTTTAATTATGTTTGAACATACATCATTAGTAATTTTGTAGGTAATGTTTTGTTAGGATTTAGAAAATCCGTTAGTTAAAGAGTCGGTCACCTCAAGTATATGTATTCGTTAGAAAGCTCGTAGTCGTAGACCAGTTATGTTAATTAGTAGATAGTTAAGTAACACCGTGGAGGACGGACGGTCTTTACCCATTGTATGCTTGATCCACACCCGTAGGAGGCGAGTCTTGTAAGAAAACTATAAATACCCTCTACCTCCCAAGGTAGAGGTTGGGCTTTCAATACCATTTTTCTTTTGTTTCACATAGTTCCCAACTCTCTTCCCTTTCTCTCTAGAACTTTCTCTCTAAACTTATTATCGCCCCCATATGATTATGGTTTGATGTGTTTGTGAAATCCTATAAGTTACAATTGGTATCAAGAGCCATGGTTTGATCACTCATCTTTCATGCTCTTTGGTTTGGTGGATTTCATAAGGTTTTGGGGTTATAAGTGTTTAGAAGAGTTTGAATCATTTGGTCAATTTCTAGTGTTAAAGTTTGAATTTTGATTGTACTTTTGTGTTTAGGATCATCATATGTGTTTAGGTTTTGAATTGGAAGGCTTGAATCATCATGGTTGGGTTGTTTTTTTATTGATAAAGTGGTTGTTTTTGAATATTGTACGAAGCGAGTTGAGCCACGGTATTGCGTTTCTAGGAAGCGAGTTGCTTTGTTATTGGAAGCGAGTTGGTTTATGTGACTTTGCTATTAAGCGAGTTGTCTATTTCTGCGAGTTGACACTTAAGCGAGTTTTCTTGGAAGCGAGTTGGTTTATGCGACTTGGCTATTAAGCGAGTTGACTTTTTAAGTGACTTGAGTTTTTAAGCGACTTGTCTATTAAGCGAGTTGTATCTTTATGCGACTTGGGTTTTAAGCGACTTGTCTTTTAAGCAAGTTGTCCACTAAGCGAGTTGATTAAGCGAGTTGACCTCAAAGCGAGTTGACTAGGTGCGAGTTGTCTTGGGTGCGTTTGTTGACTTTTCCGACAAAACTTCAAGCGGCCATAACTTTTGAACCGTAACTCCGTTTTCAGTTTCTACCCATCAAAGCGACCGTGAGAACGAGGAGAATGACATGGCGAATAAACTACGAAAGTTTTCGGGTCAACCTTCGAGGCCTAAATCCGCTCCGAGCAGAAGTTATTGAGGTTTTAAGTTTTAGACCTAAATTTCTCCGTAAAATCGTGCATCAACCAATCCAAATCTCAACCAAACAACATCTCATTAATCCTACAACCAATCATAAGTCTTAACACACAATTGTCTATTATTGTGTCGATCCATCGATCATCTTAACACGTTCTATTGGCCATTGCTTAACGGTTTCTTCTTGATTTTGTAAAATCCATGAAGATTCTATTTCTCGGTTTAAATCATAGATTTGTAAAATACCGTGCGTCAACGTCATGCACTGTGATTGATTCGATTGTATCTAAGATACTCGGTTTATACGACGTGATTAATGAGCAGAAGATACTGACAATGTACAACAGACTATCTTGTTTGAGTCGAGATAATGCTAAAATGGATTCTTGGTGCTCAAATTCAAAAGAGAGAGAGGTGCACCAACCACAACCTGTGCAAGTTAATTCAAAGAAACGCTCCATGGAAGCTTCGGATGTACCTAAGATAGAGATGCACCAGCCATAACCTGTGCACGTTAACGCAGAGGAAAGCTGTATGGAAGTTTCTGCTGTACCTAGATGTGCATCTTCTACTCAAAATGATGATTATGAGCTGCATGAGTACTCTGCATTTATCCCTGATGATTCCCTTACCACTAAGCTTAACATATATAAGGATCAAGTTGCCATCTATGAACAGCGTGCTAAATTTGAGCTAACCATCGTGAGCGGAAATGGATTGCCAAATGCATACATTAATCGAAAAAAGTAATTTAAGGAAGAAACATTAAAACAAGAGTTAAATTCCTTACAAGAGAAACTTAATAAAGCGCTAAGCTAAGCAAAAGCAAGAACTTCAAGAAAATGTAAAAGTGCTTAGCGGGAGTTTAAACAAAGGAATCAAAACTTTTAAATGATTTTTCCAACCTTAAAACTTTGAAGAACAAACTTGAAAACAAGTTGTATGTACAAGGCAACACCATTCATACCGCTCGCATGATCACTAAGCATAGAGTATTAGCGATAAGCATAGTATTGGCCTTGTAGAAGAACCCGATCTCGAGTATGGTAAGAAAGCAAAAGCGCTCAAAAGGTGATCTATGATGGTAATGAAATCCTTAAGCCTAGACAAAAGCCTACTTGTTTAGAGTGCCTTTGAAGAAGATAGAGAGTTAGATGATGCCTCTAGAGAAAATGGAAAAGAAACTAAAAGATCCTTGGTGTATTGATCATAATATAACGTTCAAAACTCCCGATTACACTAAGGATAATTGGATTGCCTTAAACAAGTTTAGACCTCAAACTCGATTAACCCCGAACAAGTGTTTTGGAAGTTAGATATGGAAAATAAAAAATCGATGAGCTTGTTGAAAAGAATCCTCGCCTTAGGAAATTGCCTCCAGCTACTGTGTATCCACCCAATACACCAATGCATTTAGTGCCTAGAACTCTTCCCACACAAAGCAAGACCTTAATCAGCCTATATGTAGTTTACAAACTATTCGTTGATTTTGAGAAAAAGTGTAAGAAGAGAATCACACCTACGGGGATAACTGAAGGGGAAAGGGGTTTTGAGCAAACTAAAGAATGTTATTTAACTGAGGTCATGCCTTTCTTTAAACAACTAAAAGAACAATTTGAGAGTCTTCAAAAGGGCATAGATACAGAGATTAAAGAAATGAAAAAGGTGTTTAATGAAATGGAAAATGAGGTAAGAATAAATGAATATGAGCTTAAGAGCAATGAGATTGAGAGAAAGAACCTTCACATCTTTAACGATAATTTGATTTCTAGATGTATTGCTCAAGATGTGTTCTATACTGTTACGAATTATTCCATTACTGCTTCTCAATTTCATGAATTGTCAATTGCATTGAAAGTCTCCCAGGATCGTGTCATTGAGCTTGGACCAAAAATTCAAAATTGCATGATACAATCGAAAAAGACGATCATGATAACATGGTCAAGCATTTTTCTAAATTGGAAGTTGAATATCTTGGTTTCTGATTAAAATATCAACATCGAAAGAAAATGTTAAAACCTCAAATGCCAAGACATCTTCGGATGCTCCACGAGTTTGATGCGATTTTGAAATCAACAAGCGTGATGAACAGATCCGAGCTCATTGTAACATGATCAAAAGGTTGAAAGCCCAAATTTCCCAATTGAAGGGTGAAAAGAATGAAGTGGTCGGCTCCGTATGCCTCCGCCTTTAGATTCTCGAATTTCCAACTTCAAAACATAATTGATAAAGCGCAAAATGAAAATGAATGTTTTCAAGTTGAAATTTCAAAAGTTAATGCTCAGAACAAAGAACTATATGATTCACTCAAGGTTAATCATGATAATAACAGTGAAAAGCTAACTTCTTTGCTTAACAAAATTGAGAATCTGAAGCGTGTAGTAAAAGGGAAAATGCCAATCATCACTGGTGAGAATGTTGCACCAAAGGTGCCTGCTTGTTCTAAATATGCTGTAACTGTGAAATATATTCCTCCTCATCTTAGGAACAATGAATTTTTATATCAAACATATCTTTCGTACCTCAAGGATAGTCTAGAGTATCTCCGTGAGATTGTTAAAGATGATAAGATAGAGAAACCACTTGATAATGTTGTTGGGCATGCATGCTTATATGCCAAACGATCTAAGGAAATCTTAGAATGTGTGATTGCAACAAGTTCTAAATCTGGTACTAGGAAAGATAGAGAAGTTATGCCTTGTTCTATACCTAAAGTCAAGCATGTGACCTTTGATGTGCCTCTGAAAGCCTCAGAACCCAACACTTCTAGACCAGAAAATCAAATGACAGTAAAACAAACTAAGCCTCCCGTCATCACTTCTATTGATGTTAAGATTGACACTAAAGTTAGCGGGTCAAAACCTAGAAGCAATGCAAAGAAGGATATGATTACGCAAACTAAAAGTGATCATGAAAAGGAAGTGAAAGAACACCATAGGGACAATAAGTTTGACTTGAACAAAAGAATCGTGTTGGTTCTAGTGTTAGCTCTAAGCTTACGAAATTAATTCAAGTATTATCTTTGTCGCAATACATGTAAAGAATGTATATTTTCCGTAATCATGATGAATGTGGTGTGTTATTCGAGGTCTAAGATTCAAAACCCAGTTAAGAAAGTTTGGAAGCGAAGCAGTTAAGCAATCACGAAACCTACGGGAAGGTTTTACCAATATAGGATTTAGGTGGAAGCCCAGTGTCGAATATTTACGCATGGCAAACCTTGCTCCTTAACTAGATCCGGTATGGTTAGAGTAGTGCTGTTAATGTTTGGAAGCCAACGGTCGAATAATCCCATTAGGCGCGCGATGCCCTTTAACTAAGTCGATGATTCTACTAGTTTAGCTCCTAGTGATAATGCCATAGCAACTAGGGTTTCTGCTGATTCAAAGATTGTTTGCGCTAACCAAAAGGAACCCATTTTCACATGGGGATCCAATGTTTTCAAATTTCCTCCTTTTTCTGTGTTCCAATGCAGGTCATACAAATCATCTGTTGGTACTTGGATTAAGGCTTCTCTAAACAGATAAGGGGAAATGACAATGACGTCTATTCACATCAGTTCAGGCCTCGTACTTCATCATTATGGCGTTTGTAGATAACACTTCAGGCCCCGTTCCTCAAAGAAAAGAAAGGTGTACGCTTCAGTGCGCTTTACCTTCAAAAGAAGAGAAATCTTCATGTTTATGACCATTCTCATCGACATTATTCATCAACATGCTTCATGTTTTTCCCATGCTCTTTCAACCTTCAAGTGGATCTATGTTCATTGGTGTATATTCTTATTCACTTGCTCAATCAAAAACGGCAAACTTCATTTGCAATTTTTTAGGGGGAGAAGAGTGAATATACTACATGTTGATGGATGCTTGATTTATGGTCATACGACTCTCCTCCAACGAATAATGCTTCACTTACTAAGGATAACTGGGATTCATTGTTTGGGATTCTTTGTTTCAAGATATGTTTGATGAGTATTTCCAACCGCTAGCAAATGTTGATCATCTAAGAAGTACAACTCATACTACTCAAGAAGCCCAATCACCAGTTATTCCTCAAGGCGTTGATAATGACTATCATAATATTGCAGTTGCACTCATGAATAATAATCCGCTCTTTGGTATTCCTTTACCAAATCTTCACGGATTATTGTTCATGAATAATGATCCGCTCTTTGGTATTCCTTTGCCAAATCTTCACGGATTATTGTTCCTCTCAATGTGCACGCTATAAATCAACCACATGAACATTAAGGAAAATGACTACCTCATCCGCTCGAAAACATTATTGGTGAATCTTCCAGATCAATCTCTACATGTATACCTCTAGGAAGAATGCATTGATGTTGAGGAATCATTTGCTCCGGTTCATTCAGTGAGTCAATATACACCCGATTGTATGTTTATTCACGTGTTGGACATTTGACACAAGTTGATTACTTCGGAGTTAATCATTTATCACTTATTTGAGATTCAAGTTAACTTTCACAAAGGCGTGTTCTTATCTTATAACTTGCTCGGGCTTAAGAATATGAGTTGAAGACTTGGGTTTATCTAGTTACCAGTTGTCGGGGTGGATGGTTGAAGATATGGTTAACTATCACTTTTAGGAGTTACGTTGTTTTACTCAGTGTCACACGCTTTGACGGTGTGGATAATCGCAAGAGGTGTTAATGTCTCATACTTTGTTTGAGTAGTGAGTACTTAGAGATTTGCTTGAAGCATAAATTCTCAACACCATTCTTCCATCATTAAGTGCAAGCTTAAGATACAAATGTGGTGAATTCGACTCCAGGTTCAAGTTTCGTATATCTGGTTTTCTTCAACAGTGGTCACTTCAAATTGTCTACATATGGGTTGATAAAGATAGTCAGAGAGAGTCTCAGTGGTTGATTCTCATGATTCATTTGAGCTAATTTTGTTCTTCTCTATTTCAAGAATATTTGGTATGTACAATGTGTTGTTGATTACGAGATATCAAAACCGAGAACGGGGAAGGAGACATACATCTAAACACATAACGAGTACACGTGATGAACTAATACTTCTTCTCTATTGAAGTAATCCGGGAAAGACAAATGTCATAACCGTAGAGAAACTCGGTGTTTAACTCGTAGCCTTTGGTGTGCTATTCCAACTATTTGGGGAAGGATGTATTATTCCAACTATTTGGGGAAGGATATATTATTCGACTATTTGGGGAAGGATGTATTATTCCAACCATTTGGGGGAAGTGGTCTCTGGATACTTGTGGTATGTGTTAATCGACCTTGATGGGAAGAAATATGAGAAGAATATTTGGGCGTGAGATGATATTGCCGATCGACATCTTCTATATGATTTATGATAAAGTGCTTCGGTTAGTGCTTCATGTACACAATGTAATGATCGCAACCATCAGGGGTGAGATATGTGTACATTAGGAACGCACAACATGTTCACTTGATCGAGCTTAATCAGTTATTCCGGAGTTGACATCCGCAGATATGATCAGTGACTCAACAAGTTATTTGGATGTCATCGTCTTTACTCTTGTTGGGTACAAGTGTACATCTTGGGCTGATTGGTTATAAGTAAGATAACTGGAATGCACTTGGTAAAATAAAGATGTTGATATATTATTCCTCTGAATTGACAACTGCTCAAACTCGAAGAGTAACGTGTACATCAGGGATGCACAACAAGTTCATGTGATCGGACTTAATCATTTATTCTGGGTTTGATAATCGCAGAGATGATCCGTGTTAACTTGTTTACGTTGTTATCGTCTTCTTGGGTTCTTGAGCTTCATACAATTAGACTGTTTGCTTCACTTCATCTTCGGGGAAATGGTATTAATTCGAAGATTTTCGGTTTGGGGAAGCTACCAAAGATTCACATTTAGAAGGCTCATGTTCGAGACGATTTTCTTAGAAGCCTCGAATTCTTTGGTGGTGAAAGTTTAAGAGATGTTGATTTCTTTCTTCTACAACGTCTTTGAATGATATCCTTATCTCGTACACATTTCATCATTCTCTTAAACTAAATTATCCTCTTTGTACATATTTTTTCAAAAAGAAAAATACAAAATTATAAAACCCACAAAAAGAAAATAGAAAAATATAAATTTTCAAAATCCATAAAAATTAGAAAATCTTTAAAAAAAATCCAAAAATATTGTTTCTTTTGTCATGTTTTCCTGGTTCGATAACATCTACGGACTTAGAATTGTCACTTAAAGAATCACACGGGTCTTTAGATGAAGTTCGAATGTACATATACCTTTTTTTCAAAAAAAAAAAAAAAAAAAAAAAAAAAAGAGATGGAGAAAAATGGTGGTTTATTGTCATTTCAGGCAGTAACCCGTATTTCAAAAGAAAGAACAGAGCCATGCTTATTCTAATTTTTCAAATCTCATGCTCTGATTGTATTCACAAATATTTTTCCTTCTATGAATTCTTCTGAACAATATTTGTTATCTAATGAAAACTAAATAGCTTTGAAAAATGACTCGGACTCGATTTTTTGAAAATCATTTGGACTCGACATTTTGTCAAAATCTCTATATCTCAATCACCAACTTATGTCATTGATTGAGGGGGAGAATGATTTCAATTAAATCAAAAGGTTATTTGTCAAACAATTGGTTCAGACCAAGGCTAATGTCATGTTTTCAAAAGATACTCAAGCATGTTTAATCGTTGGAGTTTAAAAGTCTCAGATTCGATCCTTATCGGTTAAATATTTTCTTAAGCAAGTCACAATTCTCCTCAAAAGTTTTCAAAAAGACAATTTAAATCTATAAAGATCACAAATCTCAAATGACTTGAAAATTGTGATCGGGGGAGAATTTGTGATTTAAATTGGATTTAAACTGATAATTCAACAAATGGTTTGTAAGTGATTAGCAAGCTCTCCTCTCTTCATGTGCCAAACGATTTCAAATTTTCCATGCACATGTTAAGTGGGAGCATCTGTAACAAACCAAAAAGGATTGAAACGTGATTGATTTGTCTCTATGTGCAGGTTTTCCCTAATATGTGCAAAATACTTTCAATCTCGATCGCACATATTGAGGAGACAATTTTGAAAACCACATCCTTTCCCAAAATTACCTTAACAAAGTATTTAAAGATACTAATTTTGATCGGGAAAGTGATGTAGATAGTTTTAGAAAATGTTAATCAAAGAAGTGAATTCTTCCTCTTGCCTCCATGTGCCAAAACAATTTCAAAAATACGATGCACATGTTGAGGGGGAGCTTTTTCTAAAATATCAAAAACAATTCAGGTACAGAATGCTTTGATAATATATCACAAGTACCTGGATTGATTTTCAAATGGTTTTCAATTGGTTCCAATGGCAGATGAACAATACCAAAAAGACCAACCAAATTTATTTTATGCATGGAGATATAAGGATGGTAACGTTAGGTATTCGTTCCCACGATCCTGCTAGAGCCGGAGGGATCAACCCAGGGACAAACCACTAGATAGTGTAGAGTCCTTAGGTATATTGAAAAAAGAAGAAAAGTGAGAAATGGGAAGAGTGCGGACTGAGATAGAGCTAAAACTGGAATAAACCCAACAAGATTCTAGTAATGAAGTCTCGGTAAGCCTTGAAGGGGTTGAAGAATGAAAAGAATTAAAAGAGAAAAGGTGAAAAGAAATAGCCCTCCATTAATTCAACCTTAGGCGAAACGGGTTCAATTCATATACTCTTGGTGGTTACCAAGGTAACACGGTATTGAAGACAAGACGTCATGGACCCGGTGGACGCATCGCACTACAACTTCTCAAGCTACTCAAGTTCCTCTTAAAAGGACTTGTTTCATTCTCACGGGAACCTACATTATCTATCGACTTTCTCTTAGAGATTGTTGATATTGAAGAAGGAGACCCTCTCCTAGTCTCGGCATAGGAAACCAAATGTGCACTTTTGAGTCTAGAGCCACGAGATCATCAATAAATCTCATTAGGACACATTATTCTTGAAGACTTGCTCTTTCACACAATGTGGAAAGTAAGAATAGATCTTAAGAGTCCTACGCATTATCCTTGTGGTATTGCCAGAACATCTGAGTGATATGTTCACATATTCACAATGAAGATGGAAAACCTTCTAGAGCCAACATCAAACAAGCTCTTGGTAGGTGGCGTGTAAGATCTATCCAATAGATCAAACATGTGACAACTGGATAGAAACGATGGGGCGATTCAATATTGAATCAACCTTGGTCCAGGAAATGGATTGACGGATACCTTTGAAAAACCGGTCGTTGTGCTTAAAACTCCTTTCTCTAGCACATCGACTGTGTATTAATATTTCAAAATAAAAGGTGTTTATGATTGATAATTGATTTTCCTTAAAACCTTCATTGTATTGCAAAACACTTTATATTAAGCAAGACACGATTGTTTTCAAATCACTTTTCTTCAATCGGTGAATCTCAATTATTTGGTTGGTCGCTCCGTGTTGTCTTCTTTGAGATGTTCCGTTTAAGAACGGCTAGAGCAGCCGCGAAACCATCAAGGAGATTCTTGAATTATACCGATCGCGGGTAATACTTGTCTCGATCAACTGGGAACCGTGGGCGTGTACCTCAATTCAACGAAGTGATCAAAAACACTTTCGTGCGCTTTATTGCTAGCTGTTGTATGCGGTACACCCGACGTTTGTACCGATCGAATTGAGAGGTCAATCCATTACCGTATGCTCACACAACAAATTCACTTTGAAATCATGATAAGTGCATCAACAACTCGATATTTACACTCCATGCTTCGCTTCTGGCTGCGCAAATATCATGAATCAACTAAAGCTTCCGCTACTTTGATGAGAAGAAATCATGATCCGAATGTGAGCATGTCGGTCCAATGTCACAACTTCACATAATGTCAACACTACAAAGGAAAAGTCGATTTATGGCGGTGGTGATCTCAAAGTCGGCTCAAAACTCATTATCACGTGGATCAGTTAAAGACCTCCACTTGGATTATCCAAACATGCAAAACATGAAGAATCAAAGACTACGAGCTACAGAGCAATGAACTTAAACAAGAATCCAAGAACAATCAAAATGTAATATCTGTTTGTATTCAATGTAAATTAAGGTGACCTCCCTTAGGGGAAGATTGTTAGGATTTAGAAAATCCGTTAGTTAAAGAGTCGGTCACCTCAAGTATATGTATTCGTTAGAAAGCTCGTAGTCGTAGACCAGTTATGTTAATTAGTAGATAGTTATGTAACACCGTGGAGGACGACGGGTCTTTACCCATTGTATGCCACGATCCATGCCGTAGGGAGGCGAGTCTTGTAAGAAAACTATAAATACCTCTACCTCCCAAGGTAGAGGTTGGAGCTTCAATACCATTTTCTTTTGTTTCACATAGTTCCCAACTCTCTTCCCTTTCTCTCTCTAGAACTTTCTCTCTCTAAACTTATTATACGCCCCATATGATTAGTTACAATTTTACATGTTTAGTTACAATTTTAGGGTTTTTTCTCTCCTATAAGTTACATGTTTAGTTACAATTTTAGGGTTTTTTCTTGAAACATTGCATGGTTTGGACTTAGGGTTCATCTAAATTGTTTTTTTGACATTCTATAGATGAGATACTAAAAGCATTATGTATAGAGGAATTTATAATGGTGTCATATGTTTGCCAACAGACTATGCTTTTCTATTGTAGTCTTTTAAGTATAATTGTTTTTACAATGGATGTGTGGTCACTTTTGGTTGCCACTGATTTGTTTCGTGATTTGTAGTTATTCTCTTTAATAGACATATGTGTTCGTACAAACGATGGGGTAAACCAGTGGGAAATGGCAGTGATACGGGTGTTGCCTCGAGACCTAAGTCGAATAAGAAAAAAAGGGATGGCGAAGGTGCGGAGCAAAATAAATTGATGGCTTATGATATTCGTTGTACCAGGTATGATTTTTTCTCCTTTAATCTAATCATTATCTGAACTTATTTCTTATAGGAATATAGGGGTTGTTTGGGATTGTCATATAAGTTTAAATACGTTTTGGCAATCATGCCCGAAGACGAAGGGAATCGAAAAGCTGTCGAAAGCTTTACGCAACACCGATTGAAGGTGTGTGAGGAGGAACAGGATTGGGAAAGTATTGAGAAGAAAATTGGGTGTGGTCAAGTTGAGGAGCTTATTGAGGAGGTTAAAGATGAGCTTACACTTATCGATAAAATGATCGGTATGTGTTTCGGATTTAACGGTTTATTGGTGTTTGTTGTAGATTAGTTTTTATGTGGTGTGCATAACTAGACACTGTAGATATGATTTAGCTAGGGATTTTTACGACTTAAAAGTGAGCTAAGTTGTGCGTTATGTGATTTTGTATGTTCTAGCAAGTATGTTTAGTGTGTTTTGTGTAGGAGTTAGAGTAGAGAGGCTTACATGAAACTTGCCTTTAAATAACGAGGTAGATGGGTTGTTTTGCGACTTATGTTAGTCTACGCGCTTCTTCACAAATAGTTTGTCTCACATCTTCTCTATAATAGCATTGTTCATATCGAATAACATATATATTTTTACTTTATGAGATTCTTGGTATTGTATAGTTGCTCATGTGGATTGACTCGGATTATCGTTGAACTCTGTCCAGCCATACGTTCATCATATGAATGCTATCAAATTTCAACGACAATACAATCCATTCCACAAGAGCAAGTAATGATGAGGAATAAGAGCTACTAAAGGATGAAAATGGAACAACACGTAAAGAGAATGTTTGTACTGATCTTATTCTTTTTACAGTGGATGTGAGAAAGAATATTTGTGGGATGCGTGTAACTAATCTAATTCACGCAATAACCATGTGGTCGTTATTTAAGTATGCTAAACAGCTAAAGTTTCATGCATGACCTCTCCCTTAATGCTAACAAAAGGCGACACTTAACTTAAGTACTTAGAAAGTAGACAAATAACATTGTGTTTTCAATAACGATCAAGTGATAATATAATCAAGGGGTCTAGGTTTGACTCTATTGAATAGTTTGGGTGGAAATTGAATTGATTAATTTGAGAATAGAATATACTGCAGATTAACATGCTTTAATTCTTGTGATATAGTCAATGGAAATTAATGAACTTTCACACAAAGTCCATCTCTTTAGGATCCAAATCACTGAGACTCATTTGAACTTTATAAATCAAAATTGCTTTGGATTAGTTTTCCAACAACTTATATTGAACTGTCAATTATCCCTCAATTTATGGTCAAGATAGTTTTTGGGGACTTAGATTAGGACTCTCACAATGGTTTGTAGTACTCCCTCTGTCCCAATATCATTGCCCACAAAAAGCAAAATAGAAGCAGATCAAGAAAAAAATGGAGTCATTGCAACTTTTTATGACAATGGTTTTCTTCTTATCTTTTGAAATGTGTTTAAAAGTAGGTGCATATTGAAATGTTAATTATACGTTCTTAAACATAATGATAATTTTAGTTTAGAAATAAAAATATACCCCCATTTTTAATGAGTTGGACAATAATTTTGGGACAACTATAAATAATATGATGGACAATTAAATTAGGATGGAGTGAGTATATTTTAGATTAATGTGTAGAGGTTTTATTTGGTTCATTTAATTGATTTTGACCCAGTATATATCAAACATAACCCAAAATGACCCGGTATATATCAAACATACTCCTTACATATGCACATATCATGTATGATGCGAGAGGGACCTTATATTCATGGAGCCATTTTGGAAGCAAAATGCATCCGATTGTGCAGCCATCATATCAGGGTGGCACATCTCGTGTTGGAAGCAAAATAAGCTTATCCATAGACCCATAATGTCTAATGAATGATAGATTCTCACCGTACACATCACGTGTTGGTAAATGATTTTTTTTTAATGTTCAACAGGGTTTTAGAGGTGGAGGAAGATCTTCGAAATGCATAGGCAAAGGAAAAATCTTATCAAGGTACTACGCATATTAACTCTTTTAATAAATAATCTTGATAGGGAAATTTAGAATTGAAAATTGTGTAGTGCATCGATGAGGGAATAAATATGTAATCAATATAGAAGATTACGCGGATGATAAAGGTAAGTACAAACTTGACTAAAACATATAGTGTATTTAGAAATTAGTATTAGACAATGCTTGAATCACTTTATGAATTGTTTTGACAAACGAATTTGGATTTAAGTTATAGCTTCGAATTATTAAGGCCGAGCTAGATGGGTTATTATTCTAAACTTTCTATAAATTTGTTTATCATGTCTCTAAGTATATGCTCTACAAAGTAAAAGCATGGTGTTTATCAAAGAGTTTGTAACTAAAGTTGTCATATACTCCGTAATTTAAGTTTTTATAACTTATAAGCGAAAATGTGTATGGTTTTTGTTTACATAAATGAAATCATATTTCAAATAAAAGCTTACGAGCCTGACATGCCAATGTATGAGTTTGGTTAATAACATTGCTCTTAGCTACAATGAGAATGGTTCTTTACATGCGGGTTCCACAACTTCTATTCATTAGTCAAACCTAGAAGTGGTTACAAAATCACTTGAATCCTTATTGATAAAGAAGGTGGTGAAAAGTAACAAACTAATAGCTACAGGTTATTTGAAATCGACTTACTCAATCACTTATATGTCTGGAGTGTGGCTAATGAAAGACCAATAGGCCCTCTTGATACAGAATCTGAATGGCATTGTGAGCCATCATATGTCAACCTTTGTGGTATACCTTCAACAAGTTGCGACCCTGAAATGTCCATAATAAATATTCCCATAATTGTACACAAGGAATATCCGTAGCCGCACTAAGGTATGTTTTTAGTTATTAAAATTTTGATTTGCTGTGACGTGAACTATTTAATGCTTCATTAAAAGGATTGAGTGATTAAAAATTTTAGATTACAAGCTCGAAAAATCATTTAAAAAAGCTATCAGTAGTGAATCTATATCAAGATTTGCATTGTATTTTATAATAATTTAGGTAAGTTGCTTCATTTTGAACTTCAGGAAAAATAACATTATTAGGCAGGTTGGACCAAAGCTTTTCATATATTGCCGTAAATGTTATTGGCTTCTGACAGATATTAATGGTAGAAGAAAGGCTCCAGAAAAATTGGTTGGGTTTCACTCGGATATTGTACGAAAGGTCGATGCCAAGTACCCCTTTGATCTTGGTTATCTTGGTGGGAAAAACCATTGGTTCAAGGTAATAGTTAGATGTTAATTTCATTAGGTAGAGTGGTCTCCTTTATAACTGGCACGAGTGATAAATAGTTGCAACTAATTATGGTGGCGTTGAAATGATGAAATAGACCTGATCCGGTGCGCTTGACACTCAAACATTATTGTGTTTTAAATTCTTTTTAACTTTTTTTTGTCAAACATGCTTACAGAAACTATATGATCTTGAAAACAATGTACTAATTTGTATAAAATCGTTAAGGATTTTTTGTTCATTTATAATAGACATGTTTGACGTATTTTGTTGACATGTTAACTTTGTTTAGTAAAGACAAAAAGAAAATTATAAGCTTTGGATACTTGAAAACCGTAGAGAAAATTTCTTTTATATGCGAAATAGATCATTAGGAACCTATAGTCGAATTAATTTTGAAATATGATCAGAGGAATTTGGCATTCTTGAAGTTAAACTTTTTATTCTTTTAAACTAGAGTGTTTTATTTACTATACTAACAGTTGGTAATTTGATTATTGTGAAATTTTGGGTTGTTTATATATGTTTTTTTAAGAGAACTTAGAAAACATTTCTTTTGAGGATGAACTCATATTCTGAATACACTTGCCATGAATTTACTAATTGTTTTTATATTATTGGATACTCCACATCTTTAATTTTTAAACCATAATATTTGCATGGTTTAGTTATCTATAGATGAAATTTATTGGGCTTAACTTTCTTTTTTCTCTTTTGACTCAGGTATGAAGACACTTGGTATTGGTCATGCGTGAAAAAAAGAAGTTGAAAGAAAGAAGATAAAACATGTCAGAGAGTTATTTTATTAAGATGAAAAGCGCTTTGTGGCTACACAGTAACTCTTTTTTTATTTGCTATTTTCATGATATATTCAAATAAATTGTGGGCACAAACGGTGACATGTTATGGTATTACACATAGCCGTCTTCTTTATATTTGAAAGGAGTGATTTTTATAATTTTTAATTCCATTAAAGTTGGTACGTCTTGCAATTTGCAGTTTCATTGTAACTTGATCTTGAAGTAGCCATGTATCATTGTAATTTGAAAGTACTTTCATATACAAAGTTGGTACGAGTTAAAATAGGCACGCCCATATTGAGATGACATCTCCCCCCCCCCCCTCTCTCTCTCTCTCAAACAAAAAATATGTAGAAATACTTACAATGTTGGGGATAATTTTAAAATTTGACGATGGGACCAAAGGATGCATAAATTTGTAACGAGGTTCAAGCCACAAGAGGCAAGGATGACATGTTGAAAATCTGTGAAATTCACTTTCACGTCACATGACGTCATTTTTTGACAGCCCAGCCCAAAAAAAAGACCCGCTCCTTTGAAAAAAAAAGAAGTATAACTTCTCTGTACTCTTCTTCTGAGGTCAGTTCCTTCGCCTTTTGGTTTGCGCTGTTTGTGGTGGTATAATGCAAAGACACAACAGAGGCACAACTGTGGAGGAGATAGATGATAAGCAAAACCGTCTTTTGCAAATGGGTATTATGTCGATAAAGTGAAGAGCATAAAGGGATTGAATTTTTTTTTGTGATATCGATGGTAATAGCATTATTTCACATACTATGTTGTTACAAAAAACTTTGTATATTTTAATTGTTCTATTTATGCATTCAATATAAAATTGGTATGTTTATATCTTATTTTACGATGCATTTTGAAAGGTTTTTGTTTGCGTTTGAGCATTACGGCTTTTTGTTTTGTATGTTTCCATGATTATGTTGTCCATGTTGTATAACCGAGCTCCACAATGTATGCGTTGATTTAAGGCGAGCATCTCTTGGATGATATATGCCTCATGAATCATTGAACTAATTAAGGAAGTATATATGTTGTATAATTCTAATCATTGAAAAAACTTTGAAACGCTATAGTAAAATATGTCAATAATAATTACAAGTCATGCCCATCGGGCGGGCGGGCTTCGACCACTAGTATATATATATATATATATATATATATATATATATATATATATATATATAGATTTAAGCCGCCCAATGGGCGGGCATGACTTATAATGATTTGTTTGTTGGTTTTTGTTAACTGAAATACATTTTTTAGAATTGTCAAACAATATTATAAAAAATTGAAGCAATTGACTCCAATATGTAAAGTGTATGATGAACATACAAAATTAGTACAATATGCAAACTGTATGGCCGGCAATATAAGGTACCACAAATGAAGCAATTGACTCCAACCGACTCACTGTTTAGATTCAGTTGAGCCAAATGTTTCATCGTTGAAAGATATTTGGAAAGAACTTTATAGTGATCAAATAAAACAATCACACTGTCTCGATTATTCGCATTATCAAAACACATATTGTCAATAGCCTCAATAATACCTATCGAAAGATCCTTATCAAATGTAACATAATAGACCACATAGCTGATCAATATGTAATGCATATTTATAATATCTTCACAACTTCCATAAAGGATAAAAGATCTCACAAGTTTATGTGAATATAGAAGCGCGGTTGATTTATAGTCCTTGGTTATCCATGTATCCCCGGCATATCCGAGAACCAATCTTCATCATTTAGAGAGCCTAAAAAGTCATTATATAAAACATGTCAAACTTCTAAAAATGAGAAGTTTTAGCTACGAAAGTGGTTGATAGTGCAAGAAATAAGCACATAGAGTAGTAGATAAGGAGGTACTATTCAAAGTTCCAAACACTCCAATTTGTTGTCTAAGTTGAGAAATGCAATAAGCAGATAAACCGGTTAAATAAGCAATCACAAATATCCTAAGTTGATTTGTTAAAACCATTGGAACACTGTTCATACTTTGAGAATAGCCTTTACTGGTTTATAATATTCTGAAAAATGAGGGGAAAAAAGGAGTCAAGCATACCCGTTTTAAAAAAAATTAAGAAAATGGGAGGTTGACGTACATCTTAATTGTTTTATTTGTATTTATTTATCTATTTATTTTTAATTTAAAAAAAAGAGATTTGTTTTGTTATTTTTAATTCTTTTGTAGTGATTAAATGTTTCTATTCCTCAAGTCTTTCATTCTTGGACCACTAAGGTGTGATTAAAGTCGTCAAATGTAACAAAGGGTTGTGTCTGTATATTTTATTTTGTCGTTATTTTGTATACATTGTGGTTTGATTAGAAGTTTGGCTTAATAGGCGGGCATGACTTTGTTAACATATTTTTCTTTAGCAAAGGAAGGGTGTTAAAAGTTTTTATTGTTTGTAGGTGAATGATACATTTATTCTTTGCCATTTATTCACGTGATCATGTTGAGTTTCGATCCGCGGCAAAACCGTCAAGTTTTATCACTCGAGCCCGCCACTTGTGAATGGTCGACCGTAACAAACTTAAAACAGTTTAAACACGAATGCAATGAAGATCGGGAGAGTATAGTGTTTCCCGTGTCGTTAAGTCCCAACGAAGTGCGAGAATAGTCAAACGTAAAGTGATCGAGAGGATTTGAACGGGAAAGGATTGTGGTTGATCTATACCTAAAGAGAAAGCCCATAAACTACAGGGGCTTAAATGCAAATTAAAGAAAGTTAAAAAGATAAAAAATATTAAATAAACGCTATCACTATATTTAAAATTGATGAACGTTTAAAACTTAAAACTTAAAACTTACGTTTAAAAATAAAATTACGTAAACGTACAAAATAAAAAGTGAGATCTAAAAAATAAAAGTCCTAAAAATATGAAAATGACATTTTTACAAACCTAATGATAAAATAAAATTTTTAGAAAAAGAAAATTAATTTTATAACTATTTAATTAATTATTATTAATTAAAAACTATTTTTAACTATTTAATAATAACCTAAAATACAAGAAAATATGAAATAAAGCTAGAAAAATAAAATTAGGACTTAGAAAATCTAAAATATCAAAAGAGAATTTTCAAAACTATTTTTGTAATTTTCCGATTATTTTTCTATTTTCTAGGAATTAAAAACTATTAAAACTAATTAAATTATTTAAAAATACAAATTTAACTAAGAAAATCTAGAAAAATATTTTTTGTCTTTTATATTTAACTTAACTTAAGAAAATGAAAATTATTTTTGAAACTTTTCTTAATTATTTGTGTTAAATGCTATTTAAAAGGCTTAAAATTAATTTAAATCAAGAAAAATAGCAAACAAGCTTGGACAAATCTAAAAATTTCAGGAAAAGTCTAAAATAATATTTGGAATCTAGGAAAATTAGAAAAACAAGTACTTATGTGGATGAAATTGAAACTGATGAACAAGTGCTTATTGAAATAAGCACTTGAATAAGCAAATGAGCACCAATAAGTCCCAACTGTTAACACAAGCTAAAATAAGCTAAAACAACTCTAAAGCAACTAAAAACAACAACCCATAACCTCTGATAAGCTGATAACACAGATTTGATGTTATGAGATAATAAGCTTAAAACAGTTTCATGGTACCTACTTTAAGCCCAAGAATAAGCAATCAAATAAGCTAGCAACTAAAAACCAAAACTTAGAACTTACACTAGACCTAGGTGAGACCTTATAAACCAAATTACAGACCTAGATAAGCTCTGATGAGCTTAATACAAGCTCTGCAAAACCTGCAAAAGCCTTGTGCAGACTTAATGCCCTGCACAGTGGATTCAAACCCATTTTGACAAGCTAGTTTGAAGCTTATAGAAAATTCACAAAATTATGCAAAATGACAATGATAAAATAGACCAAGAGAAGTTTTAAAAGCCACAAGTTATAATTGAAATTGGCCCAAAGATGAGTCCAAGAAAATCTCCATAGTTGAGCCCAAACCGAGTTTTCAATTTTGACTTTTGATGAAAACATGGAAAATTGACTTTTCCAACTTTGAGCTGATTTTGTGGATTGATGTTAATATATTATGATGAAATAAAGTTATATTAAGCTATCTTACTAAAAATTGAACACAAATCAAACTTTAACTTTCAAAATTTCAACGATTGGAGCAGTTAGGACAGATTCAATAGCATTTGACTTTGGGCATGTGCGAGCACAAGTTTATGATCGCAATGATCTAAGATAAGCTAACCAAGCATGAGACAACAGGTCCTAACCATTTAACAGTCCTCTAAGACAGATTAAGTTCCCAATCCAAACACCATATATTCAACTGCTATGCAAATTTAATAAAGCTAACTAGTGAACAAACTTGAGTTATTGATCAAACTGATCATAACTCTCCTAAATACAACTAAATAAACAAATAAAAGCCAATAAACACCACAAGAACAGATACAAGCACAAGATGCAAAATAGAACTAAAAATGAAAAATGAGACAAACAATACTCACAAGAGGTCCAGCTTGTTAACCAGCCTAAACCAAACCCAATACTACTGTTCTTATTCCAAAACCAACCCAATATCACTCTGCTTCAACCACATTTTCAATTCCAAACCTGTTTGACCCATTTTCTCTTCACTGTTGACTTTTGTTGACCACAAGTGAAAATACTTGAAACTGCTTCCAAAGCTTATCAAAAGCTTCAATAAGCTTGAATAAACATGTTTGAACTTTCAAAGAAGCTAATAGAAGCTTGTAACTAAGAAAATGAAACTGAAAATTTCAACAGTAACTTGAAATTTTGAAATATAACTGAAACCTTGAATTAAGCTTGAAAAACAGATTATGTTGATGAAATAACTTGATTATAGTACAATAGAACAGAAAACTACATCTTAAAACATTAATTAAGCTAAATTAGTAAAAAACGACATACAAGTTTTATTAAAAAACTAACTACCCTCTGTTTCATCTTTCTTCTTCCTCTTTTATACTTCAAAAAGTCTTGCCGCGTGTCTCGAGCAAATCCCACCACCCTGTGAGCCAATAGATGAGTGTGGAGCATTTGACCATTTGATGTGTTTTGGCGGGAAATCAAATTTGACCTCCGCTGAATTTTGCGGTGGGGGTGGCTAGGTGTAATGATGATGTGGGAGGTTTTAAGGAGATAAGTGAAGGGAGGAATATGTTGAGAGTTGCAGGATTCGAGGCAAGTGGTGGGGAAAACCATATGGGAGGAAAGGTGTTGGTTGACTGGATTTGACCAAGGGGTCAAAAACAGGAAGGTGACAGGGGGTCAAAAAGGAATAAGGCAGGGTCTAAATGGGAAAGGGTCAAGGTTTGGTTTAATATAACAAGGACCAAAATGTAATTATCCAATTCTTGAAGGACCAATCCGTAATTTTCCAAAGTTGTTACAAGGGACCAATATTGACAAGTTCCAATAGTATGAGGTCCAGCTTTTGACATTTTCAATTTTTCCAGGACCAAACTTGACATTTTATGAAAGTTCGGACCTTTTCGCCATTTAACAAAAGATTTACTCAAGGACCATTTTTGACGCTTTAGAATATTTGAGGACCTTGAATAACATTTTTCTTTATTTAGATTTACGTGGACTGCTTTTGACAACTTTTGAAACTGGGGACTAAACCGCCAATTATGCAAATTTGATACGTTTTCACCGATTTTGATATTTTTGCATTTAAAACATATAAAACACTTATTTGTGATATTTTTATCATTTTGATACATTTCGAGTGTTTCGGATGTTTTTGCAGCCTAAATGATACAAAATGATGAGTATTTAGACACTCATCAATCCCACACTAAGATATTGCTAGTCCCTAGCAATGTTTTAAGAAAAATTAATGGATTTCATCTCTTTACCAAAAGCCATTACTCGAGTAGCCAAATGTTTCAGTTCAAGTAAGAACCTTGGTACATCGATAACCAAATGATTTTGAGCAAATCACCGACTTCCAACGGATTTGATTTGTCTTTACAAGAAGCCGCTTGCTCGACTAGCCAACTCTTAGATAATTTATCAATATTATCTTTGGTGAGTGATTACCAATTATGGTTTTTCCATCGCCTTTACCACAAGCCATAAACTTGCGGGCTAGTCAACTCTTCACTTTTAAGGATATGGTGAAATAATACCATACAATTTTGGGCAAATTAAGTCGTCAACTGGATTTGAGATATCTTTACCAAGAGCCGTTTGCTCTCGGATTAGCCAATCCTTATGTGGGTTAGACATGGTGGACCTGATTACCATTTGTTGTGTTCAAGACATAGTACTTCCACTAAAAAAAAAAAAAAAAAAAAAAAAAAAAAAATTAAAATTTGGCCATTTTGGGGAAAAAGGGACTAAAGGGTACATTTATGATCAAAATTAGCGAATTTCCCACACTTAGAAATGAATATTGTCCTCAATATTCAAAGTACCTGCCGAATGTCGAAACTTAGAACGTAAAAGATAACATTACTAGCTAAGTGTGGAAACACAACAATTATTTCTCTTTTTAATATTTACAATTTTCATTCATTTTTAGATCTATATACAACATGTGGGCATCTCCCCACACTAGGGTGGTACACACGGTGAAAACCCATGTTTAACTATCGTTTTGATTACCGAGTCGCTAGCTTGACTCGACCCGAATTAATTTGTTCATGGGAAGTAAGAAGAAATAGTCTCCATCGGACTTTCATTCAAGATGTTGGATAAACATTGAAGCACGTGAAAGTTCCACACCGATGAGATATACATAGAACCGGCTCAAAATGATAAATGAAATGCCGGATCAAAAATAGTGTCCTCATTCCCAAGGAGAAAAGGAACGAGAAACCACACCATTTGTGAAAATGGAATAAAGATGCATCACAATGCAATCCCATTCTTCATTAGTGAGGAGCAAATCACCATTTGTTAGATTTTAAGCTTAGACTTGAAGCTTGTATGGTGATTGGCAACAAAATTTCCGGAGGAGAGTGGAAACGGTTCTTTAATCAACAGATTTTCAAGAAAAGGATGTCTCCTCCGAATCAGTAAGTATTGTCAATCCTGTTGGAATTGACTCATCACTAAGAAAAGCATCGACCTCCTTCCAAAGTTATCATCTTCCTCATCCGGAGGAGAGAAGGAATGGAAGAGTCGGAAATGGGACAAGAAATGAGTGGATGATCATTATATAGGAGATTTTCGTTTTCCAAGATTGGCTTCAAATCAAAGAGATCATCGCCACTCGATGAAAGTGGATTGATGTGAGTGAGTTCATCGGTGAACTCCTCAAGAGGATCGACCGGAGTGATGCCTCAACATACTCAATGTCTCCATAAAGCACAATCGTCGCTAATATCGGAGAAAGTTTCAAAATGATCTTTTGAACACTCAAGAGGGAAAGAGAATCACACATATGATCGAAGTTCCTGTGACTCTCGGGATTGGGACAAGGATCTCAACACTAGACTTTATGAATTCGTCCGATTCCTTTTCGTGAACAAGGTCAAGATGCTCATCCCCATGTTCGTAGAGAGTGGGAATATCGGTGTGATAACAATGATCGAGGAGTTTAGAAGGACTAGCATACATATGTTTTATACTTTCCATTTGTTCTTCTCGCTAGTAATTCCATCATAGTCTTTTCTCCCCGATTTTCATGGAAGGAATTTCAACCGATGAACTTGATGAATCTGCATAAAGTTGACTAATATCAAGGGTAACTTCATCATCATCGTCATCGTGAATGAAACGAATCGAGAGCTAGATTTGGCCGCTTTTTCTTTTGCAATTGATTCCCTAATAGATTTTTCAAAGGCAACTGGGAATCTAATTTAGCAATTGTTCTTCGCCTAACAAAACTTCCATGGATTTTCGATTTGGATTATCTTTGGGATGTTTACATTCCTTCAAATCTTTCACTAAATCCAAAAGATCAAGGAGAAGATTTTGAGGAAGTGGCTCAGCCGAGGTAGTGCCTGATTCACTTGTCTTGTAGAGGTTGGTCATGATATGAAGAGTCGTAATTGTTACAAGGAAATGGATTCCTTGTTTGACAATCGAGCTAGAGTGAGGACCTCCACAATACTCACAACAAGAAACCGATGTGGTTGTGAGTTATATGTGTGGTAGTCATAATTGTTATCGTGAACCCCGCTCATAGACAAGCGTGTTTCCATTGACAATCGAACTAGAATGTGAACCACCACGACTAAGACTACAACAAGAAACTGCCGAGTCTCACAAAGGTGGTAGCCGATGGAATAAATCGGTTGTGTTATGGTAGGAATAGGATCCCGGTTATGATGCACTCCGCTTCCCGATTCCACCATGCTACAACCGGGGCAATTGCCACCATTATAAGGACCACCACACCATTGACATCCAAGAGGGTGAGGATAAGACATAGAAAGAATCAAAGGTTTTATGAGGGTAAGAATTGAAGAATCAAAGGGTAAGAGGGTAAAGAGGAATATTTTTGGTATTTTGAAAAACATGATGTAAACAAAGAATGAAAATCATTTTGGGTTTTTGATTTTTATAAGAAAATATAAACACACAGATGGTATAAACAAGGAGTGAATATCCAAATCACTAATCGCTAAACGTAAGACTATTAGCATCGCTCCCCAACAAGCGCTTAAAATTTGATCCGCAAAACCGCCAAGTTTTATCACTCAAGCCCGCCACTCATGAATGGTCAACCGTAACAAACTTAAAACAGTTTAAACACGAATGCAATGAAGATCGAGAGTATAGTGTTTCGTGTCGTTAAGTCCCAACGAATTTGGCGAGAATAGTCAAACGTAAAGCGATCGGAGGATTTGAACGGGAAAGGATCGTGGTCGATCTATACCTAAAGAGAAAGCCCATAAACCATGTGGGCTTAAATGCAAATTAAAGAAAGTTAAAAGATAAAAATATTAAATAAACGCTATCACTATATTTAAAATTGATGAACGTTTAAAACTTAAAACTTAAAACTTACGCTTAAAAATAAAATTACGTAAACGCACAAAATAAAAAGTGAGATCTAAAAATAAAAGTCCTAAAATATGAAAATGACATTTTACAAACCTAATGATAAAAGAAAATTTTAGAAAAGAAAATTAATTTTATAACTATTTAATTAATTATTATTAATTAAAAACTATTTTAACTATTTAATAATAACCTAAAATACAAGAAAATATGAAATAAAGCTAGAAAAATAAAATTAGGACTTAGAAAATCTAAAATATCAAAAGAGAATTTTCAAAACTATTTTGTAATTTTCCGATTATTTTTCTATTTTCTAGGAATTAAAACTATTAAAAACTAATTAAATTATTTAAAATACAAATTTAACTAAGAAAAATCTAGAAAAATATTTTTTTGTCTTTTTATATTTAACTTAACTTAAGAAAAATGAAAAATTATTTTTTTGAAACTTTTCTTAATTATTTGTATTAAATGCTATTTAAAAAGGCTTAAAAATTAATTTAAATCAAGAAAAATAGCAAACAAGCTTGGAAAAATCTAAAAATTTCAGGAAAAGTCTAAAATAATATTTGGAATCTAGGAAAATTAGAAAAACAAGTACTTATGTGGATGAAATTGAAACTGATGAACAAGTGCTTATTGAAATAAGCACTTGAATAAGCAAATGAGCACCAATAAGTCCCAACTGTTAACACAAGCTAAAATAAGCTAAAACAACTCTAAAGCAACTAAAAACAACAACCCATAACCTCTGATAAGCTGATAACACAGATTTGATGTTATGAGATAATAAGCTTAAAACAGTTTCATGGTACCTACTTTAAGCCCAAGAATAAGCAATCAAATAAGCTAGCAACTAAAAACCAAAACTTAGAACTTACACTAGACCTAGGTGAGACCTTATAAACCAAATTACAGACCTAGATAAGCTCGATGAGCTTAATACAAGCTCGCAAAACTCAAAAGCCCCATGCGCACTTAATGCCCTGCACAGTGGATTCAAACCCATTTTGACAAGCTAGTTTGAAGCTTATAGAAAATTCACAAAATTATGCAAAAATGACAATGATAAAATAGACCAAGAGAAGTTTTAAAAGCCACAAGTTATACTGAAATTGGCCCAAAGATGAGTCCAAGAAAAATCTCCATAGCTGAGCCCAAAACTGAGTTTTCAATTTTTGACTTTTGATGAAAACATGGAAAATTGACTTTTTCCAACTTTGAGCTGATTTTGTGGATTGATGTTAATATATTATGATGAAATAAAGTTATATTAAGCTATCTTACTAAAAATTGAACACAAATCAAACTTTTAACTTTCAAAAATTTCAACAGTGGAACAGTTAGGACAGATTCAATAGGCATTTGACTTTGGGCATGTGCAGGCACAAGTTTATGACTGCAATGATCTAAGATAAGCTAACCAAGCATGAGACAACAGGTCCTAACCATTTAACAGTCCTCTAAGACAGATTAAGTTCCCAATCCAAACACCATATATTCAACTGCTATGCAAATTTAATAAAGCTAACTAGTGAACAGACTTGAGTTATTGATCAAACTGATCATAACTCTCCTAAATACAACTAAATAAACAAATAAAAGCCAATAAACACCACAAGAATGATACAAGCACAAGATGCAAAATAGAACTAAAATGAAAATGAGACAAACAATACTCACAAGAGGTCCAATTTTGTTAACCAAATTCTAAACCAAACCCAATACTACTGTTCTTATTCCAAAACCAACCCAATATCACTCTGCTTCAACCACATTTTCAATTCCAAACCTGTTTGACCCATTTTCTCTTCACTGTTGACTTTTGTTGACCACAAGTGAAAATACTTGAAACTGCTTCCAAAGCTTATCAAAAGCTTCAATAAGCTTGAATAAACATGTTTGAACTTTCAAAGAAGCTAATAGAAGCTTGTAACTAAGAAAATGAAACTGAAAATTTCAACAGTAACTTGAAATTTTGAAATATAACTGAAACCTTGAATTAAGCTTGAAAAACAGATTATGTTGATGAAATAACTTGATTATAGTACAATAGAACAGAAAACTACATCTTAAAACATTAATTAAGCTAAATTAGTAAAAAAACGACATACAAGTTTTATTAAAAAACTAACTACCCTCTGTTTCATCTTTCTTCTTCCTCTTTTATACTTCAAAAAGTCTTGCCACGTGTCTCTGAGCAAATCCCACCACCCTTGTGAGCCAATAGATGAGTGTGGAGCATTTTGACCATTTGATGTGTTTTGGCGGGAAAGCTGAAATTTGACCTCTGCTCTGAATTTTGCAGGTAGGGGGGTGGCTAGGTGTAATGATGATGTGGGTGAGGTTTTAAGGAGATAAGGTGAGGTGGGAGGGAATATGTTGAGAGTTGCAGAGGATTCAGGCAAGTGGTGGGGGAAAACCATATGGGAGGGAAAGGTGTTGGGTTGACTGGATTTGACCAAGGGGTCAAAAACAGGAAGGTGACAGGGGGTCAAAAAGGAATAAGGCAGGGGTCTAAATGTGGGAAAGGGTCAAGGTTTGGTTTAATATAACAAGGACCAAAATGTAATTATCCAATTCTTGAAGGACCAATCCTGTAATTTTCCAAAGTTGTTACAAGGGACCAATATTGACAAGTTCCAATAGTACAGGTCCAGTTTTGACATTTTCAATTTTTCCAGGACCAAACTTGACATTTTATGAAAGTTCGGGACATTTTCGCCATTTAACAAAAGATTTACTCAAGGACCATTTTTGACAGCTTTAGAATATTTCGTGGACCTTGAATAACATTTTTCTTTATTTAGATTTACCGTGGACCTGTTTTTGACAACTTTTGAAACTTGGGGACTAAAGCGCCAATTATGCAAATTTGATACGTTTTTCACCGATTTTGATATTTTGCATTTAAAACATATAAAACACTTATTTGTGATATTTTTATCATTTTGATACATTTCGAGTGTTTTCGGATGTTTTGCGATCTAAATGATACAAAAATGATGAGTATTTAGACACTCATCAAGTTCCTATATCGACTTTGGTGCAGGATCGACCAAGACTACTGGTTATCCACATGTCTGAATACCTTACGGAATTATTAGTAAGGATTGGAATGGCTCACAAACACTTTCTATCATATTATTATGACTTTTTTTTAATATTCTGTAATAATTTAAAAGGTTTCAAACATTGGGAAAACTTCAACACCTATGAACAACTATGTTTTAATAAAACAAACACCCATTTTGTAAGTTTTAAGACAAAAAAACTACAATCAATAAGTAACTATCATATTGCATGTTTGTAGCAACACAATAGAGAGTATAAAAATGGGTTTCTTATAAGAAAGTGATAACCAAGTCAATACATGAGATACTCCAAATGATCACATACCCAATGATTCATCATCCATAAGCCCAAATGTGTCCATAGACTCCAAGGTTCCCTTGTTCAATGGCCTCTAAGGCCATGTAGAAAATATATCACTTTTCAAACTTGAGGTAGTAACAGCCCATGATTTCATCATCACTGACGTTATTCGTGTTGTCCATGTTAACATACTAATATAAAATTTGTTTTCATGTAAAGAATTTATGGCAGATATGAATGAATAGTTGAATGCATATAGAATGTTACCATACCATCTGATAGGAATGGTTGAAGGCCTCAACAACAAAAGCAAAAATAAAATTAACGAAATCATTATTCTTTTCAAGTAGGTTTTTAAGTTGCTATTATAATTGAGATAATTAACTTAAAGTACCTGCTCATAAGTAAATGAGATATGCTTGTTAAAATTACATCTGATTTCGGAGGGGGTGTTTCTTTAAGCTTATCTGTGGATTATGTCTATTGATTATTTATGTCCACTGATCATACGGATGAAAAATGCATGAGATGAAGTGAATTATGTCTACTGATCATATGAATGAAAAAAACATGTCCAACTAATTTAAGCAAAAAATAATAAATACTCACATACAATTTACGCAAAAAAAATACCTCCAATTAATTAAATAGTAAAATACCTTAAAATTGAAGTTTTTTTCTTTTTGGCTTTGTTTGGGTCACCATAACAAACTGCTTAACATAAATTCAATTAAAAGCTTTAGTAGCATACCTTCCCTCTTTCCTACTGTTCTTCGTGGTCATTAATAAAAAAGAAGATTTATCTTAATCATAACACATCTCCACCACCATCACATAACATGCTTTATATCTCCACATGTTGAATATTATCCATATCATTTTACTATACTTTTTAAACAATGAAGACACATTTCTTGTTTGTAAGGTATATACCTGATTCTTGTTTGTAGACGTGGAGACCAGCTTACACCATTTCTTGCAGTTATCTCATCATTATTTATTCCCTTTGCGAATGTCTGATATAATCTACATAAATCATATAAAAATCGTTAAATCTTGACCAACAGAACTATGCACAAATATTTGACCAAAATTAAAAGCTTTATTGATACTCACTACTTGTGCAAGAAGATTGAATGCTAACTATAAGTTGGTACAATAAGTCTAAACGATCACAACATAATTAAGGTCATTCACGAATGACACTGACCTGACTGTGTAGACCATTAACACAATGGATGAAAAATGTGTGGTCATTGATTTCCATAAGGTCGTGTCCTAAGATTAATCCATGCTCCTGTTTAAGTAGGAGGAGTAGTTCCATCAGCAAGGTCTTTTCTCCTTTATTTAGATGCAATGTGTTATTAGGATGTAAGTATTTAACCATATAAGAGATCGACTATTATAACATTAATGAAATATAGTTTAAAGATAGATACATGAAGAAAAGTAGACAACTGTACACAGCCCCACCTTTTTCCATTTTTCGCTGAGCACTCGGTAAAGACAATAACATCAGCCCCAAGCCTCATGGTACTTGTCTTTAAACCATTACCGTCTGTCAAAAATATGACAAAAGGAAATAAACAACTAAAATGTACACTTATCTTGATCCTAAAGTATAATCATCCATCAAACATAAAACGGTGCTTTTGATCAATTTCGCAAGTTCACTTACATTGTCCTATAGTGTACTCAGAACCTTGCTTTTCAAAGAATATCCAAGAGACATGCATTGTCGCAACTTATCTGGGTCCATCCCGCCACCATTATCTACAGAAAATAGTAGGAAGATGTTTAACAATAAAGCAATATGAGTGGGTGGCTAGAATTTAGAGGTGGCGATTTCGACCCATTTACTTATAAACAGGTTGATTTGAATTGTGTTTTATCTAATACAGGTTAAATGTGCCAAATTCATATATTTAGCTAAAGGTAACAGGCCAAAAGGATCAAATAGGTTGAGATAGCATTCTCTTTGTGATCATAATTAGCACATTAATAATTTATAAAAGTTTTTATAAAATGGTGCAGCTCAACACAACTTGGCCTGTCATGTACAAAAACTGGCCCATTTCAACCCGATCCCTCTGATACCTCAACCCGTCCAACTTGCAATCTCTAAAATATCTCAACCCACATCCTAGCTCAGTACAACCTCCTACACAACTTGTAGTACCAGCTAATGAACCATATATTCTGTAGACTGCTAACTGTAAGTTGGTACAATAAGTCTAAACGATCACAACATAATTAAGGTAATTCACGAATGACACTGACCTGACTGTGTAGACCATTAACACAATGGATGCAAAATGTGTGGTCATTGATTTCCATAATGTCGTGTCCTAAGATTAATCCATGCTCCTGTTTAAGTAGGAGTAGTAGTTCCATCAGCAAGGTCTTTTCTCCTTTGCGCTAGTATCCCATTAATGACTTCCCTAATCTTGTTTGAAGCCTTAACTCCACGGTTAAACCTTGTCCCCAAAATGTTGATTGGAACTGCTATGATTCCACCTGCTAAGACTATAATGATACAAATATTATATATAAAGCATAAAATCTTGTGAAAATTACCAATGTTTAACATTGTATGTGATGAGCATCATACTCAACACACCCCCAATTGATTAAGAGACAAAATATTTAACTCACAATATGCAATGTCATGGCACACAAAATATTGCTTGTGCGGAAGAGTGATTGACAATGTATTTCACAACATCCGTGCTCGCAAGATTGGGAAGTAACTACGCTTTACACATTTGCAACATAAAGAAAGTCAAACAAAAAAGTTGAGTAAACATACCAAGTGTGTCATATAAAGGGACGAGATATGTATGAATATGCGAGCAAGCATGATCAACAATTATCCATTCCGGTCTATTGATAAAATATAACTCAATACATGATCCTGTTGCAATAGTAATAACGGACTGGAAAGTTAGAATGGGAAAACATTTAAGACAAGATATACTTTTGAAAGATATACTACTATAGATGTAACATGCCTCCGTATTCCATGGGCCACTAATCCGAACCAAGAGTCGACCGAGCGGTTGTTGCCTCCCATAAGTTATCCACGTGTACTGTACACATGCACATATGTTAGATAGAATTCAGACATAGCCTCGGGAATAAGAAAGGTACTGAAGCTTTGGCTAAATAAGGCGCTTCATCTTATGTTTACATCACCCAAAAAAATAAAGTGAATATCAATAAACATAAATATATAATGTCTATAGAATCCTAGAAGATCAGAAGGATGCAACATCCAAGACAAATTCCAATGATTCAAGATGCTAACCGACTTTCTGATACTTATTAGTCGGCTTCAACCAAATTTTACCTTTTATAACATTCACTTTACAAGCAGAATTTAGATGCAATGTGTTATTAGGATGTAAGTATTTAACCATATAAGAGATCGACTATTATAACATTAATGAAATATAGTTTAAAGATAGATACATGAAGAAAAGTAGACAATCAGACACACCCACCTTTTTCCATTTTCACCGAGCACCGGTAAAGACAATAATATCAACCCCAAGCCTCATGGTACTTGTCTTGAAACCATTACCGTCTGTCAAAAATATGACAAAAGGAAATAAACAACTAAAATGTACACTTATCTTGATCCTAAAGTATAATCATCCATCAAACATAAAACGGGTGCTTTTGATCAAATTCGCAGAAGTTCACTTACATTGTCCTATAGTGTCTGTAACCTTGCTTTTCAAAGAATATCCAAGAGACATGCATTGTCGCAACTTATCTGGGTCCATCCCGCCACCATTATCTACAGAAAATAGTAGGAAGATGTTTAACAATAAAGCAATACGAGTGGGTGGCTAGAATTTAGAGGTGGCGATTTCGACCCATTTACTTATAAACAAAGTTGATTTGAATTGTGTTTTATCTAATACAGGTTAAATGTGCCAAATTCATATATTTAGCTAAAGGTAACAGCCAAAAGGATCAAATAGGTTGAGATAACATTCTCTTTGTGATCATAATTAGCACATTAATAATTTATAAAAGTTTTTATAAAATGGTGCAGCTCAACACAACTTGGCCTGTCATGTACAAAAACTGACTCATTTCAACCCGATCCCTCTGACACCTCAACCCGTCCAACTTGCAATCTCTAAAATATCTCAACCCACGACCTAGCTCAGTACAACCTCCTACACAACTTGTAGTACCAGCTAATGAACCATATATTCTGTAGACTGACTGCAATTAATGTGCCACTTGCGAGAAACACATGATCATGAACGTGTCTGTATTCATTTATATATGATCTCTTAGACAAAGATGAACAAACATGTGCAGCAATACAGTCCCCAATTATGTTTGTTCCGTACCAAGGTTCATTTACAGTCCTAGGGCCTAGACACGTAAACCTAAATAATCATGACATTATTTACCTAAACATGTTATCACATGTAACAGATCGTACCATAATAATAATAATCTAATACGTAACTGAATGATGTAGCCTTGAAGATCACTACCAAGACTCAACAAAACAAAATATACAGATAATACATAAATGAAAATATTATTAAAGGCTTCCCTAGAAATACAAGTAAGGATTCCTAGAGCTATAGTGGTTGATTTCTCAGGCATCGGGAGAGTTTCACACAACCTAGCTCTTACTTTTTCAGCAATTGGAGAATCATGTACATCACTTAAACGTCGAGAAAGAGCAGCCTTTTGGCCACACTATCCTTAACGACATCCATATTCAAGAAACAATATTCATATGATTTATTATCAAAATTAAATGAGACTAATGAATACATACCTTGTAGATGTCAAACCAATATTTGTGCTTAACATGATACATGAGTCTCTCATTATAGTGCATGGAACTGAGTCCATATAAAACTCCTGCAAAACCTGTAGTAAATGAAGAGAATTAACAAATATGAGTAAGTGGAGTCTATGGTGTACCTGAGTTTGCATATCATCTTCAGTAACAATGTTCCCAACCGTACGTAGGCGGGGATAAGCAATCGATGTAGAATAAGGTGACACACCAAGAAGATCGGATCCAATTGAAAGCATGTTAGGAACTATAAAGGGTTGATGTTATACTTAGAAAATAATATCAATTACCATACTTACTTCAAGAACTCAACCAATCTGGGGCATACATTTGTGTCAATAATGACTTGAATTTTATCATTGGTACCATCTGAAAGGTATGACAGAGCCCAACAACCATCCGTCAAAACTTCTTCATCATTTGAATAAATAAGTTTTTGAAGAGCTGAAACGCAGGTCTTGTCTGTCAAAAGCATATGATAATTATCATTAATAGTTAAAAATATTTATGGACACATCTATGAAGTATAATATGTAACTGGCTATTGAAAAGATACAACGATATAAGAAGCAGTTATCACAAACCAACCTGATGAAAAGAAGGTTGTGGTTTGCCTCTGCAAAAATTAAAAAAAAACATGTGTTTTTTACATACGTAAATCATGTGTTTTACCTGTGAACAGAGGACACTGGATCATTGATATCATCTACTTCATGAACCATCACAACCAAACTGCAAAAGGCAGCAAAGAAACGAACAATATGTAAAAAAATATAACATAGACCATTAGGGTTTCTAGGAAAAAAGAGGCGTACGGCTGACAAAAAAAAATATGTGAACCGAATTTTTTATGTATATGTTTTGTTTAGGGCTACCTAAGTTGTAGGGATTCTCCTACATAATTGGTTGCATAGATTTATAATTTTGGACTTGCAACAAATATTCCAAAAATCATGTTGCCTTAGTGGTAAACACACATGTTATTTATCAAAATGACCAAGGTTCAATCCTTGCAAGGAACCTTTTTTATAAACAATTTTAAAAAATGTTTAAGAAAAATCCGAAAATTACAAAAAAATTAATAAAATTCCGAAATTTAACAATTAATTGCTTAGTTGGACAACAAATGCTTATGTGGCATGAAATTTGATTATGTGGCATTGAGGTGACATTAATGCCAAATGTCTCATGTTATATATATATATATATATATATATAGAGGATCAAATAAGAAGAAAATTAAAATAAGAATGATAAGAAGAAACTACAACCACATTTTAATGCATCTATAAAAAATGATCTCCCTTAAAATTCTCCTCCTTATTTAAAATGTGCGCTAGAAATCCTTCTTATTCTTCTCATTTTAGTTTTTATATATATATATATATATATATATATATATATATATATATATATATATATATATATATATATATATATATTTCCATATACAAGCTAAACTACAACCAACATGGTAGAAGTTATGTCTTTATAGTAACTTTCCTATTTTGATCAAGTGGAGCATCTCCCACCCACCAGTCCCTTCGATTCCTCATGCGACAACCAGACTCCCCGAAATGTCCGGATATCATCGCGATCATGACAGGACTCGAGGAAGAAGCTCTCTGACTTACTAGCTAGTATCACCTCCCCGCCTAACTATATTAGCATGCCATGTCTTTTACAATACTTAAAAAAGTCTCTCATTGCCCAATTATTATTACAACATTATCTACCATAGAATTCGGCCTTCAGGGTCAACTAGAAGGCTTCTATTAGGAAGGCGGAGCAAAGGAGGCTCGAGGGCTTGTTAAGGAAGGCGTTCGACCTGTAGATCTGGATCCATCCATAGACCTGACCTGATACTTTTTGTCAAAAAAGAAAAAAAGTAAAGAGGTGGATTTAACTGAAGAGCAACTTGCTATTTCTGATGCTTATGATATAAAGGTTCGTGGTCATACTAGATGTTCATAGTTTTATTGAATAGTTTTCATAAGTCTTGGTTTGTCATACTTATGATATATTTGATTTGAAGTACAAATAATGCGTTTGTTAACCTGTTTTTGTAATGAGCCGTGATGTGAGATTCACTCATATTCTATGTAATTAAGTAATTTTTGGTGTAAAAAAATTTACCTGATATATTAAACATCATTTATCAAAAAATATATTATAAGATAGTTAAAAATTATAGTTTTAAAAAAGTAAAATAAAAATAAAAAAATAAATAGGGTATAAATAAATGATCTATTTAACTCCACCAATAGTTTTTAGCGGGATACAAATTTTCACGAGCCGCTTCACCAAAATTCCAAACTTTTTAAATTTGCGGCTTCATCAAAATTTAGACACACAAAACCCGGGTTATGGTACACAAAAGTCACTAAAGTTTCCAAATTTTTTTTCCTAAGTTACTATAGTTTCATTTTGGTCATCCAGGTTACCCATGTTATAGTGACCGGTTCTTTAGGTTACCACGTTTTATACAACTTATGATAACCGGTTACAATCCTACGTGGCCATGTGTAATATTTTACAATTAAAATAGAACGTGGGTTATTATAATAAAACGGGTCAATCCCCATTTCACATTTTATAATCCCAAACCCTAAAACATACATTCACACACATTGCTCTCAATCCCAATATCTTGATCACCACGTTTGTTGCAATTAACTTCATTTTAGGGTTGTCATATCCCTAACAAGGTAAATTTCACTCCTTAATTATTCATTTGAACTGTTGTTTAACGTTGATTAAGGTTTAAAAATTTAGGGTTTCGTCTAACAAATTAGGGTTTTTTGAAATTAACAATTTTTAATGAATTGTTGTTGTTTCAGATGGCATGTTCCTCATCATCTTCAAGTTTCCTAATAAAATTTCATCGTGGAGGTGTTTTTGTGGGATCCATTTTCTTATGACTATGATATGATGGTGACATTCCAAATGTTAATCTGCTTGAATTGGGGTTTGTTGGTTTTGTCAAACTGTTAGTAAGTGAATGCTCTAGTGACATCAAATGATTTTTATCTTGTTCTTGGTTTAGACTTAGAGTTAGGTTTGAAAACCTTAAAAATGATAGTGACTTAGCTCAATGTGTTGAATTAGGTGCACAACATGATAATGTCTTAGATATATATGTATCTCACTGCATTTGATTTACATGATGCCACTTCCCATAGTCAATAACAAAGCGAAAAAGGTTCAAAATGATGATAGTAATGATGATTTAGAGGTGATTATAATGTATTTGAGTATGATAGCTCGATGAGAGTGACACCGCATCGATGGATCATTTATCGATGGCGAAGAGGAAGTTTATGATGCTAGGACTAACAAAGGCACCGCACCTAAAGCAAAAAGTAAAAAATGTTTGATGCTAACTTTTTGAGTAGGTTATACAATGGGTTACCTAGGGATGCATATCTTTGAGGAAGATGAGGTATCACGCTAGTGGTGATAGTCCAGAGGATAAGGATAAGTTAGGTGATCACTGGCCAATACATGATCCTACTATCAAATGGAAGTTAGTTAGACCTTAGTTAGGTGAAAAGTATGAGTCACCAGATCAACTTAAAAGAGCATTGACTTACTATGCTTTAACCAATGGTTATAAGTTATATTATCAAGTCAATAACCCTAGGAGACTTCTGGCTAAATGTTGTAGAGATGATAAGGATAGGAAGTGTCCATTCAGATTGTGGGCATCTTGGATGCAAAATGATAATACTTTTCAAATAAAGACATTGAATGATGAGCATGCATGTTCTAGGACTTATGAATACGGGACCTTAATCACAAGTAATTGGATTGCTAGAAACTATGCAAAAAAGATAATGGTCAATCCTTGTATCAAAGTAAAGGACTTAATTGAAATGATTCTAAAGAAATATAAATGCAAGGTCACTGTCAGTCAATCTAGAAGGGGAAAGATGAAAGCTTTAAACCAGTATGAGACTTGTTTAGAGGATCATTATGGAATGTTATGGTCATATGCTAGGGAGATATTAGATTCTAATCCAGGTTCTACTTGTTTGATGAGTGTTGATGCAATGCCTGATGGTAAGAACTACTTCAGTAGGTTTTATGTATGCTTTAAGGGGTTAAAGGATGGTTGGTTGGAAGGATGTAGGAGGGTCATAGGTATCGATGGTTGCTTTCTGAAAACCATATGCAAAGGAGAACTGTTGTCAGCAGTAGGAAGAGATGGGAATAATCAAATTTATCCAATTGCATGGGCTGTGGTTAGTGTTGAGAATAAGGATAATTGGACCTGGTTCATGCAATGTTTGTTGAATGACTTGGGAATAGTAGCTAGTGAAGGATTAACTATCATTTATGATCAACATAAGGTACATTTTGTTGATGCACTATCATTTTACTATCATTTCTGCAGTGTTTGATGAATGTCTTGTGTAGTAACTTTATTTGTAAATTTGTATGTTTTCAAGGGTATTGTTGAAGCTGCAAAAGAAGTTATGCCTTTGGCTGAGCATAGACAGTGTGCACGACACATCTACGCTAACTTCAGAAAGAAATACATTGGGTGCAATAGGAATCTCTTTTGGAAAGCATCAAAGGCAACATATCCCACAAAATTTGAGAAGATCATGAGAGAAATACAAAGCATCAACAAGGATGCTCACAAACACTTGATGGACAGGCATCCCGAAAGTTGGAGTAGAGCCTTTTTCGATCTTGATAAGGATTGTGATCTTTGTAGAGAATGGGATATCCGAGTGTTTCAATGCACTTATAGTAGATTCAAGAAGAAACCAATCATAAACATGCTTGAAGACATCGTGGGTTTATGTATGGAAAGATTGCAAAGATGAGGAGAAGCATGAAAAGTAGACTGATGATATATGTCCAAACATCAGAAAAAAGCTTGAAGTGTTGAAGGATCTACATAGGTAAATACTTACTTATATACATTATCTGTCTTTCTACTTATAATCATTATCTGTATTTCTACTTATAATAATTATCTGTCTTTAAATACTTGTAGATCTTGGAAAGTCATACCCAGTGGTGAGAGTAGATTTGAGGTTGCACCAGAAATGTCACCACCAAATGCTAATGTGAGGATGAGAGGAGGTGGTGTAAGGATGAGAGGTGGTGGTGTCAGTATTAGGGGAAAATAACCATACTATGAGAGTATAAGAAGCCCTAGCAAACTTAGGACCATCAATGGCAAGGTTGTTAGAAGTAGAGGAAGAGGTGATGGATCAAGGTCAAGAATGTATCCTGGTGGAATTGTGCCCATAGGATTTGGTGTGTCTTGGGATCCAGTTGATGGAGAGACTATGTTAGGGTAAGTAAACATCTCAATCATTATATTAATGTTACTTCAATCATTATACTAATGTCACTTTTTGTTTGTTTCTTTGCAGGACAGCATAGGTCTTCCTAAATATGCATGGCCAGTTGGAATTACACCAGAAGATTGCATTATCCATGCTCAGTCTCAGTCTGAGATTCCATTAACCCAGTCACAACCACTGCCCTCCCAAGAACCACCTGTGCATTCTCAAAAAGAACCAGAAGCATCTGTGCAAGAATGCATGCATTATGCTGAAGAACCAGTTACACCACCACATGCTAGAAGACCAGAAAGGATCAAGCAAATTCTGTTCTATAAGCCACCACCAGGACCTGGATTGGATCCAGATGATGCTATTGATGTTGAATAGTTGTTAGGTTTGATGTATATTGGCATGCCAATTGTTAGACACTTTTGTTCATATGCCAATTAAGTAATTTGGTAAAACTTTGTTATGTAAGTAATGTAGGATGCTTGGTAAAACTGACTTAGGATGATGCTTGATTACTTGGTATAACTGACTAAGAATGGCTTGCCAAATGTTAGGCAATTTTGTACATCTGCCATCTTACAGTTATTTTGTGTAATCCTGGATTCTGTATGACTGGTAAATGAATGGTATCCAGTTTATGTTATGTAGTTAGAACTGTAAACAGTTTATGGTATCCAGTTGATTTATCTTGTTTATGGTATCTAGTTGATGTTGTTTATGGTATCCATTTTATGTTATCCAGTTGATGTTGTTTTATTTTCTTTACATATCATCAGTAGTTAGAAATGTAAACAAGAGTAAACCAACATTACATCAAATCTAAAATACAAGAGTGATTTAACCATAAAAACCAACATTTCATTGCATTATATACAACAAACCTTACACCATCATACTCTTCTTACCAAACTACCAAAAGAACCATCATACAACAGACATAACACCACATCTTACCAAACTACCATCACAAACCAAAAGAACCTTAAACCTAACCTGCCATACTAGATTAACAAACCTAAAGAAAACTAATGACTAAAATGCTAACAATCAACACAATAAACATCCGATTGTAGAAGGTAGATCGAGACAGTTGATTGTTTACTTGAAGAAGCTCTTGTCGATAATTAATCACACTCGTATTCAGCTCAACCATCCTTGTTTGATACCAACGGTTTGGTAATGGGGATCAACCCATCCGAAAAGTTACAATTCTTTGTTGGATCCAAAAGTTGGGGCAACCAAGAAATCTTCTTGGGGTTATTCTTGTCCATGATGTTCGTGACCTCGCAACTTCACCACAGCCACAAAGCACATTCATTGTGGAAGAAAGGGTTTGTGAAACCCTAAATTTGATTTGGGGGAATCTTGTATACCCTTAATTTTATAACCGGTTTATAAAAATTATTGTAGGAAGTGGAAATCCAACGTATACATGAGGTGGAAAGTATGTCGGCCCATGTGGCATAGGTGATGGGCTGGTATCCGGTTGCCACTCCACTCAATAACCTTAGCGTAGCACTTTTAAACGTATAGAGACCTAATTAACAAACCCGATAACATGGGTAACCTGGATGACCAAAATGAAACTACAGTAATTTAGGACAAATTTTTTAAAAACTTTAGCCACTTTTGTGTATCATAACCCTACAAAACCCTATACCATTTCCCCAAAATCACTCACCCACCAACACCAGCGCCTCACCACTCTCACCAAACAAAACCTAACCACCATCACCCTCTTCAGTCTTCAATAGTGGTTTCTCACCTCCACCACCCACCACCACCATCGCTGTCGAAGCCCTAACCTTTACTCCCACTCTATGTATGTTAAGATTTAAATTGCGTGTATAGTTTCTGTTGATTTCATGCATAGTTAATTGTAAAGTTTATTAAGGTTTTTTCTTGTAATAAATTTTAATTCAATAGTTTCTGATGACTTGTTTGGTTAAGTTTAAATTTGCATTGTTTGCCTAATTTTGTGAAAATGCCCTAATGACGTGACTTTTTGGTTGTTTATACATATGTTTATGACAGTAAGGTACTTGGGTTAAAGTTGTGTGTTCATGGCTGCAAGTACTTGGGCTAAGTTGTGTATACATATCTATAAACGACAGTAAAGTACCCAACTTTTTTGTTGTTTATTATACATAGCTTTGTTGTGAAAGTAAAGTGTATATAATGGTTTTAATCGCCTATTTACTAGCTTTGTTTATGCCTCAAGGTTGAATAATTTCTTTAGTTTATGAATTTGGGGAAGTGTAATCACTTATTTGCTCAAAGTGCATACACTAACTGATGTAGAACTAATAGTCATATATAAGCATATTCTTTGTGTTAACTAATTTGATTATCGATGGTACCTTAAATCCTTGGTACTCACATTCTGGTTAACTAAATTGTTTTATATTTGAAAACTTATATATGATATATGTGTTGGTGTTTAATCTTGACAACTCATTATGGAAAAACCGCAAAAAAGAGAGGGATGAACAAAGTATAATATCTTCCCGTAGGTGAATCTGTAATGCTCATTAATCATGGGGCAGCTGTAGGCAAACACCGACGTAAATTTGCAAAGTACTGTAAAAATGCTGTTATAGATCACAAAGAAAAAGAGCTGTTATGGTTGGATATCAAGGTATATTATCTAAGACTCTTAGCTGCATTTTAGTTTTATTAATATACATATTCACCTTTAACAAGGTTCATGTCAACTTAAATAGGAAAAAAATAAGACTTGAAGATGATAAAATTAAAAGTGTTACGCTTAAGTCATGTGGCCAAAAGTGGAGGGCGTTCAAGGTCACATCAAGGTCTGAGTACACACTTAAGAATATTTGTCCTTGTGTGACAAATACTTTCTGCGACCCTAAAATATGGCGTTGAACATTATACAGAAGAGAAACTGGTTCGTTCTACTTCCTCGTGTACTTTTATAATATATTATTATCTTATATAGAAAACTTTCTAATTTCTTTCATAGGATCTACATAGGCACATAACTTTGTTCTTTCAATCATACATATGAACTTGCTTTAATTCAGTTCAAGAGGTATGTTGCTCTGTTATTGAAATAAGTATTATTTAATCTATACATGGTTTATTATGTTTATGCACAAGTATATCTTCTTGGATGAGATTTACTAAACAATGTCAAACTTAATATATCTACTTATCAAATGTTTAAACGAAGTTGCCTACACTTTAACTATTATCTTAAGTTCTTTTATTTAGCAAACAACTCAAACACTTGGTTGAGTAGTGATTAGGCGGCTATAAAAATGTGCTTTTGTATAATCACTGGCTTATAAGTTGAACGTGTGCAATCCAATTAAGTTTAAAATGTTCCATATTGATATACAATTCTGAATTTGGTCCCCTGTTCTAATATTTGATGTAAAAGTCCCATTTTAACGGATTTTAATTAGAAATCCTGATTTTGATGTATAAAGTTTGCCTTTGGTTTCAACTTTCAAGGCAATGCCTTTTCATTGTATTAACTGAGAGGATTATGTTCTTCAGGGAAAACCATATGACGCTGCTCCTTCAAAGTTGCGAGGTTAGATAAAGTTGTTGGAAGTTGGAACAAGTTGGAACAAATTGACTGTGAACCTGGGAAAGTCTCCTTCAAGTCACGAGGTTAGATTGCTACACATACAATGTTACATGTTATTAGTAAGAAAAATTGTAAATTCTCTTGTTAGGGTTATAGACAAGGGTTAGGTAACTGTAAAAATATGATATTGCTGGTCTGTGACATTGGTAATGAGTCAACCCCCACATGTCTAAGCGTAGCGGCGTACTAATCTATCTTGGCCAACTTTCTAACCGGCCATGCCTCAAGATTCACATTCAAATTAGGTTGGAATGAGTATATGTATTTCACAGTAATATGACAATCTTGTTTTTATTTATGAACATGGTTGCATAGGCTCTTTGCTTGCATCACTAGAGTTAATCTTGAAGGACGTGTTAGATCATCCATATTGCCAATTTCATTTTTACAAAAAATTGCTTTTACCCAATTATACTATCGTGACATATTTTAGGTGTATTGTGTTTTGACCCAGTTTATGTGATTCAATTTATATGGTTTTGAGCCGCAAACTTGAAATATAGTCTATTGCTTCATCTTGATTATTAAGGCAATTATAAGCATTAAAATTGACACCTTTTACAAGACCTTTTTGACACGGACTACACCACATTTATGGTCAGTGTAATTTCTAAATGATGTAAAAAGTTAAGTCATTTTAAGGTAATGGACATACTGGAAAAGGGAAAGGTAATAGAGGATGCATGCACTACTCCGTAACAACTTACCTTAGAGTTTGCATAAAATGATCTGAGATGAGTTTGTCAATTATCTCTCGTAACTTTGTTTACATTTGTTGCTAAATTTAGGATCAAAGTTTCTTGCTCATTCTTTTTTTGAATTGTTGAAATGAGCATCACTTTGGTGAGGCTTTCATAAATTATGGCTATAGATTGATTAAAATCGCTCTTTTGCATGTTCTATTACTTCCAATACTTCGTAGAAAATATTACTTGGTTGGAAGCCGCAAATTACAATCTTTGTATTTTGTTAGTTTCTTTTTTAGGTGTATCATGTATATGTGTAAGGATTTGAGATGGGTTTGTTTATGTATATACCAAATCATATTGCTTAGACCTCTCTGTGCATTATTTACTTATATTATTGGTTTGTCCATTTTACCTAATCTACCCCTTATTTCTAATACCATTTACAAACTCAAGATACATACTTTTTTTTCGTATGCCCGTGTTGAACACGGGTTATGAGCTAGTTTAGATTATAATTTGTTGTTGTGTTCACAGACTAACAACGACAACAACTACAATGACAGCCCCGTCATGAAATGGTTCTAAAGATCATCAAGCTCAACGCTTTTTCCATACCTGATTGCTTTTCTGATTTTGAGGTGGGAGTGGATCTTTACCTATATATTTGCAACGGAGCATCTTGGATTTTTGGATAGTAGTTGCTAGCACTTGTGAAGCCTGTATTTTGAGGGTTTTGAATTATGTTGCAATTGTCTTCTTTTTGTTGAAGTTATTTTGGTTTGCAACTTGAATGTTGAATCTTTATAGAAGTTATTTGTATTGGAATATTATTGTGTATGGTAATGCCTGCAGTTGTGAAAAATCTGCATTTTGTATAATTAAATTTTGGAACATTCAATTTTTCGTACCAATTTTTTTTAGATCATAGTTATTAACTAGATCGGTTGAAGAACTGATCTAACTATTCCTAAGATAACCACCAACAAACAATGTTAGATCGCTTCTTTGTTATTGCCTGATCTAAGTATAGCATTAAAAAGATCGGTTCTGGACTGATCTATATGTGTATCCCCTCAAATAGATCACCCTTAGTTAGAGTGGTTAGGCACCGATATTTAAGAGGCTTTCTAACCGATCTTATTAGTATTTTTTTTAGTGGATGCTATGCTCAAATTTAATGAATAAAAACCGATTATGTATGTGCAAAACATTTGATATGCTGCACGGCCGTAATAGACCCTAAGAGGTAAAAACGCAGAACGTTTGATATGCTGCACGGCCGTATAGGGCCTAAGAGGTGAAAAGGCGAGAACTCAGGATCCAGGATTCAGTTGCTCTATAGAACACAGAACACACAGAACACAGGTACTCCATTCCTTGGTTCAAGGAATCCAATGTTTAAATTTCAACAAATGCCATCAACTTACTTCAACAAAGTACTGATCTTTACAAAGATTCATAGCGGCACATTTCAAGACTCGATAGTATACCAAGATGTTTTTTTCCTTTCCATTTTGTAATCCAATAGAATTTAATCAAAGTGGGAAGGGTTGTTACTATTGCCTTGTCGTTACACGGATCAAGAACCACATCACTCCCCTTAATTTGCTAGCTACATATGTGCAAATATCTGAACATGCTGTATTTACAAAACTGACATTGATGCTTCATTGCTACATCAGAAACTTATTTATTCATTCTACTACGGAGTACTAATTATCTTCAAGACTCAATCGGAAGTCCATTTTGATTCCACGCAGCATATCCACCAGCTATGTCTGTCACACCGGAGAAACCCTGCAGAAATGCATGAAAATTTGTTAGATACTTGTATACATTTTTGAAGTCCAACATTTGGTATCCACACTCTAGGTAGATTTATTTGACGTGTTCGGCTTTAAATAAGTTTGTGGAATATACAATTAACAAATGAGTGGGGCAAATATAGCTCAAATGAACCCAATTTTTGGTAATAACTGAATACTTACAGCAGAAAGAAGCTCGGTAGCAGCCATGAGTGATCTTTTGCCCAATTGGCATCCCTGTTCATCACAAATATAAAGTAAGTGACTGCAAGATCAGAGGCGGAACTCTTTGGGGGCAAGGGACGGTCCCGCCCCCCCCAAAATTTGCGGCACCTAGTGTAATATAGGTTGTAGGGGTAATTTAGTTGAGGTTACAAACAAATCTCCGATTCGGCCTCCAAAATAAATTCAAAAAAAAAAAAATAAATGGTCAAGTTCCGCCACCGTGCAAGATTCGTTACAAGTTTGCAACAATGTTTGTAGCAAAATATTTATTGCTAGAATCAAGGTTTTAGCACTTACAACTAGAATCTCATCATCTTTCCCGAAATGGGACAAGACTTCCTCTAGAAATTCAGGGTTCTTGGTCATTCCTATAACATAATACCAACAAATATCATTATAACAGAAAGTACAAATCCGCGTGCGAAATAGATAAAATGTGATTATTGATTTAATTAGTGGTGGACCAAAGTTATGTTGTATCGTAACAAAAAAAAGTTAATGAAAATCCTTATCTTCTTAAACTAAGACAAATCAAAACTTCACCTACTACGCTAAAATGATGTGACGGTAACGGGTAAATGAGTATGTGTTGAAATAGGCAAGGACACCATGTGTCCACGTCCACAAACACTTCTTTAATCACTGTTATAATATAACTAATGCATAAATATGATCAAACACATAATTTCATCAAGAGGATAATCTAACATTTTCATAAAATTAATCAAGTTGGTTGCATTCATTAGATTGGGCAATGTCCAACACCTTTGGGTTCCTAGCTACATTGTTAAATGATTATGTGACACATTATACATAACTTAAATCCATGAATGTACAAGTAAACGACTCTAAAAACCGACATTAGGGTACTAAATAACAAACCTGATCCAAGTTTAAACAAGTAAGGAACATTGATTGCACCAACAGCATGTCCAGCGGCAAATTCTTCAGCAGTCCTACACAAATCCATATATAGTGAACCTTAGACCCCTACATTTTAATCGTTTATAAATAAATGATCTTTTAGTTTAAGTACCTGACATCCAAATAACGATGACCTGCTTGATGAAGTTCATGTGCCACACGCACAGGCACTGATGTAGGTGTAACTGGTGTTGATGGCTTCACATTTTCTCCTACTGTAGCCATCCAACTGTTCCACAAGGCAACCCGAAATCTTTAAAAACTTAAAGCCCAATTATTATAGCGTGCACCAGTAAAATGTCATCTGCTATCTTCTAAATTTCTTTTTGATTAGTTATGGTTTAAACTTAAGTGAACAATTACGACAAACAAAAACCACAATAGGTAAATATTGTTCTATGTCAATTTCTAACACATCTCCAATGTTTTGTAAACTTTGTGTAAACCAACTTCAAACAAGAAACCAAGATGATGTATATAGCTTTTGGTGTAGTATTATATTATTTATCATATTAGTTTATACTAAGTTATAAGTTGTACATTCATTCAATACTGAAAACCTACAAGATAATAATAATAAAATAATGTTACTAAGACATCTAAACGGGCCAGTTTCTAGATAATAAGAAATATATAAAGGTAACTAAAACAAATGTTGTGTAAACATGACATGATGATAAAGATGTCGTCTCACCTAAAGTTCAACTTTCGGGTGCCAATGCCACTACCATTCCTACGGCCTCGTTGGTTCGACAACTGAGCCTTAGTATTTGAAACCAATTGCAATCTGAAAATACCCAATAATCATAAACACAATTGACTTAATCATGAATTATGATACAAACAAATTTGCGCAAATCAAAGCAAAAAATAAATAGAACAAAACCTTTGGTTCGGGACACATTGAGGAGGAGATATACTAGGAAGTGAGGAGATTGGAGAACCAACAACAATTTGTTTAATCATCATCATTATAAAACTCTAGAGATATTTCAGAAACTTTTTTTATGATTTAAGGAATGTGTTCAAAAAATTGTATGTGTTCGAAATGAGTTGAATGTGATCGTATATAGAATAATGAAGCATGGGATGGGACATTATGAATATGACAATTTGTATTATGGATGGACTGCATAATTCAAGATAAATGGATAAATGGAATGAGTCATCATGGTGATGGTAAGTCATGTGACAAGATAAGTTCCAAAAGTGACATCTTTGGCACTTCTCTTCCACTCATTTCCACGTGTCTATGTTTATAATCCTTTTGATGTGGATAATCTATCTACTAAAACATGCAAGAAGAACGTTAGTACACAATTTGATAGGATCAACACGTCTCAGACAGTTGGATAGTAACTAGGATTTGTCACTCCACGCGCGCATTGCGCTAAGATATCAAAGTTTTGACTTATATTCTTGGATTTAAGATCATTTGAGGACAAAAGATTTTTTACATACTAAGGGATCAATCTCCACCCTCCATTTTTATTAGATCTAATGGATGAGATTAATCACAACAAATAAAAAAACTCACTTTCATCCTTTTTTTTCAAATATAAATATCTTTCAAACCGTTAATCATCAAACAAAAAAAATATTACAATTCGAACGATTTAATTATTTTTTATGATACGCACTTCGATATACTTTCGACAATTTTTTTTTTCGTATTTTCACGCTTTTTTCCCAAGTTTTTTTCGTTCTTTGAATTTGCGTGAAAAATCATATATGATTTAACACTAATTTGAATACCATACGTGATATTAGTGTTAAATCATATACGATATGATATCATATGTGATTTATCATGTATGATTTAACACTAGTATCGTATATGATATTACATATTATATGTGATTTAACACTAATATCACGTGATCTTCAAATTAGTGTTAAATCATATATTATATTCACGCAAATTCAGGTTCGAGAAAAACGAAAAAAGACGAAAAACGTGAAAAAACGATTTTTTTTCTTTTCAAAGATATCAAAGTCCTGCCTATAAAAGATAATTAAATCGAGTAATTATTTTGCTTAACGATTAACGGTTTAAGAAGATATTTAAATTATAACAAATAGGTGAAATAATAAAATCTTTAAATTATTATTTTTTTTAGATCATGGAGATGATGTTTTAGGTATGTAAAAAAATTTGGATAAATAACTCTCCTCATAGTTGAATTGTCAAATACCTTTGTAAATCGAGTTAAAATCTTATTAAATTGTCATGTTTTGTAAACAAATGATAAAGGAGTTGAATTGTTTTACATTTTGAAATGATTGAAAAAAAATCATCTTGTCATCATTTCTTTTGTGAATGAACAAATTTTTTCTTTTATGCAAGACTTTTCTTTCAAATTCATCATTTTAGGGTATTTTGAAATTTTGGACATTTTCACCATCTTAGCTAATAAAAATTATTTTTTCTGAAGGGCAAAAATGTCACATAGTATCCCAAAAGGATGAATTTGAAAGAATAGTACCCCAAAAACAAAAAAAATTGTTCGCTACCTACAAAAACAAATAATGGCAAGTATGATACTTTTTTCAATCATTTGCCCTTTACTTAACATCAAAAATAAATTTATATAATATCCTTTGAGAATGTCAAAGTTCAAATTTCAAATATTAAAGTAATAGTAAAACACAAAAAAATCAAGTTTTAATCATTACACTAATGATTTAACGGAATAAGATGACACGACATCAATCATAAGCGTTTCATAACATATGAGCCATAATACCAAAAGTGTATAATTGTATCTTTTCCTCCGTCAAAATTATTATCCTCTTTTTTTTCTAGATTTTTTTACAACTTTGACCGTAAGTATTTTTGTTTATGTTGTATAATACTTGATGCAAAATATATGAATGGATTGGGTTTTAATGTATTTTCATTTGGTATAACGCTCATCAACTATTGTATAACATAAACAAAATATTTAAGGTCAAAGTTAGACCAAAAAGTCAAATGACTATAATTTTGATGGACGATAGATAATTTAGTAAGAAACCAATCGTGTGTTACTTATTACTTCTATTTTTGAGCTTAAGAACAAATGGATGAGTTAAAGATAAAAATAAATAAATAGATATGGGCTTAGTTAAACTCGGATCGATTACCGATCTTACGAGTTTACGTCCGATCCTACCCACATACGATTTTATGGCGATCTTACGATTTTAGCGGTGAAGACGTAAAATCGTGCGATCTTCTGAGCTACCCGCGATCTTGACAACATTGATTTCACTTCTTTAATTAGATATCACTTCTCAAACTTCTATAAGATAGCATATGCAGATTTGATTATTTTGATATTAGGATAGTTTTAGTTTAAAAATCAAGAGCGAATTGCTAATGACAATGATATATAAGAATATTAAGAAAACAGTAATAACAAGAAGAGTACTCTAATAAGAATATAGCATGGGTTGAGCCTCGCTTCATGATCGGTGTATTTTACATACACCTCATGACACGTTAATTGCTTAATTTTGTATTGTTGTTATCCTTTATATATGTTACTTTGAGGTGTTTTGTGATTGTAGGTTGCGCATAAAAGAAGTCAAAACAATGATTCTACCATAGAGGCCAACGATAGACAATAACTCCCCCCGAACACAGCTTACAAAATAGAGCGAACACTATTTTTAGAAGAAAAATACGGGGTATCCAGTTATGGAGATACGCCGTATATTACACTTATTATTGTGAAGATTATTCTTGTCACACCCCAAATTACTGTTTTGTAGTGGAATGGAATTCACGGGATTATTGTCATAGCATCACAATCACGTTATATTGAGCGACCTAAAGTGTCGTTTAAAAAGAACATCGTTTGATATATTTAAAACATTCGAGTTACAAAAATAGGTCCCAAATGAAAGTTACGATGTGCGGAAAATAAGTTTGGTACAAGTCAAACGATATTTTTAAAGTGTATAAATCCCTTGTGAGGCAGCGTCGTCACCGCGACTCTATGATATGTCCACATGCATGCCATGAAGTGAATGTCTTAGTTACACGAAAATACATTGCTAAAAGTGTCAACACAAAGGTTGAGTGAGTTCATAGAGTTTATGTAAATGTTAATCGACTACCACAAGTATAAATTATGTATGACAATGATGTCACAAAATGATACAATTGCTTAAGCACATGACACGAAGCTCGGTGATGTTAAGCCCCAGCAGTGTTTTGCCAAACCACTCAAATAATGATTATGAAATGAAATGCATCCGTCCGGTTGGAATCCGCCAACCCGGATGGAGGTGTCACCTCGATAGATCTATCCACTCACCCACGCTTCTATGAAATTAACGGTTCATGCTTATGAAATGGGGACATTTAGCGGCAATGAGGTAACTTAAGCAATGTAATGAATTTGATATACTTGGCATCGTAATAAAAATGATGTGCAATGTATTCTCCCGTAGGTTTGAAATAAGTAAAACTTGAATAAATCGGGCTATGAAAACTCACTGTTGCAATGATAATGATGATGTAATGGCAATCTTGAAATGAGGCGCAACCTCGACCGTGACCTATTATGAATGATATGTTCTAATGTAAATCATGAAACAATGTCATGCATGCAAATCACATGTAATCTATACCACTTATACGGTTTTGAAAATAGAATTTATCGTCGAAATATAAGTTTATGACATCTCGTCATGTTATAAAATACTTTACAAGTATTTACGTTGAAATGATATCTTCGATAATCATTTAGTGATTTATTATGAAATTATAACTTTTAGTCGTAAAATAATATCGTTGAAAATTTCATGAAAGTGACTAAACGGTCTCGAAAAGCTAGTCGTAAAATGGTGCACGTCGGCGTTAGGAAAGCGAACTCAACGGTTTTGGGAAGCTTGTATCATTATCTCAAAGTTTTAGCATTTAAGTTTTCATCCTAGAGGTCTCGATCTTAGAGAAAATATAGGTAAAGTAGGGTACTTGTACCAAAATATTGTTTAAGGGTGGTTTTCGGCAAAGTTTGAGTGAGCGTATTTTATTCGTTACAACTCCGCTAAACAAGCGGTCGGACATTTTGGAAAATATGCTTGGCGAACTTACTTTTACTAGAAGACATCACTTTATAAAAGTTCTCGTCAATGTTAAAAATAACCTTCAACATGGTCACTTGTTTACCGTAACACTTGTCTAATAGAAATATAATAGTTTTCTTAAATAATAAAGTTACGGCAATTTGATGTAAGCGTGTATAATTTAATCGTTACAAGTCCGTTTTTCACGTATTATATGTCCTTAGCCCGTATCAAAGTATACTAATATATTTTGATAAAACAACACAATTTATAACACTTAAGACTCATTTTGTCTCGTATAAAATAGGCGTAATATCTTTGAAATTTTCGAGATTTAAATATTTAAATCGTCAAACTTGAAAAATTCATATCTTCTTCGTTATAGCTCCGTTTAATCCGTTCAAGCGGCCACGTTTTCGTTTTAAAGTATACTTTCTAATTATCTAGGCCAAAATTTTTATCTCTTGTCGAGATTTCCAGATTTTCAAAATAAGATCAGACCCTTTTATAAACTTGTCGAAATGAGTTTTCTCGCCAAACCTATTCTAACCAATTCAAAACAACTCGAAGCTATTCTAATCCTACCATACACCTTCTTAGGGTGTCATGGGTTCCTAGACATCACCAAAAGTGATATATTTCAAGGAGTAATTATAGGATGATACTTATATATATAATTCTTAAAAACAATAAAAGTGGTATAAACATCAATATGACTTGCATGTTTTCTTAAATATGATGAAATGAACACAAAATAAATATAAAAGATGAACATGAATATGAGATGCTTACTTGAATGATTATGTATTTTTGAACAAAGTATGCTTAATAATCTTGAGGTTTTATTTCAAAACCTTAACAAGATCACTAAATGAGTTTGATAAACACTTGATCATAAAAAATGATGGTTTCCTCTTGGTGTCTTGTGATGGCGGTTTTGGAGAGAAAAGAAAGAGAAGTGGTTGATCTTTTACTTGTGAAAATAATGAAGTGAATGTGTTTGTGATATTTTAGGTAGTATAATATGAATATAAATGTACTAGATGTAGATATTTGCAAGACAAGATCCTCAAATTTAGGGAAGTTGATGGGTGGGTTTGAGTTAGCTAGTTTATTTATTTATTTTATTTTTCTTTTATTAAATATGTAATGTAAATGTATATTTGTATAAGTATAAGTAATAACTTGTGTAAATATTTGAGCTTGTAAGGTAGCGTTAACTAAGAATAAATTTTAACGGGTCAAAATAAAATATATTGATGTCATAAAAATTATAAAAATACATTTCTTGCAAAATTTGAGTGAAATAATAATTGTCGTGTAGTATTTAAGAAAACCGTCGTAATCATTTAAATATAACAGTTTATATACAAAATAAATTTAAAACACTGGGTAAACTAGTAATATAATTTTTATAGTCTTAAAATGAGTATAAAAATATATTAAGATTATTTTTGGAAGTGTCGGATCAATGTTTCAAAATAATGTTTACGCGATAGCGTTTATTTAATAGGAAAATAAACGTTTAATGAAAAATGCAAAACCCATGCATGAATTAATATGATGATAACGATGCTAATGATATGTAGACTAAACCTAGTCTATATGAAATGTCCTTGATGAAATGTTCATGAATTCACGGCTAAACCATTAAGGTTCGCGAATTTGATACTAAATAGCGTAATTTCACGATAAATGATGAAATAGTGAAACTTTTAAAGTTTGTAAAATGACACGAAATTACGAGTTGTCACATTCGCCCAACCAAAAGGAATTCGGTCCACGAATTCAGTCCATGTTAGGTTCTCTGATGTTATCGGTGAAAGGTGAGGATATTTGAGTCGCATTGGGTCGTCCAATGTCTTTCGAATCGTACCACGCCCTTCCAAGCGGGACTCGAACATAAATCTGTTGCCAACTTGAAATTCTAATGGTTTGCGACTTATGGAACATACTTCTAATATTTTGCGTTGTATATCGGCGTAGCTTATCTAGCTATGTGTTGTTACTTATGCGATTCTTGATTTGTACTATTTCTTTGTTGTTTCATGAATAAGTCATGTACTAATGAGTTGGACTTTCACGATTTTGACCCGGTGAATGAGTGATTGACACCTCAACCTTATAGTGCCTCAATTGGTGTAGTCAATACGTTCATGTGCTAACTATTGTAGTAAGGCAACTTGTTCGATGAAGAATGATTTACCTAATCATTTCTAGAAAACTACTCATGCCTTGAGTATATCTTGTAATGTCTGAATTGTTCTCTCGCTCTAACCATTGGTGAGGATAATAAGCGATAATCATGTCCTAGTAGGTTTCATGGAAATCTTGAAATATTGTCGTGATCTAAGGTGATTCGAATAACTTATAATAGGTACAACCTGGAATTGATACCACGTGTCTCGTGCCAAATATCAAAATATTAATTCTGTCGAAAAGGACCTTATTGAAAAGAATAGATTATGGGTACAGTTGTGATTCCTCGCGTTTCTCGTTCTAGCGAATGTCATGACTTGAGTCTTCCTTGCCTAAGGTGCTTAGTCTCCATAACTAAAATGTCTATTGTTTGATTATCGAAGTGTTTCCATGCTATATGTCGTCAAGTCACAAAACCTTAAATATTTAAGTGATGTGGTGTAGTGTTTGATTTTCAAGATTTCTTTCAATATTGAGTGCTTCTAAAATATTTCATCACTTAGATTGTTATCATGCTAGCAAGAAAATAGATATCAGCTCATACTATGTCGAAGAATGCTTGTTCTAATTTCACTTGTAGATGGGGAGTCATTGATTGTCCTATATGTTCATGCCCGTTGTATCTCTTGATATGAAAGTGAGGCTATCGAAATTTCTAGAGAACACAATGCCTTAAAGGAAGTTTATATAGATAACCTTAATCTAACCAAATTTTCCTTTAAGGAAACTCGTTGTAGGGAAGTTCACATATTGTTGAAGCCATGTTTAGTGAAATATTCGTAGTCTTGATTAGAAGACTTGGTTTGTCCCTATAGTGTTGCTTAGTGTGTATTAAGCCGTACTAAATCTTGTAACTCGGTCTAGCTAGTACTTTTGAAATAATAGAATTTGGCTTCTAATCCAAAGATAGTGGTTCGGATTGTCCGTGATGGCTTAAGATTTTTATTGAGTTTTGAAAGATCTCGCTACCTACTTCTAGCCCTTGTCGGTAATTCCAAAATCCTTTCATTGTTTTCTTGTATCGAGGAATCCTTCTCATAGATTGTATAGAAAGCCTTTCCTAAAAGGTAACTCGTCAAATTCTAACTTATTGGTTGAGTGGTGATGAATGATATAGGAATCTATAGAGTGTTAACAAAATAAATGTTTATGAACAATTTATCGATTGCAAAACTTTGCTTTTAAGTGAAGATTGTTTTAGGAAGTTTGAAAAGATGTTTGTTTCTTTCATGACATAATTCTTCCTAAATTATACATAGGTGATCGGGCTATGTATAATCGAGGACAAATGATGTGATGCTTGGTTTTGTTAAAATGATATTATGTTCCTCGAAGTTTTAGATGGTATTCAACGTTTTGTTTTGTAATATAATGGCTCAATGATTTTCGAGTAACATGAAAATCGTTTAGCATGATGATATTAAATCGTTGATAAAATGACCGAAAACCAATTGATAGGGTGGTAAAGAAACAACTTGTTTTAAAACTTTATGAAACAATGTTTCTAAGATAGTGTAGAATAGCTTGAAATAAAATTAAGTGAAATAATTTTATGAAGTAGTAGCAAAGTAACTTGAAATAAAATTTGAGGAATGGTTTGTAGGATACATGGGAGAACCTCATAGAGTGGTAATAGTCTTCTAATTGGTCAAGAATAAAGTTGGCCTAACCCTAGTAAGATAGTGAGGTATCATCGTGAAATGATTGAGAATTGGGCAATTGGAATAAGGAATGAAATAAACAAAGGTTGTGATTATCGTGGAGATAATAAATGATAAAGATTACACTAAATAGAAATGTACTTATTATCATTCTGTTGATGGTCTAATCATGTCTCAAGTGTAGGAGCGATGGGTCGTCTAATAACAACAACTTTGAAACTCTGACAGTCCTTAAATCTATAAGATAGTGTAGTTTCTGTAGTCTTAGTGATAGATGGTAGTAGTGTGTCGAATCATGCACGCTTCCCTAGCGGCAAATCAAATGTATGACTAATAGGTCCACTAGGACTAAGCTTGTAAGTCCTACCAAATGGTATGATCTGTCTCAACAGAATAATAAAAATTGTCCTGATCCTATAGTGAATCAATGATGATCGTGATGGTGTAGGTGCAACCGTCCTCTAAAGGGTTCGATCTCATCATCGATGTTATCGGTGTTAAGTCAATGATGTAAAATTGTGATAGGGAATGACGGGACATTCTCCACGTTGGTGTCGATGCGAGTATGATGGGATGGGTATTTGAAGGCATCTATGTGACAATCGATTTGAAATGAAAGTAAATAACTCATAAAATGTGCGTATGAAACCGCATGTATAGTGACTATGCACTTATGATGAAATGATGAGATGCTATGATGATGTAGTTATAGTCTAGGGTCAATGATGCAACCTAGTTCTCTATAATCAAGCTCGATGCCAATCTGTCACACCCCAATTACATTTTGCGTGGAATGGAATTCACGGGATTGTTGTCATAGCATCACAATCACGAGTTATATTGAGCGACCTAAAGTGTCGTTTAAAAAGAACATCGTTTGATATATTTAAAACATTCGAGTTACAAAAATAGGTCCCAAATGAAAGTTACGATGTGCGGAAAATAAGTTTGGTACAAGTCAAACGATATTTTTAAAGTGTATAAATCCCTTGTGAGGCAGCGTCGTCACCGCGACTCTATGATATGTCCACATGCATGCCATGAAGTGAATGTCTTAGTTACACGAAAATACATTGCTAAAAGTGTCAACACAAAGGTTGAGTGAGTTCATAGAGTTTATGTAAATGTTAATCGACTACCACAAGTATAAATTATGTATGACAATGATGTCACAAAATGATACAATTGCTTAAGCACATGACACGAAGCTCGATGATGTTCGCCAGCAGTGTTTTGCCAAACCACTCAAATAATGATTATGAAATGAAATGCATCCGTCCGGTTGGAATCCGCCAACCCGGATGGAGGTGTCACCTCGATAGATCTATCCACTCACCCACGCTTCTATGAAATTAACGGTTCATGCTTATGAAATGGGGACATTTAAGCGGCAATGAGGTAACTTAAGCAATGTAATGAATTTGATATACTTGGCATCGTAATAAAATGATGTGCAATGTATTCTCCCGTAGGTTTGAAATAAGTAAAAACTTGAATAAATCGGGGCTATGAAAACTCACATGTTGCAATGATAATGATGATGTAATGGCAATCTTTGAAATGAGGCGCAACCTCGACCGTGACCTATTATGAATGATATGTTCTAATGTAAATCATGAAACAATGTCGTGCATGCAAATCACATGTAATCTATACCACTTATGCGGTTTTGAAAATAGAATTTATCGTCGAAATATAAGTTTATGACATCTCGTCATGTTATAAAATACTTTACAAGTATTTACGTTGAAATGATATCTTCGATAATCATTTAGTGATTTATTATGAAATTATAACTTTTCGTCGTAAAATAATATCGTTGAAAATTTCATGAAAGTGACTAAAGCGGTCTCGAAAAGCTAGTCTTAAAATGGTGCACGTCGGCGTTAGGAAACGAACTCAACGGTTTTGGGAAGCTTGTATCATTATCTCAAAGTTTTAGCATTTAAGTTTTCATCCTAGAGGTCTCGATCTTAGAGAAAATATAGGTAAAGTAGGGTACTTGTACCAAAATATTGTTTAAGGGTGGTTTTCGGCAAAGTTTGAGTGAGCGTATTTTATTCGTTACAACTCCGCTAAACAAGCGGTCGGACATTTTGGAAAATATGCTTGGCGAACTTACTTTTACTAGAAGACATCACTTTATAAAAGTTCTACGTCAATGTTAAAATAACCTTCAACATGGTCACTTGTTTACCGTAACACTTGTCTAATAGAAATATAATAGTTTTCTTAAATAATAAAGTTACTGACAATTTGATGTAGCGTGTATAATTTAATCGTTACAAGTCCGTTTTTCGTATTATATGTCCTTAGCCCGTATCAAAGTATACTAATATATTTTTGATAAAACAACACAATTTATAACACTTAAGACTCATTTTTGTCTCGTATAAAATAGACGTAACATGCTGAAATTTTCAGGATTTAAATATTTCGTCGTCAAACTTGAAAAATTCATATCTTCTTCGTTATAGCTCCGTTTTAATCCGTTCAAGCGGCCACGTTTTCGTTTTAAAGTATACTTTCTAATTATCTAGGCCAAAAAATTTTATCTACTGTGGAGATTTCCAGATTTTCAAAATAAGATCAGACCCTTTTATAAACTTGTCGAAATGAGTTTTTCTGGCGCCAAACCTATTCTAACCAATTCAAAACAACTCCGAAACTATTCTAATCCTACCATACACCTTCTTAGGGTGTCATGGGTTCCTAGACATCACCAAAAGTGATATGTTTCAAGGAGTAATTATAGGATGATACTTATATATATAATTCTTAAAAACAATAAAAGTGGTATAAACATCAATATGACTTGCATGTTTTTCTTAAATATGATGAAATGAACACAAAATAAATATAAAAGATGAACATGAATATGAGATGCTTACTTGAATGATTATGTATTTTTGAACAAAGTATGCTTAATAATCTTGAGGTTTTATTTCAAAACCTTAACAAGATCACTAAATGAGTTTGATAAACACTTGATCATAAAAAATGATGGTTTCCTCTTGGTGTCTTGTGATGGCGGTTTTGGAGAGAAAAGAAAGAGAAGTGGTTGATCTTTTACTTGTGAAAATAATGAAGTGAATGTGTTTGTGATATTTTAGGTAGTATAATATGAATATAAATGTACTAGATGTAGATATTTGCAAGACAAGATCCTCAAATTTAGGGAAGTTGATGGGTGGGTTTGAGTTAGCTAGTTTATTTATTTATTTTATTTTTCTTTTATTAAATATGTAATGTAAATGTATATTTGTATAAGTATAAGTAATAACTTGTGTAAATATTTGAGCTTGTAAGGTAGCGTTAACTAAGAATAAATTTTAACGGGTCAAAATAAAATATATTGATGTCATAAAATTATAAAATACATTTCTTGCAAAATTTGAGTGAAATAATAATTGTCGTGTAGTATTTAAGAAAACCGTAAGTAATCATTTAAATATAACAGTTTATATACAAAATAAATTTAAAACACTGGGTAAACTAGTAATATAATTTTTATAGTCTTAAAATGAGTATAAAAATATATTAAGATTATTTTGGAAGTGTCGGATCAATGTTTCAAAATAATGTTTCTGCGATAGCGTTTATTTAATAGGAAAATAAGCGTTTAATGAAAATGCAAAACCCATGCATGAATTAATATGATGATAACGATGCTAATGATATGTAGACTAAACCTAGTCTATATGAAATGTCCTTGATGAAATGTTCATGAATTCGCGGCTAAACCATTAAGGTTCTGAATTTGATACTAAATAGCGTAATTTACGATAAATGATGAAATAGTGAAACTTTTAAAGTTTGTAAAATGACACGAAATTACGAGTTGTCACACTTATTTTATCGGAGATAATTTTGCAAATGCTGTATTTGTATGTTTGTTTTTATGTAAAAATATCGAATATACTTCATTTTTTGTTATTTTTATTTGTCATGATCCGTTGTATAATGTATGTGTCTAAAATAAATTGTTTTCATTTTTGTTATGGTTTGTCATAGTTTGCATCCTCGCTTTCATAGAAGTGCATTAGAAAAGGAATACATTTGATATTAATTGCTTAAAAGAGGAATCTTATGCACTTAAATACATATATCGAATATAATATCAGGAAATCACATATACAATTCAGCTATCAAACTATTGTTAGTCCATGTCTCTTTATCCCATGTCTCTTATCTTTAAATGTCAGGGAACCTGAGAAAATGAAGTAAAAAAGTTAAAACTTGCAACCCAATATGCAATTATACCAATTTGCGATTCTCTTGTTTCAATAGTTAATCCAAACAAAAGACATTTTTTTTTGCACATCAGTTTTTGTAGATCATTTTTTGTCAAACTGGTAATAATAATCTAACCCTTTTCTACTTTTTTATTTATTTATTTATTATTATTATTATTATTATTTTTACGTTTGTGAAAATGCCATGGGATGTGAAAGGGTGGATAGTAAATGATTCTTCATGCATGGGGAAGCTAAACTAATAGTGAGTTAATGTTTTTTGTGGGTGGCTCAAGGGGGCAATCAAATCAAATGGTCTTATAAGTCACTTGCAAACACAGATTTACCATCATAAGCAAAGAAAAATTACACTCTAAACATACACATAGCAAAAAATTAGCTTTTTTACCAAAAATAAATAAAATGACTACACTAATGCCCTTTTGCAAGGAGTTGGTCATTGCTAGGTCAAGCTTAGTGAGAGACATGATGGTGGTGCTATTTCGGAGGAGGTCATTACTTTGGCGGATGAAGCGAATAATGAAGAAAGCTCAAGACATAAGGTCTCGTGGTTCTTGAGAGGAATTTTGTGATTGAGAGTCGGAGCTTCTATTTCCTTTGAGTCTTCTTTGCAAAGCATTTCGCAGCTCACCAACTTGCAAACCGAAGACTTGACAGAGGTGGTGATGATTTTGGTTAATTTCCTCAAGAAACAGAAGCGAGCGACGGAGCTTATGTCGTTCATTGAGAAGCTGAAGGCCATGGTGTACTGATCTGCTCTGTTCTGGTGTTTATGATGTGTGTTTTGGGTCTTAGGTCTTGGTGTATATGTGCAGTGTTGTGGGGGTATTTTGAATAGAAGCTAGTAGGGTTTATGTGTATGGATATTTTAATATATGATATTTTAGTTTATGCATTAGTATCTACTTAATTTAAATTTTATGGCGCTAAAGTATTTTTACTGCAACTTACATGTCTTTTGACACACGGCGTGGCCTGCTGGTATGCTATATTGCTCTAGCCAACCGCTCATTTGTCCCGTAATACTTTTACTCTACTTCCGGATCAAAGCCGAACCTGTTACTGTAATGGAACTGTTAGTGTATAATTGAAAAAATAAAGTTCTAAAAGTTTTGTCAGTTTTACCACTCAAACATAAATTTTAATCAAAAGGCTGATTCAAATTTAAAATACCAATTTTAATGTGACAATAAAGAATGGGAAGAGCAGAAAACAGAACACAGTTGTCTTGTAAAAGGTAATGTATTAGCACGTAGACAATCAGTTTGAGAGAGTCAGCTGGTTAAGTATGGTAAGTGTAAGTGCTCACCGTTTGTGATTCACGATCGAGCAATATTAGTAATTGATGTCATATTTTCCGAAAAACTTCCTACGTTATTTTTATAAGTGAATGAAACCATTCTCAATCTCGAAACTAATTTTATCACCTTTGTTAATCATATTATCATACGCTGTTGTTGACATTGCCTCTATGACTTTGGTAAAACAAAAGTAAACACGCATGCTACAGGATTGCCTATATTTCTTTCGGAACACTACAGTGTTAAGTAAGTTTGCATGGTTGCAGCAAGGATGTGTTTTGTTTAAAGTTTAGGAGAACTATGTATATATAAAATTAAAAACATTTTCATTTCACTATCAACAAAGCAATACATCCGTTTCTTCCACTCATGAATCAGTTTTAACTATCATTTCACTAACAATTAGGATAGAAAAATTAGGACTATAATCAAACCATACTACAAAACAAAACCAAGTAAGTGTTTTTTTTTTTTTTTTTTTTTTTTTTTTAAATAAAAGATCTAATCAATCCCAAATCAGAAGAATTATTTAGTTGAGGTGTAAAGTATGAGATTTTGTAAATGTTTTCATTTTCTTAGGTAATAGCACATCAGAAAATGGCGTTATCCCATGGAAACAGGTGTTGCTAATACATGTTTTGTTTAAATTTTTGGTTTTTATTGGCCAACTCGTATCTATAGGTATAAGAAAAGTGTAAGTCAAGTGGCATTTTTTTTGGGTCAACATTGAGTGTACTAAACTGTCGATATTCAACCTACAGTATTTGAACAATTCGAAATCATACTAAGTTTCGTTTGTTAATAAGACTAACAGTCATACTACAATAACCCTCCTACAATATACACAACAACAGAAGACATGGATAGTACCTTTTGTGGTAGCAGAAGGCAGATAGTTTGGCCCGATGGAGGATATGGTAGCCCATAATCCCTCAATGACTTTCCATGGATGGCGAGCAATGACTTTTCATGCAGCTAATGTATAAAGATAGCACGAGTTGCTGAAAACGGCTACTTGTAAACTACTTTCAAAAAGGAAAAAATAAACAAAAAGAAATAAGAAATAGAAGAAGAATACTTACACTCCATAATGCGGGAATGAGTACCACCGTTTGCCTGTCGTCAAAACCCTATATCTAGCATTCGATCAACCTCATCTAGAGCAAATTATTTGGTCTTCTTAAGTGATACTCTTAATCTTTCAATCACGCATATTAGTCTTCCTGGAGTAGCAACCAACATCTGCACACCTCTTGCGTAGTTTCTCTACTACCTAAAATCCCATTAAAAAAAATGCAATGCATTATGATCAGCGTATCTAACAAATAATTTAGCTTGGCGTGAAACAAAAATGTGACATGACACTAACTTGGTTATACACTCGTACGACTATATACTCAGCAGCAACTTTCACATTAGATTGATGACAGAACTTTTTGGCTTCTTCGAAAATCTACAAGAATTATATATGAAGCTACCATCTGAATATCAAGATAATGACTATATATACAAAAGCACAATTGGGTTTTTGGCATTGCAATTTTAAATAGATCACGTTTGCTATAGCAATTCACAATGAACAACCAAAACCGCACAAGTCATCGTATGTCCTAAAAAATAATTTCGAATATCCGTCAATGTTGCAATAGTTACCTCATAATATCAGGAGTAGCAAAAGTTGACCAATTATGTGTCCGAACATCATTCATCCCAAAACACCTTTCAACCAAGCAATCGAAGATAAAACCATGCTAGAACATGAATTCAAATAGAAACTCCATAAGTGCAACAATTAACGCTAAATTTGTAGTCTTAACGCCGGCATGTTTCCAGACAATCCATATACAAACCATAAAGCCCCTACTTTAGTATCAAATACATCTATTAAATTATGTAGTCTTAAAAAAAAGAAAGCACAAACGTACAACAGTTAGAAGACCAGCGACAACAAAGAATCCAAAGATCTCCAACATTCCTCCACGATGAGCAATACGTTGATTACCTATGACCTAAAAGACAATAATCATATACAATAATCAGCAAAAGCCTTTTAGAACACAATGGCAAAATTCAATTTGCTAATACTCGGTATACCTGCCCACGTGCTGCTTTAACCTGCTGGTCGTACCTAATGCCACCACTTTCCAATTGCTGAACGCCTGAACATATGCCCGAGTGAAAAACAAATTCTAGTTAAGCGAAACTATGAAACACACAGAATTAAGCACTACCATCAAACATACACGCGCATATTGCAAAGCAAACTCAAAAGACAAGAGCACGACACTTTCACAACTTAAACATGATAAAAATTAAACTAGTTTGTAAGACCAATTTCAAAAGTTATTGAAAGTATACCCAAAAAAAAGGTTTGAACAACCATAACCAGCGAAGTGTGCAACACATTCGAGTTGTTGCTGGTACCCTGGTCAAAAAAGTAAAAAGTATCAATTAAATAAAATTAAAGTATGTGGCTAAACATAAACTGGAACAATCACAACCACCTGATGAATCACTTCGAGTGGGGAAGACCGTGGCGGTGCAAGGTTGATGAAGACGTTTGCCAGGTATGAAGATAAGATTGAATTTTTTTAATCTTGAAAGCTTGACAAATAACCTAACGATAACAACCACAATAACAAAAGAATCACATACCGAATCTGAGTGATGAAACAACAACCAATTTCACAAACGACACAAAATTACAAATTTAAGCTCATCACAACCAACAAAATCCGATAACAACAATTAATACCTCAAGATCCGATTATACCAGTGTTGCGAAGAAACCGATGTGTAGAAAAGTGTAGAAGAAAGGAATCGGTGAAGCTTATCTATAAGTAAAGTGATGGTTGTACACTAGACTAAGAATGAGAACCTAACATATACCTCAGAAGCCCACATGCGAGCGTAATAAAAAAGTATAAAAAACTGTAACATATTGGATTTCATATACACATCAAACCACACACAAAGTAGGCGTACAAGATGATTCTAGAGAGAGAAAGTGGGATATTCTAGAAAGAGAAACTTGTGAAATGTTAGATTCCAAATGAACATCCAACCCTCTACCTTGTGGGTAGAGGTATTTATAGGTTACAAACTAAGCGACCTCTGACGGCACGTGGATCGGTATACAATGGGTAAAGACAGTCCTTCCTCCACGGTGTTGCACTAAACTAACTAATAATGTAAAACCCGAAAATCTAAAACGCGTAAAAAGACTATTTTGCCCCTCTAATTTAAAATTTATAAAATACATAAAATACGCCATACTTATTAAATGTTAATTTAATTTCACTTATAAATGATTGACAAACTTAATGTACGAGGTCATTAAAAATAATTACGTTACGTCTAAAATATAAACCTTATGCTACCAAATAAACATGGGCCGAAATTTAATTGATCTTATAACTTAACTTTGACCCATCTTAACTTGGATTTGGGCTTGGCCCTTTGTTTTCTTTTCACGGCAAAACCAAATCCCTCATATATATCTTCCATTTTTTTTATGTTACCCTACGTTTCATAAATATTGCTACAAACCTAAACCCTAAGCTCTCAAGTGACGGCAAGTTCTATTCTCCTTCTCCATTCGACCAAGCAGCAGAAAAGGCGTAGTATTGCGAGTCTCGATTTGTTGGCTCTTGTTTTCCTTCCATTGGTACGCTAAGGTAAATATCTTTAAGCGGTCTTCATGTTTTTCTTTTTCTTTTGTCTCTTTATTCTTCTTTGTCGTGAGGACTCATATGATGCATGCATACAATCAAATAAAGGCTTCACTCAAACAAGGTTGCATGAAGTCACAAAAGAAAGCGTACAAATGCATATAATATGAAACCCATATTGTTCGACCGTATTCGACCCTCCTTGCATGCATGCTAATCGACTAGTATCACATGAATAATAAGTCTTATGAAACCATAACCAAGATAATGTAAATATCGAGTGTAATACATGTTATTCGACCCTTGTTTAAATTCTGTTTTGAACCATGCATCGATCATATGAATCTGTTTTAAAAGTTGTATTGAACCTGTTTTCGACCCACTCTTGCATGCCATGGTCATGTTTATTTATATTCGTATCGAGCCTAAACTATCACATAAAATCATACCGAGGTTATATATATATATATATATCGAAAAGTGTACATGTTATTTGGCCCTTGTGTAAACTATGTTTTGAATATATTTGTATCGACCCACTTAAGTTCGACCACATATTTGATTTGGCTACTGCTTCCTTAATTTTTGTCGTGGATACCCTGTTGAAAGCATGTATTAAAGTGAAGTAAATAATAGAATGGTACATGATATATGTCTTGGACCCATGCAGCTTCAACTTTTATATAAAACTCATACATATAGAATCTGTTTTGATCATAATGATACAACCCACATGCATGTTTTAGTTAAACAATGATAAGCTGAGATGAGAGATAGAGGTCATGACTTACATCTATGTTATTTTCTTGTGTCAAATTAAAAGAGGTTAATGCATGCGAATACGTTGGTCCAACCTTGGGTTGCATATAATTTTTATAAGAACCTCGTTGGTTTAGTTGTGTCGATAATGATTTTCAAAAGAGTCTTGTGTTGCCTTGTTTGTGTCGTATGGATTTTAAAAATGGTCGACTTGGTTTAGAGGGTAAAAAGGTTTTGAAATTAATAAAGGTTAAAGGTTGGATTGTAATTAATGAAAGATGTACGGTTGGTCTTGTAAATAATGAAACTAGAAGGTTAACTCGTTCATTAAGTAAATGCATAGACTAAACTTGTAAAAGAGTAAACTTGTGATATTTATCCTTTAGACCCTAAACTATTATAACTTGTCATAAATGACCCTAAACTATAATAATCATCATTTTCTTCATGTTAATCTAATATAATATTTATTACATCATAAATGACTAAACTTACTAAAATAGAAAGTACATAAAATGGAAAGATTACTAAAGGTGGAAACACGCTAAAATGGAAAGCGTCTAAAAGCAGTAATCTAATTCCGTGGAGAGTTACCTAATTCATCGAGACTTAAAAAGTGTCACGTGGTATTTAATTTGTATAGGTTACTGAAGAAGGAGTGATCCTTTGCTTTCCGTGTTTCTTGCTTTTGTTAGTTTTGCTTTGGAATAAGGTACAAATATTCGACCTTTTCAGTAAAGGTTTCATGATTTTTTCTTTCTTTGGCCTTTCTCTTATGTTTATTAGGGTTTCTATGCCATTCTTATGAATCCCTTCGTTTGTCCTAATCTCTGTTTATACGAACTTGTTTGTTGAACCTTGCTATATCGATTTGGACTTTCGATTTGGACCTTATGATTATGAACCTTCCGATATGTATTTGTTTTGACCGTATGATTACCTATGATGCGTGTTATTTCGATATTCATTTTGACCTAAGTTAGTTTGACACCCGAGCCATTATTTCACTAGGCATGGGGTTCCATGTCCGTGTCGCTGATGCACCTCGACGACATGACTCTAGGGCGATGAGTGATGTTACGCCACGTCCTTGATGGTGGAGCATATTTTGTATATGTAGGTTGGGCGTATGGATGCATCTTAGATCCGTTACGTTATCGATATGTTGTGATATGATTTTACGGTGAATGATGTGGTAATACGTCTGGCGTCTTCAATCTGGGTGCTAGCTACTCCTTGGTTCTTGAGGTCTCCCTCCTATTATATATGGTATTCGAGGTCACCCTCCAGATAAAATGGGTACTTATGATATGATATGATATGATATGTTTACGGGCTCATGGTAGATGACTAAACCTTTATCCGTTATTTACATTTTATGTATTACATTTATGATTACGTATTTCCCAATACACCATACTCTTGTATTATCATGTTCATTACTTAGTACTCTTATATGACTCACCGTACTACCAAGAGATATATGTATTCTATTGTTTCAGTCTCATGGCTCTCATTCCGTTGCTTGGACTATCATTCCATTCACGTATCGGGTTATTATATGTGTTTATTGAATTTGATTATGCTATTCATGATTATGTGACTCGATTTCCACGGTATGATATGATTAATAAATGGTTATCGATTTACTGTGGTCATCTAATGATATGTAATCTTCTTGTTATGTGACCTACGATTTGTCTCATTTATCATGTGTATTTCGTTCGATTATGTTTATGGGCTATGATTATCCGTTAGGATTCTTGTCTGTGATTATTGACACCTTATGCTACATTCTGCTTATATTTACATTGAATTGGTAAATGGTTCATCGTTTGTGGTGCGGCTTGTTAACTTGTTTAGTTGTTGTATTAGGACCTTGTTTAGATAATTCATTCGTTTATAATGTTAGATTCGTAATTCATACTTGGTACATGTGGCTATTGTATTTCGACTCTGGTATTACTTCCGTAATTACGATCTTGGTTAAGTTATTAATTGTAAATTATTTGACTTGTACGATTGCCATGCTCACTTGCTAATTTATTGCTTCCACTTGCCTTTAGGTTTCGTTTGTTTTGGATGTCTTTTGATTCCCGATTTGAGTGTATGCCATATATATATATGTTGTGTGGATACGACGTCGCTATGCTTACTTATGTTTCGATACTGTCATGTCACGGATTATATGTGCTTGTATCTATATCATTGATGCTCGATTTGCTTCGTTCTCCGTGTTATGTGTTCTTTGGATATCAGATAATTGTGTCTGCAAGATCCTCATTGACTCATTAATCTCATTCCGCTGCGACTTTGTTATCCGTTTCCTTTGTTTCATTTTGCATTTCAGACTTTATTTAGTTTTCGTTTTGTTATATCTGTTCACTGGGCTTTTTAAGCTCAGCCGCATTTCTTTTCCTGCGGCAGGTTTTAGGTTTGAAGATGGGCTGAGAGTTAGAGTATCTTAGTGGACCAACCCTAGTACCATAGTACTTATGGACTTACTTTGAAGAGTTTTGTTTTGAGATTTCATTCATTTTGGATATTGTATTTTCCTCGTCAGACAATTGTTTATATGATTTGAAACTTCATTTTTAAGGTTTCGTTTGTAAATATTTTATTTGTATGTTTTGATATGACACGAATGCGACACTTCTACCCTTGTCGGGTTGGGGTGTTACAATTATGGTATCGAGCCGTTTCGTCTTGTTGACCTTAGGATTGACCTGTGAGGACCGGGTAGACATTAGGCTTAATGCATTTCGATCTTCTCCGATTCGTTTGATAGTCGTTCGATTTAACTTTGATATTCGTTTGTCTTCACCGATTTGGCCTTCCTTTTCGCATCGAATTTTGTTATTTTGTCTTCGCACATCCGTTTTCGATCGTTAGATGGAGACTACCGTGGAGCCGAGGATGATGGTCCGACCTTGCGTTCTTTGCATGATCCCCCTGGGTTGAGAGGTTCGTGAAGCAAAAGCTACCGACCTATGCGTCTTCTTTGGAAGCATCGGGATGTTCTTGAAGGAAGTCGGGACGGACCAACCAAAGACGCAAAGAGCGGAGACAAGATTCAACCGGTGGTGAGAAGGTTCATCTACTTCATATGATTTGGGCGCGATTATGTTACTCGATTCGTTTGTCATGCGTTTTGAGGCGGTTTGATATTACATTAAGTGATTCGATCGGTATTGCTTTTCTTGATTTGTTCGAACTCGGTTTGAATCGTGAAGTTTTATCGCTTGGCATTTTGTTAATATCTCATCTTTTCTTTTGGATCGTCGAATGAGTCATGAGGAACCGTTCGAGCAAGTTGGTTGGCCTTCTTATTTGGTGATATGGTAAGTTGTTTGATGTAGTATATGTTGTATGTATGTGATCCGCTTGTTTTGTATGTTACTTGTTATCTGTATGTTATCTGTTTTGATGTGATATTGGTTATGTGGTTTGTCATGACCGAGGCGTAATATGATGACAATAAGGACTTGTTATATGATGCAAGTATTATGGCCTTTGATCAAGCGTGATATACCGAGATCATATAATTTGAACTTATTGAAATCATACGACATCTTGGGAAATTCACAGGGTTGGTACGTGAATGGAATATGACTTGTATCCGTTATTTGGCACTCCTCATGTTCGTTTGAAGTGCATGCGTATTTGTGAGATTTTCGCCGATATCTACATTACGTATAAGTTTTATGCGCTTTGGAACCGAAACCGTTATAATTTGTGTGAAACTATGGATTGCTACATACGCCTTAAACTAGTATATTTGTATACCTTTGCGACTTCAATTTTCGAGGCGAAAATTTTCTTTTTAGAGGGAAGAGTTGTAAAACCCAAAATCTAAAAGCAGTAAAAGACTATTTGCCCTCTAATTTAAAATTTATAAAATACATAAAATCGCCATACTTATTAAATGTTAATTTAATTTCACTTATAAATGATTGACAAACTTAATGTACGAGGTCATTAAAAATAATTACGTTACGTCTAAAATATAAACCTTATGCTACTAAATAAACATGGGCAAATTTAATTGATCTTATAACTTAACTTTGACCCATCTTAACTTGGATTGGGCTTGGCCCTTTGTTTTCTTTTCACGGCAAAACCAAATCCTCATATATATCTTCCATTTTTTTATGTTACCCTACGTTTCATAAATATTGCTACAAACCTAAACCTAGCTCTCAGTGGCAAGTTCTATTCTCCTTCTCCATTCGACCAAGCAGCGAGAAAAGGCGTAGTATTGCAGTCTCGATTTGTTGGCTCTTGTTTTCCTTCCATTGAGTACGCTAAGAGTAAATATCTTTAACCGGTCTTCATGTTTTTCTTTTTCTTTTGTCTCTTTCTTCTTCTTGTCGTGAGGACTCATATGATGCATGCATACAATCAAATAAAGGCTTCACTCAAAAGCAGGTTGCATGAAGTCACAAAAGAAAGTGTACAAATGCATATAATATGAAACCCGTATTGTTAGGCAGTATTCGACCCTCCTTGCATGCATGCTAATCGACTAGTATCACATGAATAATAAGTCTTATGAAACCATAACCAAGATCATGTAAATATCGAGTGTAATACATGTTATTCGACCCTTGTTTAAATTCTATTTTGAACCATGCATCGATCATATGAATCTGTTTTAAAAGTTGTATTGAACACTTTTCGACCCACTCTTGCATGCCATGGTCATGTTTATTTATATTCGTGTCGAGCCTAAACTATCACATAAAATAATACTGAGGGTATATATATATATATATATATATATATATATATATATATATATATATATATATATATATATATATATATATATATATATATATATATATATATATATATATATATATATATATATATATATATATATATATATATATATATAAAGAAAAGTGTACATGTTATTTGCCCTTGTATAAACTATGTTTTGAATATATTTGTATCGACCCACTTAAGTTCGACCACATATTTGATTTGGCTCATCGCTTCCTTAATTTTTGTCGTGGGTACCTGTTGAAAGCTTGTATTAAAGTGAAGTAAATAATAGAATGGTACATGATATATGTCTTGGACCCATGCAGCTTCAACTTTTATATAAAACTCATACATATAGAATCTGTTTTGATCATAATGATACAACCCACATGCATGTTTTAGTTAAACAATGATAGTGAGATGAGAGATAGAGGTCATGACTTACATCTATGTTATTTTCTTGTGTCAAATTAAAGAGGTTAATGCATGCGAATCGTTATCCAACCTTGGGTTGCATATAATTTTATAAGAACCTCGTTGGTTTAGTTGTGTCGATAATGATTTTCAAAAGAGTCTTGTGTTGCCTTGTTTGTGTCGTATGGATTTTAAAAATGGTCGACTTGGTTTAGAGGGTAAAAGGTTTTGGAATTAATAAAGGTTAAAGGTTGGATTGTAATTAATGAAAGATGTACGGTTGGTCTTGTAAATAATGAAACTAGAAGGTTAACTCGTTCATTAAGTAAATGCATAGACTAAACTTGTAAAAGAGTAAACTTGTGATATTTACACTTTAGACCCTAAACTATTATAACTTGTCATAAATGACCCTAAACTATAATAATCATCATTTTCTTCATGTTAATCTAATATAATATTTATTACATCATAAATGACTAAACTTACTAAAATAGAAAGTACATAAAATGGAAAGATTATTAAAAGGTGGAAACACGCTAAAAATAGAAAAGTCTAAAAGCAGGTAATCTAATTCCCGTGGAGAGTTACCTAATTCATCAGACTTAAAAGTAATACGTGGTATTTAATTTGTATAGGTTCTGCGAAGAAGGAGTGATCCTTTGCTTTCCGTGTTTCTTGCTTTTGTTAGTTTTGCTTTTGGAATAAGGTACAGATATTCTGACCTTTTCAGTAAAGGTTTCTCATGATTTTTCTTTCTTTGGCCTTTCTCTTATGTTTATTAGGGTTTCCTATGCCATTGCTATGAATCCCTTCTGTTTGTCCTAATCTCTGTTTGTCTGAACTTCTGTTTGTTGAACCTTGCTATATCTATTTTGGACCTTATGATTATGAACCTTCTGATATGTATTTCTGTTTGACCTGTATGATTACCTATGATCGTGTTATTTCGATATTCGTTTGACCTAAGTTAGTTTGACACCGAGCCATTATTTCACTAGGCATGGGGTTCCCGTGTCCGTCGTTGATGCACCTCGACATGACTCTAGGGCGATGAGTGATGTTACGCCACGTCCCTTGATGGTGGAGCATATTTTGTATATGTAGGTTGGGGCGTATGGATGCATCTTAGATGCATTACTCATATATCGATATGTTGTGATATGATTTTTACGGTGAATGATGTAGGTATGCATCGCGTCTTCACAATCGGGAGCTAGCTACTCCATTGGTTCCGAGGTCTCCCTCCTATTATATATGGTATTCGAGGTCACCCTCCAATAAAATGGGTACTTATGATATGATATCATATGATATGTTTCGGGCTCGTGTAGATGACTAAACCTTTATCCGTTATTTACATTTTATGTATTACATTTATGATTTTGTATTTCCCAATACACCATACTCGTATTATCTGTTCATTACTTAGTACTCTTATATGACTCACCGTACTACCAAGAGATATATGTATTCTATTGTTTTGGATGCATCACACTCTCATTCCGTTGCTTCGGACTATCATTCCATTCACGTATCGGGTTATTATATGTGTTTATTGAATTTGATTATGCTATTCATGATTATGTGACTACCGATTTCCACGGTATGATATGATTAATAAATGGTTATCGATTTACTGTGGTCATCTAATGATATGTAATCTTCATTATGTGACCCTTCGATTTGTCTGTTTATCATGTGTATTTCGTTCGATTATGTTTATGGGCTATGATTATCCGTTAGGATTCTTGTCTGCTGATTATTGACTGCTATGCTACATTCATCGCTTATATTTCATTGAATTGGTAAATGGTTCATCGTTTGTGGTGCGGCTTGTTAACTTGTTTAGTTGTTGTATTAGGACCTTGTTTAGATAATTCATTCGTTTATAATGTTAGATTACGTAATTCATACTTGGTACATGTGGCTATTGTATTTCGACTCACGGTATTACTTCCACATTACGATCTTGGTTAAGTTATTAATTGTAAATTATTTGACTTGTGCGATTGCCATGCTCACTTGCTAATTAATTGCTTCCACTTGCCTTTAGGTTTCGTTTGTTTTGGATGTCTTTTGATTCCACGATTTGAGTGTATGCCATATATATATAAATGTTGTGTGGATCTGACGTGCTATGCTTACTTATGTTTGATTTTCGTATATACGGATTATATGTGCTTGTATCTATATCATTGATGCTACGCTTTGCTTCGTTCTCCGTGTTATGTGTTCTTTGGATATACGTATAATTGTGTCCCTGCGGGATCCTCATTGACTCATTAATCTCGTTCCGCTGCGACTATGTTATCCGTTTCCTTTGTTTCATTTTGCATTTGGACTTTATTTAGTTTTCGTTTTGTTATATCATTCCTTTGGGCTTTTTAAGCTCGGTAGCATTTCTTTTCTGCGGCGGGTTTTAGGTTTGAAGATGGGCTTCGATGGGTGAGAGTTAGAGTATCTTAGTGGACCAACCCTAGTACCATAGTACTTATGGACTTACTTTGAAGAGTTTTGTTTGAGATTTCATTCATTTTGGATATTGTATTTTCCTCGTCGACAATTGTTTATATGATTTGAAACTTCATTTTTTTAAGGTTTTCGTTTGTAAATATTTTATTTGTATGTTCTGATATGACACAAGAATGTGACACTTCTACCCTTGTCGGGGTTGGGGTGTTACAAATAAACTACTTAATAACATAAATAACGACAAGTCTACGAGCTAACTTAGGCTAGATAACATTTGGGGTGACCGACTCTTTTCTTATGGAATTTCCAATTCCTAACAATCTCCCCCTAAGGGAGGTCACCCCATAAATTACATTGTGAATCCTAGCATTCTAATAAAACTTCAGTCTTGAGCTCGTAGACTTCTCTTCATCAACGTATTCAAACTATCGTGGAGATATCATCATTGAACAAGCTGTAGTGAATATTTCGTGGAGGTTGAAAAGGCGATCCACTATGATAACCTTTGAGCATTATAAGAGATCATCACCATAGTAAAGCTCGACATCATACATTGAAGTGTTGCACTGCATATGACAAATGTGACAAATTGGACCGGCATGCTCACATTCGGATCATGATAACTTCTTATCGAGTAAGCGGAAGCTTTTGTTGATTCATGATATTGGCGTGGGCAAAAGCATGGAGTGAAAATATCGAGTCATTGATGCACTAATCATGATTTCTTTTGAGATGAATGTGTTGAATGAGCATGCGGCTATGGATTGACCGCATCATTTCGATCATTTGCAAATGAAGGCGTACTGCATAAAACATTTAGCAATAAAGCGCGAAAGTGTCTTTGATCACTTCGTTGAATTGAGGTACACGCCCACGGTTCCCGTTGATCGATACAAGCATCTTGCGTGATCGGTATAATTCGAAGAATTTCCTTGACGGGGTTTCGCAACTGCTCTAGCTGTTCTCAAACCGGAACGTCTCAAAGAAGACAACACGGAGTGAGTGAACCAGTGAATAGAGATTCAACGATTGATGAAAGAGATTTGAAAACAATGATGTATCGCTCAATAGAAATTGTTTTGCAATACAACAAAGGTTTTAATGAAAATCAATTATCAATCATAAACACCTTTTGATTTGAAATATTCGAACACGGTCGAAGTGCTAAAGAAAAGAGTTTTTAACTGTGACCGGTTTTCAAAGGTATCCGTCAATCCATAACACGAACGTGATTGATTCAAAAGATTGAATCGCCCATTATTCTATTCGGTTGTCACATGGTTGATCTATGAATAGATCTCACATGCCACCTACCGAGGAGCTTGTTTGATGTTGGCTCGAAGGCTTTCCATCTTCATTGTGAATATGTTTACATATCACTCGGATGTTCCGCAATACCACAAGGATAATCGTGGGACTCAAGATATAATCTCTTTCCACATTGTGAAAGCGAGAGTCTTCATTGAAAGTGTCCTAATGAGATTTATTGATGATCTCGTTGCTCTAGACACAATTAAGTGCATATTTGGATCCTATATCGAGACTAGGAGAGGGTCTCCTTCTTTAATATCAACAATCTCTAAGAGAAAGTCGATAGATAATGTCGGTTCCCGTGAGAATGAAACAAGTCCTTTTAAGAGGAACTTGAGTGGTTTGGGAAGTTGAAGTGCGGTGCGTCCTTTGGGTCCATGACGTCTTGTCTTCAATACCGATGTTACCTTGGTAACCACCGTAGCAAATGAATTGAACCCGGTTTACGCCCTAAGGTTGAATAATTGAGGGCTATTTGTTTTCACCCTTTTCTCATTCAATTCTTTTCATTCTTCAACCCTTGATTGCTTACCGAGACTTCATAGCGAGCTGTCACACCAAATTACATTTTGCGTGAATGGAATTCACGGGATTGATTGTCATAGCATCACAATCACAATTATATTGAGCGACCTAAAGTGTCGTTTGGAAAGTACATCGCTTGAATAAATAAAAACATTCGAGTTACAAAGATAGGTCCCAAATGAAAGTTACTATGTGCGGAAAATAAGTTTGTTATAAGTCAAACGATGTTTTTAAAGTTCATAAAACCCAAGTAAGGCAGCGTCGTCACCGCGACTCTATGATATGTCCACATGCATGCCATGAAGTGAATGCCTTAGATACACGAGATAAAACATGCTAAAAGTGTCAACACAAAGGTTGAGTGAGTTCATAGAGTTTAAGTTGGAATGTAAAGTCTTTCAAATCGTTTAAGCGAAGAAAGGCATTGTAAATCCACTCGGTTCGAGTTACGCCCATACAAAACTTGCAACTGTGTGTTTACAACCCATTGCCAAAATATGTATAATTTATGTTCAACGCATGATGTCAAATGAATTCACATAATAGTGCATGACTTTATGTATCCATAGTTACTTAATATAACACATAATTAAACGGTTTCAAATTGTTCCATGACCATTAGTTCGGATTGTACCAAGACCATTAGACCATGATTGTACCAAGTCCGTTAGTACATGACTATACCAAGTCCATTAGACCATGATTGTACCAAGTCCGTTAGTACATGACTATACCAAGTCCGTTAGTTCATGAGTATACCAAGTCCGTTAGTTCAACATTATCCAAGTCCGTTAGATCGTGATCATACCAAGTCAGTTAGCTCAATGATTCATGATATAGAAATTCTAAGTATGGCGATATTGTTACTTCGTATGACTAACATTCAGTTCAGATAAACATATAGTTTGCAAATAATCATGTTTGCCATAAAAGTTGTTGAGCATGTATCTCCCCCAAAGAGTTTAATAAAAGCATTAAAACAATTGAAAATGGGGCTATGGAAACTCACTTGGACAATGATGCGATGGCAAAAGTGAGTACACCGAAATGTAGCGTGAATCACTAAACTTGACCTATTATGAATGATATGATACATAATAAGTTATGATGTAATGTTATGCATGCAATTCGGATGATAATTATACCACTTATGAATTTTTGAAGATAATACTTCTGTCGAAAATATAATCTTTTAACGTCTTGACCATTTTTAAATTACTTTTCAAGTAATTATGTTGAAATGATATCCTCGATAATCATTTAATGATTTATTATAAAATTGTAACTTTTAAATCAGTAAAATAATGTCATTTGACATTTCCATGAAAGTGACAAAACGGCCTCTAAAAGCTAGTCGTAAAATGGTGCACGTCGGCGTTAGGAAACAAACTCAACGGTTTTGGGAAGCTCGTATGAGTATCTCAAAGTTTTAGTGCTTAAGTTTTCGTCATAGAAGTTCGATCATAGAAAAATATAGGTAAGTATGGTACTTTTGTCCCAAAATATAGTTTAAGGATGGTTTTGGGCAAACTTTGAGCGACAAGTATTATAATCATTACAACTCCGCTTGACAAAGCGGTTGGACATTTTGGAAAATATGGTTGGCGAACTTACTTTACTAGAAGACATCTTTTATAATAAGTACTACGTCCATGTTAAAAGCGACCCTCAACATGGTCCCTAATTCTTGAAGTATATGTTTAATAGAAAATATATTAATGTTGCTAATAGAATAAAGTTACGGCAACTTTTGTTTATCGCGTGTAATTTGCTCGTTACAAGTCCGTTTCTACGTTTTCTCGTCCTTAGATTCGTGTCAAAGTATACTAATATATTTTTGATAATTCGACACAATTTATAAAGCTTAAGACTCATTTTGACTCGTAAGGAGTGACATTTTCAATGCTGAAATTTCGAAATTAATACTTTTCGTCGTCAAACTTCAAAATTCATAACTTCTTCGTTATAGCTCCGTTTTAATCCGTTCAAGCGCCACGTTTCGTTTTAAAGTATATTTTCTAAATATCTAGGCCAAATATTTTTGTCCTTTGTCGGATTTTCCAGAATTTAATTTTAAAGACAGACCCTTTTCAAAACGTGTCAAAATGAGTTTTCTCGCCAAACCTATTCTAACCCATTCAAAACAACTCAAAGCTATTCTAATCCTACCATACACCTTCTTAGGGTGTCATGGGTTCTAAACATCACCAAAACTAATATATAACAAGGAGTAATTATAGGATGGATTATATATATTTAGCACATAAAACCTTAAAACCTTAAAAATGGTATAAATATCATGAGACTTGCATGTTTCTCAAATAAAATGAAATGACCATAACAATGAATATGAAATTAAAACATGAATATGGATGCTTACTAGTTACTTGATGAGGTTTATGAGAACAAATGATTTTTCCTAATCACCCAAGGTTTTATTGCAAAACCTTAATCAAGAGTGAGACTAGAGTGTTAAAACCTTGATTAGAAAATTTTGGTTGATCCTTCATGTCCCTTTGGTTTGGCGGTTTCAATAGAGAGAGAAAGAGAGGTTTTCACCTTTTGATCTTTTGTGTATGTGTAATTGTGAAGTAAGATATTTTAACTTGTAGAGATATTTGCAAATCAATGACTCACCCCAAGAGTGTCGACATATTCACAAAAAGAAGGACTAGTTGCATTGGTAAAACTTAAGTGTATTATCTAATAATTGTAGTGTAAGTTACTTGAAGACATGTGATAAATTGTATACACATTTGAGTATTTAGGGTAGCGTTAGATAAAATAACTTTAACGGGTCAAGATAATATATATTAAGGTCATAAGAATTATAAAAATACATTTCTTGAAAGATTTGAGTGAATAAATATTTATCGGGTTGAATTTAAGGAAACCGTAAGTAATTATATAAATTTAACAATTTATATACAAAATAAATTTAAAGCATGGGTAAACTCATAATATTATTTTTATAAACTTAATATGAATATAAAATATATCGGGATACTTTTTGGAAGTAATGGATCAATTGTTCAAAATAATTAATTAGCGATAACGTTTATTTAATAAAAGTTATCGTTAAATGAAAAATGCAAAACCATGTATGAATTAATATGATGACAATGATGTTAATGAAATGTAGACTAAACTTAGTATATATGAAATGTCCTCGATGATATGATCATGAATTCACAGCTAAACCATTACGGTTACGTGAATTTGATGCTCGTAAACCCGTTTACAATAAGCGATAAATGATGAAGCATGAATAATGTTTTAGTATGACACGAAATACGAGTTGTCACATTCGCCCAATTAAAAAGGAATTCGATCCTCGAATTCGATTCTGTTAGTCTATCGATTTTTGAGTTTGTGATGAATAACGAGGAGAAGACATGAAGAGATGTCGTTATGGTTATCGATGATTTCAACTGACAAAACATCATAGTAAAGAAAATAGTGGATAAATCTCCCATGAGTAACACTTAGACTTTTATGAATATGTGAAAACCACAGCACTAAGACTTATAAATAAGCGCCCCAACATAACATGATCCCTCGAATTAGACATAGTTAGCTAGGCTATGTATAATTAAGAGCGATATCCTCGAATTAGACATAGTTAGCTAGGCTATGTATAATTAAGGAGCGATAATGTGACGTTCGGTTTAGTTGTTATAACTCTCGATGTTTACGAGATCTAAACCTTGTAAGTGATAGCGAATCGAAGGAAAAGAAAGTACGCTTAATGAAAATATTTTACAACGAGTGGTTCATCAAAAGTAGTACATCTTAAGTCATAAGATACGAATCGATGGAAGACATAAACTTAGTACGACATAGTACATAAGGAAAATTAAGGCTATTGGTTCCGAACTTCTTGATCTTCCGCGTTATTGAGACCATGAGCTTCTCCTCCTTCTAACATGTATGCATTCCCATGAGCACCTTTGACTTGTTGACCTTGGTTTTGAGGACATTGGTTCGATAGTGTCCTTGTTCCCACATCCAAAGCATGTGACTACGGCTACCTCTACAATCCACGGCTAAGTGTCCTAATTTTTGGCACTTGTGGCACTTAGCGAGGCAAGGACCAGTGATGAAACTTACATCGATTACATAGTGGGTGTGTTCGGCATAACCTCTCGCTTCTATTGGTGCGTGACATAAACCATTCCGCCTTCTTGCCTTCTATTTGTTGTTGATGATGGTTAGTGTTACGGTTTTGGTTGTTGTTATTATAACCTCCTGGTCATTTTCCCATTTTCTTTTATTGTTGTTGATTTGGTTATCGTTATTGTTGTTGTTGTTGTGTTGTTTCGATTATTGTTGTAGTTAGTGCGGTTGTTAGTATTGTTATACGGTTGATGTGGGTAATGTTTCCTCTCTTTACTACTTGTGCCATGAGTTTTGGGATACTCGATGCAGATTCTTCAATTGTTTGCGGATCGGAGGAAATCACATCACCTTGAATAATCTCGGGAAGTCCTCAATGAAAGCCTCCACTAGCTTCTCATTATCCGAAACCATAGATGGGCATAACACGCCAATTCTTGAAACCTTCGAATGTAAGTATCAATGTCATACCCAATAGTTACCGTTCATAGAATTCGGTTTCTAACTTTTTCACCTCAGATGCGGACAATATTTCTTCGTTAACAACCCTTTGAATTGCTCCCAAGTAAGCTTGAAAGCATTTTCCATTCCCATTGGTGAGCATACAATTCCACCAAGACATTGCCCCGTCCAAAGAGTGTACTCAGTAGCAAACTTAACCTTGCTATCCTCCGGGCAATTACATAATGTAAACACGAGACTCCATTTTCTCGAACCATCGAACCATGGCGGTGGCCTTGAAGCACTTCTTGAATTTAGTGGGATCTCCACTTTTAAAATCCTTATCTGAACAACTCTAACCGGGACCTCTGCAATACCGAAGGCGAAGAAGCCTAGCGACTTCAACTTTCCTCGCAATTCTAGTAGCTTGAGTAGCCATCGTAGCGGCGGCATTAGCAAGCCTGGCTTCAAGATGGGCTGCACCTCAGCGGCGATGGCGAGTCTAGCGGCTTCAAGATGGGCTGCAGCCACCTGGGCGGAAGATTGGCAAGTCTAGTGGCTTGGCAGAAGAGTAATTTCGACCTCAGCTGACCGCCACCGTTGCCCTTTCAATCTTAATGCATTGGCTATACTATCCCTCACAAACTTTTGCATAGCCTCTTGAGTCAAAACTTGTGGAGCTTTCTTTGGCGCCATAACTTCTTCAAAATAAGAGTAAAGGTGAGACGTAGCAAGTCGATGTTAATAATAACGCTCCAAAGAGATATGATATGAGGTGATAAGTTTGAGGTTATTTTTCAAAATAATCGACGGGTTCCCAAAAGATGGGTTGTGAGGTGTCGTAAGTGCTTCAATTGTATGATGGTTTAGTGACTTAGTGTGTGAATAACGTGTAACTCGACATGTTAGTGATGAAACAAAGGGTGAGTGACTTCGCCTACTTAAAGGTTTATCTCGGCATTCGACGTTATCGGTGATGAATCAATGATATTAAAATTACGATAGGGAATGACAAAGCATTCTCCACATTAGAGTATGAAGAAAGGATAATGGAATGGGTAATTAAAGGCATCCATGTGACAATCGTTTTGAAACAGTAAATAACTCGAAAAATGTGCGTATAAACCGCATGTAAAGTGAACATGCACTTATGATGAAATGATGAGATGCTATGATGATGTAGTTATAGTCTAGGGTCAATGATGCAACCTAGTTCTCTATAATCAAGCTCGATGCCAATCTGTCACACCCCAAATTACACATTTGCGTGGAATGGAATTCACGGGATTGTTGTCATAGCATCACAATCGCAAGTTATATTGAGCGACCTAAAGTGTCGTTTGGAAAGTACATCGCTTGAATAAATAAAAACATTCGTGAGTTACAAAGATAGGTCCCAAATGAAAGTTACTATGCGGAAAATAAGTTTGTTATAAGTCAAGCGATGTTTTAAAGTTCATAAAACCCAGTAAGACGGCGTCGTCACCGCGACTCTATGATATGTCCACATGCATGCCATGAAGTGAATGCCTTAGATACACGAGATAAAACATGCTAAAAAGTGTCAACACAAAGGTTGAGTGAGTTCATAGAGTTTAAGTTGGAATGTAAAGTCTTTCCAAATCGTTTAAGCGACAAAGGCATTGTAAATCCACCTCGGTTCGTGTTACGCCCATACAAAACTTGCAACTGTGTGTTTACAACCCATTGCCAAAATATGTATAATTTATGTTCAAACACATGATGTCAAATGAATTCACATAATAGTGCATGACTTTATGTATCCATAGTTACTTAATATAACACATAATTAATGACGGTTTCAAATTGTTCCATGACCATTAGTTCGTGGATTGTACCAAGACCATTAGACCATGATTGTACCAAGTCCGTTAGTACATGACTATACCAAGACCATTAGACCATGATTGTACCAAGTCCGTTAGTACATGACTATACCAAGTCCGTTAGTTCATGAGTATACCAAGTCTGTTAGTTCAACATTATCCAAGTCCGTTATATCGTTGATCATACCAAGTCGGTTAGCTCAATGATTCATGATATAGAAATTCTAAGTATAAGCGATCATATTACTTGTATGACTAACATTCGATTCGAGATAAACATATAGTTTGCAAATAATCATGTTGGCCATAAAGTTGTTGAGCATGTATCTCCCAAAGAGTTTAATAAAAGCATTAAAACAATTGAAAATGGGGCTATGGAAACTCACTTGGACAATGATGCGATGGCAAAGTGAGTACAACGAAATGTAGCGTGAATCACTAAACTTGACCTATTATGAATGATATGATACATAATAAGTTATGATGTAATGTTATGCATGTAATTCGGATGATAATTATACCACTTATGAATTTTGAAGATAATACTTCAAATCGAAAATATAATCTTTTAACGTCTTGACCATTTTTAAATTACTTTTCAAGTAATTATGTTGAAATGATATCCCACGATAATCATTTAATGATTTATTATAAAATTGTAACTTTTCGTCAGTAAAATAATGTCATTTGACATTTCCATGAAAGTGACAAAACGGCCTCTAAAAGCTAGTCGTAAAATGGTGCACGTCGGCGTTGGGAAACAAACTCAACGGTTTGGGAAGCTCGTATGAGTATCTCAAAGTTTTAGTGCTTAAGTTTTAGTCATAGAAGTTCGATCATAGAGAAAATATAGCTAAAGTATGGTACTTTTGTCCCAAAATATAGTTTAAGGATGGTTTTGGGCAAACTTTGGCTGACCGTATTATAATCATTACAACTCCGCTTGACAAGCGGTTGGACATTTGGAAAATATGGTTGGCGAACTTACTTTTACTAGAAGACATCTTTTATAATAAGTACTACGTCCATGTTAAAACGACCCTCAACATGGTCCCTAGTTGCGAAGTATATGTTTAATAGAAAATATATTAATGTTGCTAATAGAATAAAGTTACGGCAACTTTTGTTTATCGTGTAATTTGCTCGTTACAAGTCCGCTTTTCTCGTTTTCTATGTCCTTAGATTCGTGTCAAAGTATACTAATATATTTTTGATAATTCGACACAATTTATAAAGCTTAAGACTCATTTTTGACTCGTAAGGAGTGACATTTTCAATGCTGAAATTTACGAAATTAATACTTTTAGCCGTCAAACTTCAAAAATTCATAACTTCTTCGTTATAGCTCCGTTTTAATCCGTTCAAGCGGCCACGTTTCGTTTTAAAGTATATTTTCTAAATATCTAGGCCAAATATTTTTGTCCACCGTCGGATTTTCCAATTTAATTTTAAAGACAGACCCTTTTCAAAGCGTGTCAAAATGAGTTTTCTCGCCAAACCTATTCTAACCCATTCAAAACAACTCGAGCTATTCTAATCCTACCATACACCTTCTTAGGGTGTCATGGGTTCCTAAACATCACCAAAACTAATATATAACAAGGAGTAATTATAGGATGGATTATATATATTTAGCACATAAAAACCTTAAAAACCTTAAAAATGGTATAAATATCATGAGACTTGCATGTTTCTCAAATAAAATGAAATGACCATAACAATGAATATGAAATTAAAACATGAATATGGATGCTTACTAGTTACTTGATGAGGTTTATGAGAACAAATGATTTTCCTAATCACCCAAGGTTTTATTGCAAAACCTTAATCAAGAGTGAGACTAGAGTGTTAAAACCTTGATTAGAAAATTTTTGTTGATCCTTCATGTCCCTTTGGTTTGGCGGTTTCAATAGAGAAGAGAAGAGAGGTTTTCACCTTTTGATCTTTTGTGTATGTGTAATTGTGAAGTAAGATATTTTAACTTGTAGAGATATTTGCAAATCAATGACTACCCCAAAGTGTCGACATATTCACAAAAGAAGGACTAGTTGCATTTGGTAAAACTTAAGTGTATTATCTAATAATTGTAGTGTAAGTTACTTGAAGACATGTGATAAATTGTATACACATTTGAGTATTTAGGGTAGCGTTAGATAAAATAACTTTAACGGGTCAAGATAATATATATTAAGGTCATAAAATTATAAAATACATTTCTTGAAAGATTTGAGTGAATAAATATTTATCGGGTTGAATTTAAGGAAACCGTCGTAATTATATAAATTTAACAATTTATATACAAAATAAATTTAAAACGCTGGTAAACTCATAATATTATTTTATAAACTTAATATGAATATAAAAATATATCGGGATACTTTTTGGAAGTAATGGATCAATTGTTCAAAATAATTAATTACGCGATAACGTTTATTTAATAAAAGTTATCGTTAAATGAAAATGCAAAACCATGTATGAATTAATATGATGACAATGATGTTAATGAAATGTAGACTAAACTTAGTCTATATGAAATGTCCTCGATGATATGATCATGAATTCACGCTAAACCATTACGGTTACGTGAATTTGATGCTAAATAAACCAGTTTACAATAAGCGATAAATGATGTAGCATGAATAATGTTTTGAAGTATGACTGAAAATCGAGTTGTCACAAGAACCTTGTTGGGTTTATTCTAGTACTAGCTCGGTCTCGATCCGCTTTCTTCCCATTTCTCATTTTCTCCTTTTTTCAATATACCTAAGGACTTCTACACTATCTAGTGGATTGTCCCTGGTAGATCCCTCCGATTACGGCGGATCATGGGAACAAATACCTAACCTTATCATCCTTATATCACCATAATAAAGTAAAGTTGGTCGGTCTATTTGGTATTGTTCATACGCCATTGGAACCAATTGAAAACCATTTGAAAATCAATCCAGATACTTATGATATATTATCAAAGCATTTTGTACCTGAATTGTTTTTGATATTTTTAGAACAAGAGCTCCCCCTCAACATGTGGATCAAGTATTTGAGATCGTTTTGCACACGGAGGCAAGAGAAAGAATTAACTTCTTTGATTACTATTTTCTAAAAGATATCACCATCACTTCCCTGATCAAAATAAGTAGATAAAGCATATTAGGGAAGGATGAGGTTTTTATAAGCTTTGCTCCTCAATATGTGCCTCGAGGTTTGAAAGAGTTATGCACATACTAGAGAGAAAAGGTTCTTAGAAGCACATTAACGATCATACCGCCATCTGAAACCAAATGAGAGTCAATCAAGGTACTTTATGATGAACCATATAAAACTTTGTACCTTGAAGGTTTATTATCGTTTGAAATGCTCCCCTTTATATATGCTTTGAGATTTGAAAATAATTTAGCATATATGAGAAGAACAATATGCACATTGAAAAGGTCATCTTTATCATCTTTCATATTTATATCAAATTTTCTCCCCGATCAAAATTTCAAATCCTTTGAGATTTTGGATCTCAAGTAATTAAATATGTATGAAACAAAACATTTGTAGGAGAAAAATGTATCGGTTTTATAAGATTGAAGTGGACAAGGATCAAGTTCCTTTTTTATACAAAGGAAACCACAACACACAACCTAGCACTATTACATACATTATAGTTGGTTATAGAATGTACACCATATTACACATAAATAGTACAAAATGAAACTACTTCCGGAAGATGACTATCACGAAGTCTACCACCAACAAAACTTTCAAGGCTACGGAAGATCATTCGAGTCTTAATTCTTCGCCTGATTGCAGCAATGAAATCTTCACACCTCTTCAAGTCATCATCAGACCAGAATTTTGTTTTGTTCCACGGCTTCATATCAACTCTGATTTCTTTCACCCTGGAGTTCAACCCTTCTTCAACCATCTTGAGAGTACCATCACTGAATTTGTAGAGCTCGCACAATCTCATCAACATGCGAGTTCCATACCTTTCGTGGAAGAGGACGGCTCTAGGGGTGTCAAGCACTCGGTAGTCATGAGCGAAATTATTGTCCTTTGGTATCCCATTGTGGCCTTGTTAAATTGACTCGAGTCGGTAGCTTTCTATCCCAGTGAAAGTCCTCAACCCATTTCGGATGACTAAGCCTCTAATCCAAGAATGACGAGATAGAGCTTTCTTTTCACGAGCAGTGGGTGTTCAAGATGTCCTTGAAGATTCGGAAGATAGAGATCTTCACCATTAGACCATGATTGTACCAAGTCCGTTGTACATGACTATACCAAGTCCGTTAGTTCATGAGTATACCAAGTCCGTTAGTTCAACATTATCCAAGTCCGTTAGATCGTGATCATACCAAGTCGATTAGCTCGATGATTCATGATATAGAAATTCTAAGTATGGCGATCTTGTTACCGTATGTACTAACATTCGATTCGAGATAAACATATAGTTTGCAAATAATCATGTTTGCCATAAAAGTTGTTGAGCATGTATCTCCCCAAAGAGTTTAATAAAAGCATTAAAACAATTGAAAATGGGGCTATGGAAACTCACTTGGACAATGATCACGATGGCAAAAGTGAGTACAACTGAAATGTAGCGTGAATCACTAAACTTGACCTATTATGAATGATATGATACATAATAAGTTATGATGTAATGTTATGCATGCAATTCGGATGATAATTATACCACTTATGAATTTTTGAAGATAATACTTCTCGTCGAAAATATAATCTTTTAACGTCTTGACCATTTTTAAATTACTTTTCAAGTAATTATGTTGAAATGATATCCTACGATAATCATTTAATGATTTATTATAAAATTGTAACTTTTAAGTATGTAAAATAATGTCATTTGACATTTCCATGAAAGTGACAAAGCGGCCTCTAAAAGCTAGTGGTAAAATGGTGCGCGTCGGCGTTGGGAAACAAACTCAACGGTTTTGGGAAGCTCGTATGGTATCTCAAAGTTTTAGTGCTTAAGTTTTCGTCATAGAAGTTAGATCATAGAGAAAAATATAGGCCAAGTATGGTACTTTTGTCCCAAAATATAGTTTAAGGATGGTTTTGGGCAAACTTTGAAGTGACTATATTATAATCATTACAACTCCGCTCAACAAGCGGTTGGACATTTTGGAAAATATGGTTGGCGAACTTACTTTTACTAGAAGACATCTTTTTATAATAAGTACTACGTCCATGTTAAAACGACCCTCAACATGGTCCTTTAGTTGCTTTGAAGTATATGTTTAATAGAAAATATATTAATGTTGCTAATAGAATAAAGTTACGACAACTTTTGTTTATCGCGTGTAATTTGCTCGTTACAAGTCCGTTTTCTACGTTTTCTCGTCCTTAGATTCGTGTCAAAGTATACTAATATATTTTTGATAATTCGACACAATTTATAAAGCTTAAGACTCATTTTTGACTCGTAAGGTGACATTTTCAATGCTGAAATTTACGAAATTAATACTTTTCGTCGTCAAACTTCAAAATTCATAACTTCTTCGTTATAGCTCCGTTTTAATCCGTTCAAGCGGCACGTTTCGTTTTAAAGTATATTTTCTAAATATCTAGGCCAAATATTTTTGTCCCTTGTCGGATTTTCCGAATTTAATTTTAAAGACAGACCCTTTTCAAAAGCGTGTCAAAATGAGTTTTCTCGCGCCAAACCTATTCTAACCCATTCAAAACAACTCGAAGCTATTCTAATCCTACCATACACCTTCTTAGGGTGTCATGGGTTCCTAAACATCACCAAAACTAATATATAACAAGGAGTAATTATAGGATGGATTATATATATTTAGCACATAAAACCTTAAAAACCTTAAAATGGTATAAATATCATGAGACTTGCATGTTTCTCAAATAAAATGAAATGACCATAACAATGAATATGAAATTAAAACATGAATATGGATGCTTACTAGTTACTTGATGAGGTTTATGAGAACAAATGATTTTCCTAATCACCCAAGGTTTTATTGCAAAACCTTAATCAAGAGTGAGACTAGAGTGTTAAAACCTTGATTAGAAAATTTTTAGTTGATCCTTCATGTCCCTTTGGTTTGGCGGTTTCAATAGAGAAGAGAAAGAGGTTTTCACCTTTTGATCTTTTGTGTATGTGTAATTGTGAAGTAAGATATTTTAACTTGTAGAGATATTTGCAAATCAATGACTCACCCAAGAGTGTCGACATATTCACAAAAGAAGGACTAGTTGCATTTGGTAAAACTTAAGTGTATTATCTAATAATTGTAGTGTAAGTTACTTGAAGACATGTGATAAATTGTATACACATTTGAGTATTTAGGGTAGCGTTAGATAAAAATAACTTTTAACGGGTCAAGATAATATATATTAAGGTCATAAGAATTATAAAAATACATTTCTTGAAAGATTTGAGTGAATAAATATTTATCGGGTTGAATTTAAGGAAACCGTCGTAATTATATAAATTTAACAATTTATATACAAAATAAATTTAAAACGCTGGGTAAACTCATAATATTATTTTTATAAACTTAATATGAATATAAAAATATATCGGGATACTTTTTGGAAGTAATGGATCAATTGTTCAAAATAATTAATTACGCGATAACGTTTATTTAATAAAAGTTATCGTTAAATGAAAATGCAAAACCATGTATGAATTAATATGATGACAATGATGTTAATGAAATGTAGACTAAACTTAGTATATATGAAATGTCCTCGATGATATGATCATGAATTCACACTAAACCATTACGGTTACGTGAATTTGATGCTCGTAAACCAGTTTACAATAAGCGATAAATGATGAAGCATGAATAATGTTTTGAAATATGACACGAAAATCGAGTTGTCACATTCGCCCAACAAAAGGAATTCGGTCCACGAATTCGGTTCGTTAGTCTATCGATTTTTGAGTTTGTGATGAATAACGAGAGAAGACATGAAGAGATGTCGTTATGGTTGCTCGATGATTCTGACGTACAAAACATCATAGTAAAGAAAATAGTGGATAAATCTCCCATGAGTAACACTTAGACTTTTATGAATATGTGAAAACCACCTTGCACTAAGACTTATAAATAAGCGCTCCCAACATAACATGATCCCTCGAATTAGACATAGTTAGCTAGGCTATGTATAATTAAGGAGCGATATCCTCGAATTAGACATAGTTAGCTAGGCTATGTATAATTAAGGAGCGATAATGTGACGTTCGGTTTAGTTGTTATAACTCTCGATGTTTCTGAGAGATCTAAACCTTGTAAGTGATAGCAAATCGAGAAGGAAAAGAAATGCGCTTAATGAAAATATTTTACAACGAGTGGTTCATCAAAAGTAGTACATCTTAAGTCATAAGATACGAATACGATGGAAGACATAAACTTAGTACGACATAGTACATAAGGAAAATTAAGGCTATTGGTTTCGAACTTCTTTGGTCTTCGCGTTATTGAGACCATGACGAGCTTCACCTCCTTCTAACATGTATGCATTCCATGAGCACCTTTGACTTGTTGACCTTGGTTTTGAGGACATTGGTTCGATAGTGTCCTTGTTCCCGCATCCAAAGCATGTGACTACGGCTTTACCTCTACAATCCGGCTAAGTGTCCTAATTTTTGGCACTTGTGGCACTGGCGTGGCAAGGACCAGTGATGAAACTTACATCGATTACATAGTGGGTGTGTTCGGCATAACCTCGCCTTCTATTGGTGCGTGACATAAACCATTCCACTTCTTGCCTTCTATTTTGTTGTTGATGATGGTTAGTGTTACGGTTTTGGTTGTTGTTATTATAACCTCCGGTCATTTCCCATTTTCTTTTATTGTTGTTGATTTGGTTATCGTTATTGTTGTTGTTGTTGTTGTTTGGTTATTGTTGTAGTTGATGCGGTTGTTAGTATTGTTATTACGGTTGATGTGGGTAATGTTTCCTCTCTTTACTACTTGTGCCATGAGTTTTTGGGATACTCGAGCAGATTCTTCAATTGTTTGCGGATCGGAGAAATCACATCACCTTGAATAATCTCGGAAGTCCTCAATGAAAGCCTCCACTAGCTTCTCATTATCCGAAACCATAGATGGGCATAACACGGCCAATTCTTGAAACCTTGAATGTAAGTATCAATGTCATACCCAATAGTTACCGGTTCATAGAATTCGGTTTCTAACTTTTTCACCTCATGCGGACAATATTTCTTCGTTAACAACCCTTTGAATTGCTCCCAAGTAAGCTGTGAGCATTTTCCATTCCCATTGGGTGAGCATCGAATTCCACCAAGACATTGCCCGTCCGGTGGTGTACTCGTAGCAAACTTAACCTTGCTATCCTCAGGGCAATTACATAATAAAAACACGAGACTCCATTTTCTCGAACCATCGAACCATGGCGGTGGCCCTTGATTACCTTGAATTTAGTGGGATCTCCACTTTTAAAATCCTTATCTGAACAACTAACCGGGACCCTCCTATACTCAAAGCCTAAGCGGCCTCCCTCCTCGCAATTCTAGTAGCCGGCGATTCACGTAGCCCGGCGGCATTAGCAACCTGGCGGCTTGACGAGGCTGCGACCTCGCATGGCGAGTCTAGCGGCGGTGATGGGCTGCGACCTCGGCGGCGATGGCAAGTCTAGTGGCTTGGCGATGGCCTTGACCTCGGCCGCCACCGCTGTTGCCCTTTCAATCCTTAATGCATTGGCTATACTATCCCTCACAAACTTTTGCATAGCCTCTTGAGTCAAAACTTGTGGAGCTTTCTTTGGCGCCATAACTTCTTCAAAATAAGAGTAAAGGTGAGACGTAGCAAAGTCTGATGTTAATAATAAACGCTCCAAAGAGATATGATATGAGGTGATAAGTTTGAGGTTATTTTTTCAAAATAATCGACGGGTTCCCAAAAGATGGGTTGTGAGGTGTCGTAAGTGCTTCAATTGTATGATGGTTTAGTGACTTAGTGTGTGAATAACGTGTAACTCGACATGTTAGTGATGAAACAAAGGGTGAGTGACTTAGCCTACTTAAAGGTTTATCTCGGCATTCGACGTTATCGGTGATGAATCGGTGATATTAAAATTACGATAGGGAATGACAAAGCATTCTCCACATTAGAGTATGAAGAAAGGATAATGGAATGGGTAATTAAAGGCATCCATGTGACAATCGTTTTGAAGCAGTAAATAACTCGAAAATGTGCGTATAAACCGCATGTAAAGTGAACATGCACTTATGATGAAATGATGAGATGCTATGATGATGTAGTTATAGTCTAGGGTCAATGATGCAACCTAGTTCTCTATAATGAAGCTCGATGCCAATCTGTCACACCCCAAATTACATTTTGCGTGGAATGGAATTCACGGGATTATTGTCATAGCATCACAATCAGAGTTATATTGAGCGACCTAAAGTGTCGTTTGGAAAGTACATCGCTTGAATAAATAAAACATTCGAGTTACAAAGATAGGTCCCAAATGAAAGTTACTATGTGCGGAAAATAAGTTTGTTATAAGTCAAGCGATGTTTTAAAGTTCATAAAACCCAAGTAAGACGGCGTCGTCACCGCGACTCTATGATATGTCCACATGCATGCCATGAAGTGAATGCCTTAGATACCTGAGATAAAACATGCTAAAAAGTGTCAACACAAAGGTTGAGTGAGTTCATAGAGTTTAAGTTGGAATGTAAAGTCTTTCCAAATCGTTTAAGCAGCAAAGGCATTGTAAATCCACTCAGTTCCAGGTTCTGCCCATACAAAACTTGCAACCTGTGTGTTTACAACCCATTGCCAAAATATGTATAATTTATGTTCAAACACATGATGTCAAATGAATTCACATAATAGTGCATGACTTTATGTATCCATAGTTACTTAATATAACACATAATTCGTACGGTTTCAAATTGTTCCATGACCATTAGTTCAGGATTGTACCAAGACCATTAGACCATGATTGTACCAAGTCCGTTAGTACATGACTATACCAAGACCATTAGACCATGATTGTACCAAGTCCGTTAGTACATGACTATACCAAGTCCGTTAGTTCATGAGTATACCAAGTCTGTTAGTTCAACATTATCCAAGTCCGTTATATCGTGATCATACCAAGTCAGTTAGCTCAATGATTCATGATATAGAAATTCTAAGTATGGCGATCATTGTTACTTGATATGACTAACATTCGATTCGAGATAAACATATAGTTTGCAAATAATCATGTTGGCCATAAAGTTGTTGAGCATGTATCTCCCCAAAGAGTTTAATAAAAGCATTAAAACAATTGAAAATGGGGCTATGGAAACTCACTTGGACAATGATGCGATGGCAAAAGTGAGTACACTGAAATGTAGCGTGAATCACTAAACTTGACCTATTATGAATGATATGATACATAATAAGTTATGATGTAATGTTATGCATGTAATTCGGATGATAATTATACCACTTATGAATTTTTGAAGATAATACTTCGTCGAAAATATAATCTTTTAACGTCTTGACCATTTTAAATTACTTTTCAAGTAATTATGTTGAAATGATATCCTCGATAATCATTTAATGATTTATTATAAAATTGTAACTTTTAGTAGTAAAATAATGTCATTTGACATTTCCATGAAAGTGACAAAACGGCCTCTAAAAGCTAGTCGTAAAATGGTGCACGTCGGCGTTAGGAAACAAACTCAACGGTTTTGGGAAGCTCGTATGAGTATCTCAAAGTTTTAGTGCTTAAGTTTTCGTCATAGAAGTTCGATCATAGAAAAATATAGCTAAAGTATGGTACTTTTGTCCCAAAATATAGTTTAAGGATGGTTTTGGGCAAACTTTGAGCGACAAGTATTATAATCATTACAACTCCGCTTGACAAGCGGTTGGACATTTTGGAAAATATGGTTGGCGAACTTACTTTTACTAGAAGACATCTTTTATAATAAGTACTACGTCCATGTTAAAACGACCCTCAACATGGTCCCTAGTTGAAGTAGTATGTGTTTAATAGAAAATATATTAATGTTGCTAATAGAATAAAGTTACGGCAACTTTTGTTTATCGCGTGTAATTTGCTCGTTACAAGTCCGTTTTCTCGTTTTCTATGTCCTTAGATTCGTGTCAAAGTATACTAATATATTTTGATAATTCGACACAATTTATAAAGCTTAAGACTCATTTTTGACTCGTAAGGAGTGACATTTTCAATGCTGAAATTTCTGAAATTAATACTTTTCGTCGTCAAACTTCAAAAATTCATAACTTCTTCGTTATAGCTCCGTTTTAATCCGTTCAAGCGGCCACGTTTTCGTTTTAAAGTATATTTTCTAAATATCTAGGCCAAATATTTTTGTCCACTGTCGGATTTTCCAATTTAATTTTAAAGACGGACCCTTTTCAAAGCGTGTCAAAATGAGTTTTTCGCGCCAAACCTATTCTAACCCATTCAAAACAACTCCGAAGCTATTCTAATCCTACCATACACCTTCTTAGGGTGTCATGGGTTCCTAGGCATCACCAAAACTAATATATAACAAGGAGTAATTATAGGATGGATTATATATATTTAGCACATAAAAACCTTAAAAACCTTAAAAATGGTATAAATATCATGAGACTTGCATGTTTCTCAAATAAAATGAAATGACCATAACAATGAATATGAAATTAAAACATGAATATGGATGCTTACTAGTTACTTGATGAGGTTTATGAGAACAAATGATTTTCCTAATCACCCAAGGTTTTATTGCAAAACCTTAATCAAGAGTGAGACTAGAGTGTTAAAACCTTGATTAGAAAATTTTGGTTGATCCTTCATGTCCCTTTGGTTTGGCGGTTTCAATAGAGAAGAGAAAGAGGTTTTCACCTTTTGATCTTTTGTGTATGTGTAATTGTGAAGTAAGATATTTTAACTTGTAGAGATATTTGCAAATCAATGACTACCCCAAAGTGTCGACATATTCACAAAAGAAGGACTAGTTGCATTTGGTAAAACTTAAGTGTATTATCTAATAATTGTAGTGTAAGTTACTTGAAGACATGTGATAAATTGTATACACATTTGAGTATTTAGGGTAGCGTTAGATAAAATAACTTTTAACGGGTCAAGATAATATATATTAAGGTCATAAAATTATAAAAATACATTTCTTGAAAGATTTGAGTGAATAAATATTTATCGGGTTGAATTTAAGGAAACCGTCGTAATTATATAAATTTAACAATTTATATACAAAATAAATTTAAAACATAGAACCTTGTTGGGTTTATTCCAATGACTAGTTGAAATGTAGACTAAACTTAGTCCGCACTCTTCCCATATCTCATTTTCTCCTTTTTCAATATACCTAAGGACTTTACACTAACTAGTGGATTGTCCTTGGTAGATCCCTCCGAACCTTGTTGGGTGGATCATGGGAACAAATACCTAACCTTATCATCCTTATATCACCATACATAAAGTAAAGTTGGTCGGTCTATTTGGTATTGTTCATATCGCCATTGGAACCAATTGAAAACCATTTGAAAATCAATCCATTTGATACTTATGATATATTATCAAAGCATTTTGTACCGAATTGTTTTGATATTTTTAGAACAAGAGCTCCCCTCAACATGTGCATCAAGTATTTGAAATCGTTTTGCACGGAGGCAAGAGAAAGAATTAACTTCTTTGATTACCATTTTCTAAAGATATCAACATCACTTCCCGATCAAAACAAGTAGATAAAGCATATTAGGGAAGGATGAGGTTTTCATAAGCTTTGCTCCCCTCAATATGAGCCTCGAGGTTTGAAAGAGTTATGCACATACTAGAGAGAAAAAGGTTCTTAGAAGCACATTAACGATCATACCGCCATACGTAAACCAAATGAGAGTCAATCAAGGTACTTTATGATGAACCATATAAAACTTTGTACCTTGAAGGTTTATTATCGTTTGAAATGCTCCCCTTTATATATGCTTTGAGATTTGAAAATAATTTAGCATATATGAGAGAACAGTATGCACATTGAAAAGGTCATCTTTTATCATCTTTCATATTTATATCACATTTTCTCCCCCGATCAAAAATTTCAAACCTTTTGAGATTTTGGATCTCAAGTGATTTAAATATGTATGAAACAAAACATTTGTAGGAGAAAAATGTATCTGGTTTTATAAGATTGAAGTGGACAAGACTGAAGTTCCCTTTTTATACAAAAGGGAAACCACAACACACAACCTAGCACTATTACATACATTATAGTTGTTTATAGAATGTACACCACATATTACACATAAATAGTACAAAACAAAAACTACTTCGAAGATGACTTCACTTCTTTGAAGTAGTTTGTAATGACCATCACGAAGTCTACCACCAACAAAACTTTCAAGGCTACGGAAGATCATTCGAGTCTTAATTCTTCGCTGATTAAACAATGAAATCTTCACACCTCTTCAAGTCATCATCGGACGAATTTTGTTTTGTTCCACGGCTTCATATCAACTCGATTTCTTTCACCCAGAGTTCAACTCTTCTTCAACCATCTTGAGAGTACCATCACCGAATTTGTAGAGCTCGCACAATCTCATCAACATGCGAGTTCCATACCTTTCGTGGAAGAGGACGGCTCTGGGGTGTCAAGAACTTGGTAGTCGTGACGAAATTCTTGTCCTTTGGTATCCCATTGTGGCCTTGTTAAATTGACTCGAGTGCAGTAGCTTTCTATCCCAAGTGAAAGTCCTCAACCCGTTTTCGGATGACTAAGCCTCTAATCCAAAGAATGACAATGACAGATAGAGCTTTCTTTTCACGAACAGGTAGGTGTTCAAGATGTCCTTGAAGATTCAGAAGATAGAGATCTTCAAAGTCATTTGGCAGGAGATGTTTAAAGTCATTTTCTTCAATAATATATTCTTTCCGGTATGCTCTTTTAAGAACGATCTTCTTCAAATACTCATAGCCATAGATTGGGAAGACCTCTACTCGAACAACACTTAAAATTCTTAGCTTGGATCGAACATCTTTGCGACTCTTTTTAGCTGCATGTCTCTCAATGTATAATTTCTTTTTCTTGAACCACCAATGAGAGATTCCGCACGAAGCCTCGATGTCATATGCTTGTTCTTTATCGCCTGAATTGATCCGAACCATTTGTTCAAGCCCCGATCATAGTAGGTAGCGACTTTCATCTTTGAGATTGATAAGGCTGGTCTTCTTTCAATAGAATGGCCACAGAGATAGTCTAGGTCATGGTTGAAGAAGAACTCGATCGAATAGTAATCTGTCAGTTCACCACCAAGCGGAAGAGGCATGTTCACATTGAATCGACTAATCGCTCACCGACTTGATCATTCGACATCTTATGACATTCTTCCATCGGTATTGGGTGATTGGCATCGAGTGAAACACCTTGACAATTTCATAAGTTGGTCCTTCAAGATCCTTTGGAGTGATGGACGTGATTTTCTTCATTTACAAAACCACTTAATGAAGCGCCCATATCACCGGTGACATGAAGAGAGAGTCTTCATATGGGGTTTCATAGTTGGTAGAGATTGTTGTAGCCAGTTGTTTTCGGGGATCATCGAGTCGACTACGGGATAGACCATGAAGGTTACGGGTATGAGGTCTCTCCTCGATGATCCGACTTTGAATCGTATCTCTTGAAGGTTCAATTCTGGATGTGTTAGTGCGTTTACCTGCCACGTATGAATCAAACCAATCATCTTCAGACGGCATGGGAATATGCTTGGTGGATGCATCATCGTCATCTGATTCTGACTCTGCCATGACATACGATTCTTCATGAACCACTTGATCATCAGGGATAGAGGAGACTGTAGAAGTGAACCTTGAATCAACCGTGGTCCAAGCTGCTGATTTCTTCTGCATTCCTTGATTTCCGGATGAACTGGGTTGATTGGGAGGCTTTGGTGGTGATGATGGTGGTGGTGGAGGTGTAGAGGTTGACTTAGAAGATCCACCTGCTCCAGAAGTTCCAGCACCCCCAGTTGGAGGTGGAGGTGGAGGAGGATCTTTAGGACCTTTGCGCAATGTTTCCTACACTGTGGTCCTCCTTTTCTTCTTTGCTTCTCTTTCTCCAATGTCTATCAAGAACTGTTCATGATTGTCGTACTTAATTGATTCTTCGAGAGCCTCATATAGCTTCTTATGGACCTCATGCTTATGCTCGTCATCACCATACATCTTATCCGAAAGAACAACTCTCATATCCGTAATAGGTAGATCTTTGAACCGTCTAAGCGGTGGAGCTTCCATTGCCCATTCCACAAGCATCCTTTACCGCCTTCAATGGCGTCGCAACCCTTCATCAAAGTTGAGGTGCTCCAACCTATAGACACGATCCACAAGGGCATCAGCAGATTTGGTAGTTGTCTTTCAAGAGCTTCAATTCTTTTCACCGCTTTGTCGAGCGGTTGATCGATGTAAGTATTTGAGGTGGTGAAGCTGGTGGAGTTTCCATATCAGAAACTGTAACCACCGGTTCAATGGATAGATTCTTTGTAGATTCAGGTGGTTGAAGTGCGGTTGCTTGAGCAGGTTTGGGAGGTGGAAGTGCCGTTGTAAGTGGAGATGCTGACATAGGTGGAATGGTCGATGTGTCTTGCTGAATATTGACAGTAAACATGGATTGTGCATCCTCTTTATCATTATCTTGCTTAGACGACTCAGTATCTATGGGTTTGTCATTTAAGAATTGATCACCGAAAGTGAAGTCTGTATCTAGGTTCTTCAATGAAGATAGAGAACCGGTAGACAGATTTGGTTCTTCCAATGGCATGGTCTCATCAGATCTTGACTCAGGATTCTCCTGTGAGTCTTTATGCAACTTTTCTCCAACATTTTGTTCATGCTGGACATCACTTGAAGCAGGATTTTCTTCTTGTGCTACAAATGCTTCCTTTTCCAATCTAGATGGCTCCTGAGTTGATGAAGATTCAACACTTCTTTTCTTCATTCGAATTGAGTGGTAGTTCTTGATGGTGAAGAGGAGAAGGTAAGGAGCATGTGAGCAGCTTGTTCTACACCAACAATCCCTTTCCCCTTATCTTGTGTGATTGGTGATGTTTGTTGAGGCAATTGATCAGGTTCTCTAATCACTACTCCTCCAACTGGTGCTTTCACATTCTGACTTTCTAGGCTTTGCTGGATTCCAAGTTGCAGAGCAGCATCATCTTCATCAATTAACTTTGTATTTCCCCTTGAAACCTCAGTTTCTTCAACAATTTCCTTTTCTTCTTTCTTCTTCTTTCTTTTCTGCTTCTGGGATGTGGTGTCTGAATGTTGTGACCTTTCACGTCTCTTTTTGGGAAGAGCAACATAAGATGCTTGTGAGTTTGAAGTGGACTTGGGAGCTTTGGGTTGTGGTGGAGTGGGTGTGACATTATCAGAGGATCTGGAAGCTCTTTTCTTGTACTGTTTGAAGTAATCCGTCTTCTTAATATCATCCGTGAGTAGAATATCAGGAATTGGCAATCCAAAGATTTCTTTATCCATACCTCTAGGAACATATTTAAGGTTACCCGAACAAATTCATCTTACGCATTATGTAGAGTCGATTCAACTCGGGTTGAAATTGTGAGTCTGTTGCAAGTCTTGTATAACAAGCTTTGAAAATATGATGCTAGGAATCACAAGCTTGTTTAGTTTCTTTCGACCCTGAGCTTTATTCTAAAAGTTTGTTCTATCAGATATGAATGTGTTCATTGACAACGAAAATTCTTCCCAAATACGTTCAAACATTCACATTCACCCCATTGACGATACCCCATAGGATTTGCAAGATGGGAATTCTCACTTTATCGAACCACGATGTTTTGCCGAGATAAGCACAAGTTGAGAACTGTTGTCATTGCTCTCGGGGTTGATACATGTGTCCGTGATGATGTCGAAGCCCTTGATATGCCAATCGATATCCCAAACCAATTAGAAAGACTATTAGATCGTCAAAGACAAGGTGGAGGTTCGGATCGAATGTTGGGGTTCTGAGGAGTGATTCCTAGAGCCTTGCTAAGAATGTCGAATCTATCACAAATTCCTATCATCAAGTTTGCGGGAGTATTTGGGTGTGATTTTGTCCCATTGAATGGTGTTCCGTAATTGTTGTATGTAAATGGTGGGAACTGTGCATTGCTTGGTAATGGCACGAAGAAGTTTGTGTTCTTGAGGATATCAATAGACACTTTGAGGATAGGATTTTGTTGCAACTTTTGTAGGTCCACATAATAGTTACTTTTTCCAATTTACGCCCATTGACTTTTAGGAAGGATTTCGTCATCGAAAGGACTTTGGGTGGAGCGGAAGATGCAATGTTCTCGGTGAGGTTGTGTTTGCCATTGAAGATCTAACGATACACAAACAACAACAATGATTGAGAGCATGTCGATTATAATCGGTTAGTTTAAGCAACCATGAATCCACCCTTGTGACAAACAACGTAAGTAAGAGCTTGGATATAGTTCCATAAGCAAATTGAAATAGATTGAGTGGGATAAAAGAGTTTTCGTGTTAACGGCTCCATTTGACACAGATTTAGAGACAAGTTGTTTATGGATCAAATTATTTAAAACATAATTACTAAAATTAATATCACGAGACAAGATACTATTAAGGAGATGTTATAGCGGGATGTTTGGACCAGTTGTGATACCAAGTTGCCACAAGAGAAACCAAGTACAACATGATCAAACAATAGCTGATATAGCAATTCACTAACAGTATGATTGTCAATACAAGTCGCTACAGGAAAACCTGAGACAAGTCGCTAACATGAAATTAAACTAGTAAGTCGCTTTAAAAATAGTTTAATAAACCAAGTCGCCACTAGAAATTTGTGCCATCAAGTCGCTAATTTTGCAGAGGTAAGTTGCTATCAATAGTGATACGACCAAGTCGCTACATGATTAACATTACTAAGTCGCTAGCTTGTAATGACAAGTCGCCATCAATAGTAATTCTGCTAAGTCGCTACAAGTAAGTTCACTAAGTCGCTAACTTTACTAAGTCGCTAACTTGTAAAGACAAGTCGCCATCAACAGCAATACTGCTAAGTTGCTATAGGTCAGTTCACTAAGTCGCTAACTTGACTAAGTCGCTAACTTGACTAATTCGCTAACTTGTAAAGACAAGTCGCCATCAACAGCAATATTGCTAAGTCGCTATAGGTCAGTTCACTAAGTCGCTAACTTGAATGTATTCAGGAGTAGCAACTCGCCACGAAGAATTAATACACTAACTCGCTACCAAGAACGTTATCATAGCAGATACAGAACACATGCATATTATTCTTATAATCAACTCAATCCATTCAACACAATCCAACCACTATCAGAAACACGTTCAGTTAATCCATACACACAACCAGTTTCAAAAACACAACCCAACTCGAATCTAAAAAACGCTCACATATTCATTAACACATATAATCATGAGGATTTACAACAACCCCAGTGCATTCAAACTACTCTTAAACCAATAACATATATATCTCAATTGTTCCATTAAACAAATCCAACAACAAACCTTTACGAGGGAAGCAAGAGATGATTTTCAAGATCCGTGGAAACTGTTAAGGAATAAAAGTTAGGAAATGCATATATGTTCATATTTGGAGACAAGAACAGGTCAATATTGCCTTACCACACACAAGTTGCTACGAAGATTCGAGAGAGGAAGAGAAAACGAGAAGAAGATGATTATTTTTAAGTTTATGAAAAATAAAAGGCAAGTCGCTAAGGTATAGAGAGGGGTTTAAGCAAGATTATCAAGTTGTCACATTTAGTCCCTGTAGTTTTGTGAGTGGTTAGCAACTCGCTATCCTAGAATCATAATAAGTCGCTAAGACTTTACTCAGCAAATCTCTAACCTCAAATTTACCAAACCAAGTTGCTAAGACTTTACAAAGCAAGTTGCTATCTTGTCACATTATGTGTTCTGAGACTCATTAGTTTTATGAACTTATCGATTGCAAGCTAGCACGGATAGCATAGAGAGGTAACATAATAAGATAAGCAAACAACATAATGGATAAGTAAACTAACAACCCGCATTTGAGCACAAAACATCACAAACATCACAAAACATAACCAACATCAAGCAGATATAAGCAAGATAACTTGAAAAATTCTCCCCTCAATCAATGTTACAAGAGAACATTGATTGAATTCAACCCACCTTTATAAAATAAGAATATATCAGTTGTTCGAACTTCATCTATGATCCGTATCATTATTGAATGACATTTCTAGGACCGTAGATGTTATCGATAACAAAGAACATATCCTTTATTAGATTGAGGTAAATGACTAAAATGATGAATTTAAAAGAATGAAATATTTAAAAGTAAAAATTTTTTTTTTTTTTTTTTTTTTTTTTTTTAAACTTGATTTGTACAGATTTATAAGAAGCGAGTCATGATTCAAGATGAATAGGAGTCAAAGTATGAGGTATATCAATTTCGGCATGCTATAGCTCTGAGTGAGCTATATTCATTTCGATGGAAACCAAGTCATGAAGTTCTGATTGAATTGAGCATTGTACCGAAAAGACGAGAGCACATTGTACTAGAAGCACATGTAGAATTGCAAATGGATGGGTTAGTGACATGAGTAATCTCACTATTGGATGTATCATGGTTTAATATAGACGTATCATTATTAGAGATCCCTTTAGGCTCAATATACTTGAAGAGTTTTCTGTGGGCATCCACTTAAGGCAAGACCTAGGTATGTAAGTCCGTTTGGATCCTGTAAACTTAAATAATGCGCGGTGGGAATCCATTTGAAGCGACTACTAGTAGATTTGTATGTGCACTTCCTGTTTTGACTATTGGTCCTTTTGTGATTAGTATGTTTCTTAGGGATTGATCACCAATTGATGTTTCTTATGAGAACTAGTCATACTTCTAGTATTTCGATCTTTGAGCTTTGAACATTAACACGGGGTTTGAGATTCATCATATCGAAACGAAGCAATGAAGTGATTGGTTTTGTCAAAACAACATTCTCATCAACTTGGGAGGCAAGCCTAGATTTCGATGGTTTAACTCTTTCGGTTCTAAAGGCATTAGGTCGCTTAACTACTGTATGTTTAGAGTGGTTCGAAGAGTTGACTTTCCCAAAGTTGATGGTTTTGCAAACTTAGTGTTCACCCTATTTCCAATAGATTTCCTAAGCTCATTTTTAAGGCAACAATATTGAAGCACTTATCACGAATTTGGGCTTTGAGGTCATCAATGTCTTTCAACAAGATGTTAGATTGATTGATCAACTTGGAATTGGTCTCCTAAGTTCTTTCTTAATGACTCATTTTCTCTTAATAGGTTGGACACACATAGAGCTAGTTCATCATTTCTAGATTCAAGTGTATCACTCATCTCATGACAATCATACTTATGCACATCCGAGAGTAGTAATTTGATTGCATATGGTTGAGTCTTTGTCACGAATCTGGGTTTTAATTGATTAATTTCAAAAATTCTCGAAATTCGAAATTCTCGATTAATGCAAGATTTTTTTGCATAAAAGCTTTCATCCTTTTGTTGTATTTCAATTTCCAATGAAATACAATGTTTTTCAAGAATTGAGTATTTGTTTGAAAGTTCATCATATACCCTTTTTTCAATCATGTCATTAGCTTTAATAGTTTTAGATTCAGGCTCAACCAAGATCGATTTCATAGTATTATGTTCGAGTTAGAATCGGTACATTAACATATGAATTACTCGATTAGTTAAGTGTACCTCATCACATGAAACCTTTTTTGACTCTTCTGAGTCTTTGAGATCAGTACAGTTGTCTTCATCCTCTTTTATTGCAATTGAACTTCTGCATTCGGTATCATTCATTGGTTCAACTGATCCATTGCATGACCTATCACAATCTTCCCATAGCATTACTTGACACCCATTCAATTCATTCAGCTTGTCATTCTCTTGAGCAGCTTCCTTAATGTATATTTCCACATTACCCATAAGTTGAATAAAGGTGTTTCGGAACTCATGAATTTCCATTCCAGTGTATTTCTTGAATGAGATTCAGGTCATGTCATCATCAAAATCTGAGGAATATTCCCCCCGGATAAGTGGCTGAAATTGATTGAAGATTACTTGAAGAGCTGCATTAGATTTATCAGTTGAGAACTTTTCTTTGGTAATTAGAAACCTCAGTTGTTCTAAGTTAAGTAACACAGTTTTTGTCAAGGTGGGAAAGTTCTGACGAAGGAGAGCACTGCTTGTTCGATCCATGGTTGAAGATAACAGTAGTTTGAGATACTGATGAAGTAGTTGAAAGGGCTCAATGTTGCATTCCATTTGCTTTGCATCATTTGACAATGTTATGAGTGACTCATCAGAATTGTTTAGATTATAAGTTCTTTGAATCATTCATTGTAGAGCATTCGGGAAGCGACTGTTTCATTATTCATGAGGTATCATAGAGTGCAAGTACTTTGGTGATTAGAGGATCAGTGATGTAAGACATTGTGTTGATGAATGTGTTTAAGGATATTAGATATAAGTAACTTGCTTCACTTCACCAAGGTATTCAAAATCCAAGTCGCTAAGTACCAAGTTGCTAAGAATTTTAACAGCAAGTCGCTAAGCACCAAGTCGCTAAAGAGCAACTCGCTAAGAATCAAGTTGCTAAGTTGTCAAGTCGCTAAATAGCAACTCGCTAGGCATCAAATCGCTAACACCAAGTCGCTAACAAACTTAACTACAAGTCGCTACCCGTAGTGGAGAATCCACTAAGTGTATTGTTTGTCGACTTGTCTCAATAGACAAGTCGCTAGCCTAAATCGCTAACAACATCAACTACAACTCGCTACCAAATTTCAAAGCAAGTCGCTAGCTAGAATAACTTATCCGTGTGTCAAGTCGCTAGCTAGACAATCTTACAAACACCACTTTTCAATCCAAAAACAACCCAACCACGATGATTCAAGCTTACCAAATCAAAACCCAGGCACATACAATGATTCTAAACACAAAACTACACCCAAGATTCAAACTTTAACACTAGAAATGATTCAAATGATGCAAAAACCACTAAACTTTCTCAAACTCTAAAACCATCTAAAAATCACTAGAAATCCAAGGATATGTAAGAGATGATCAAACCATGGCTCTTGATACCATTTGTAACATATTGGATTTCATATACACATCAAACCACACACAAAGTAGGCGTACAAGATGATTCTAGAGAGAGAAAGTGGGATATTCTAGAAAGAGAAACTTGTGGAATGTTAGATTCCAAATGAACATCCAACCCTCTACCTTGTAAGGTAGAGGGTATTTATAGGTTACAAACTAAACGACCTCCACGACGCACGTGGATCGGTATACAATGGGTAAAGACCGTCCTTCCTCCACGGTGTTGCACTAAACTAACTAATAAACTACTTAATAACATAAATAACGACAAGTCTACGAGCTAACTTAGGCTAGATAACATTTGGGGTGACCGACTCTTTACTAATGGAATTTCCAATTCCTAACATTTAATAAATTTGGTCATAAAATATAGGTGTCAAAATTGCGAAACAAAACTTAAAAAACAAGGAAGTAATTAATAAAACTTTAGTGGTGAATTTTTAAAATTATATAGAGTTAAGTGTAATATTATAAGCCTCCATGTTTTTAATAACTGGATTATAAAAAATACCCTTATACTTTATACCCTTTATACTTTATATCTTAAAAAATACAATGTATATGTTGTTTAAAATAACAACATATAAATTTACATAAGATTAAAAGTATCAATTTTTACTATATCGTTCAATAAGGACTCATTTATTTCATTTTAAAGTTTAACCTATATGGATACGCGTTTACATTTTAAATCTGATTTAAATTCTTGAAAATGGGAATATAATTATCAAATTGTAGCCGCGGGTTACTTTAATATTAAAATAAATATCTGCGATTGTACTTATAACAATAACTCATGTAATTCTTATTTATTTATATAAGGATATCTAGAAAACTATTTTTAAAAACTTTAATGAGTATACTTTAACTTTATCACGCTCATTATGTGCTATTAAACTTGCATCATGTATACAACATAATATCGATGATGAAATTTAAATAACAACATCAACATCTTTGTCATTAAATAAAATTAAATCTTGAGTTACTTATGAAATTTTTACAAATATTTTACCAAGTTCTAATGGATATTAATGCATAATGAAAACTCGTGCATAAGTATTAGTTGTACTTATATCACAATTTTCATAGACAAATTCTTATATGTGTTAATCTTGAACTAAAATGTTAAAATAAATTTGATTTATGTGTAAATTTCGATGCGTGCGAAACTTATAACTATAATTATATGCAATTACCTTTAAAGACACAATATTCAGATTAATACAAAATAATTTTTTGTCAAAACCCGTGCGTGCGCAGGTATTATATCATTATATAAACTACATATTCGATTCCCGTGGGCGAGATTAATTCGAAAGAAAAGAAAAAGAAGAAAACAAAAAGCAACCACCATTTGAGGAGAAAAAGAATAAAAATATGGTGTCCACCAACATGATGTCCGGCTAAACATCCTGCGATCACTGGCAGGATTAGGGTTTGGTCTTTTGTACTTCAATGCTTTATTTTGTTTGAACGATTTTAGAGTTGTGAACATTTGATTTTGATTTGATCTTAATGCATATTTTATGTCTTCTATTATTGTATCATTAAATTAATTTAATAGTTGGTTGTAAGGCGATATAATATTGTGGTTGTCCCGGTCGTGCCGAATCGATCCATGTGACGTATGAGACGATTGGTGCCAATACACATATTTGTGCCTAGAATTAATTATTAAATTAGTACTAGTTTTTGTCTATGAAAACTCAAGCAACCGCAATCTCTAGTAAAACAAATACACAAAATATATTGTGATCAAACCTGAACCCGAAAGTGATCGTGTTTTAATTCATAAGTTCTACACTTTCAATTTAATTGCTTGTTTTATTTTCATTTCGTAGTTTTAATTGTTTTTTATTAGTTATAGTTTTGTTAAGTTATAATTAGTAGTTAAAATCAATCTCTCTTAATCAACATAATTTACTTTTTCATAGAATCAAATAGGAATTATAGTGTTAACCATAAACTCCTCGTGGATACGATCCGTTACTTACCATATTCTAAAAGTAGGTTAATTAAGGTTATTTTGGTAGAGTCAACGAACTCGATCAAATTTTGGCGTCGTTCTTTGGAGAGTTGTTGAGCTTAACGCTTAGTTTTGTTTGATTAGTTGTTTTTTGTCTTTTAAATTATTTGAAAAACCAAAATATTTTTATTTTCTGTTTTATTTTTAATTCATGTGTTTGTTATGCTGAACTCCAGTTTTGCAGGTTTATATGGTGTATACTCATTCTATAGTATACAGCATATTTGCTTTCGATTTGAATTTTTATTCAGTTAGGGTTACATCGGCACATACACATCAATCGTATCGGACATACGGTGTATAGGCGCTCTAGTCCATCGCCATATCAAAGTTTTGTTAGATTTTATTTTATTTTATTATTTTATATTTTTTGTCTTGTATTTTATTTAAATTGTTTAGTTCTTCTTTACGTGGTCTTTAGTATTTTATTTGCAGGTTTGGAATTTTTGTATGCATATAAGGAAATCCGGACGCACATCATCACTTGCTTTTGGCCGCGAAATGAGAAGACAGCTAGAAAGAATCGTGTGTCAAAGCGCCGCGGCTATTGCATCTTCATCAGAAAAGATAGATTTGGAAGCTGCACCTTTGGACATTTTGAATGTGAAAATTCAGAGAGATCATCTGAAAGTGAAAGCGAGTCTGAAGAAGAATTGAAAACCGTGATCATGGCAAGAGGAGTTGATACTTACTATAGGCCGGTACATTCGAGGATCCATCACCAATCGTATTCGTACATGTGATAATGTTGCAACTTTTCAATTGAAACATTTAATTTTAAACATTTTACCTACATTTAGAGGGACAGCAAATGAAGAACCATATGATTTTATTTCTGAATTTTTCTCAATTACTGACACCCATGAGATAACTGGTTTTACTAAAGATGATATTAGGATACGTTTGTTTTCATATACACTTAAAGATAGAGCTAAACGTTGGTTTAATTCTCTTCCACGTCAAAGTGTTACCACTTAGGCGGATATGCAAAAACTATTTTTAGAAGAATTTTATCCAATTAGTAATACAAGTGATGTTAGAAAAAAGATTAAATCTTTTTGTCAAAAGCCAGGTGAACTTTTTCATGAGTCATTTGAGCTTTAAATGATTTATTAAGGTCATGTCCCCATCATGATATTCCTAAATGGGAACTCATGAATATATTTTATGATTGTTTGGATGCTTTAAATAGGCAATTGTTACTAGCCGCTAGTGGTAGTCTTTTCTTAACACGTTCAAGTGATGAAGAATGGACATTTTTTGGTACACTAAGCAAAGGTTTTAAAACCCAAGCTTCAGTGGATCGAAACAATAAACCATCATCAATTAATGTCATATATGAATCAAATAATTTTCAAAATGAAATAAGTGAAATGAATAAAAAAAATTGATCTACTAATCCAAAACTTCTGAAGAGGTAGTGCAAATGTGTCACATGTATCCAAAGGTTGTGTCACTTGTGGAGCAATGGGAAACTCGAGTGAATCATGCCCATCAGTAGCAAGTTATGTGGAAGAGCAAATGAATGAAGTTTATGGGAACCGTTAAAATATGACATGAACTCGAACACATACAATCCAGGATGGAGAAATCATCCAAATCTGAGATATGGGAACACTCCAAACATACTAAATCCAGGAAATCAAGTTCCATATCAAGGTCAACAACTGGTACCATATCAAGAAAATTCAGGTAATTTTAGGTTCAAAACAGGAATCAAGGAAGACATGGTGAGTTGAGCCTTGAGGAAAAGATGAAGCAACTCATGAAGGGTCAAGGTAATATGATGGAACTCTTGAGACATAATCAACAAAAGGTAGATATTAATTCTAAGTCTATTTCGGCAATTGAAATGTAGGTTGGCCAGTTAGCAGATCAAGTGCACACAAGGTTACCAGGTACACTTCCACGAACTACACAGTTGAATCCTCAACACAAGTCAAGTTCAAGTAGTTTCAATTCCACAAATGCACAAGTTAATGAGGTAACTATTTTGCGTAGTGGTAAAGTTTATGAAATAAAGTATGTAATCCTACACCTAATCCTGTCGAAGGAGTGGTAGAGGACTATGTCTCTGATGAGGAGGAAGAACATACTTTTTTAAAAAATGAATGAGAAAAAAATTCAAAAGAAACAAAAGAATCTATTCAAAATTATTTTCAAAGCTCCAAAACGACTAAAGCTGGGGAGGCGGTTGTGGATACCACACCTTATCCCTCAACTTTAGAAAACCGACCTCATTTCCTTATGGAAAGTGAGGACCACAAGCAGATGAACTTTGGGAAACTTTTAAACATGTAAAAATCAATCTTCCACTCATCGAGGCTATTAGACAAATTCCAGTTTATGCAAAATTTTTAAAAGGTTTGTGTACTCAAAAACGGCGTCACCAACTACCTAAAAAGGTCGAATTAAGTGAACAAGTGAGCGCCGTTCTATCGAGTACTCTTCCACCATAACTAAAAGACCCATGTGCCCCTTTAATTTCAATTGATATTGGAAATATAAAAATAAAAAGAGCAATACTTGATTTAGGAGCTAGTGTTAATGTATTTCCGGGAACTATTTTCGATAAACATGATTTTGGTCAATTAAAAACACGGATGTTTTTATTCAATTAGCGGATCAATCAACTAAAGTTCCTCGGGGTATGTTAATCGATGTTATAGTTAAGGTGGAAGATTTCTATTATCCAGTTGATTTCATTGTACTTGACATCGAGCTACAAACACCGATAGGCAACAAACTATTATCATTGGCCGACCATTTTAGCTACAGTTAATTCTCAAATAAACTGCAGGACTGGAGCCATAGATATATCTTTTGGTAATAGGAAGATGAGATTAAATGTTTTAATAATATGACTAACGCTCCCGTTGAAAGTGCATGCTTTATGGTGGACACTATTGATGCTTGTATCCAATCACATACTACAAGTATGTTGTTGGATGAAAATTTGGAGAAGTTTTTGTTTTCAGATGACAGGGATGATGAGCTTGTTGATGAGATTTCACTTCAAGAAATGAAAAAGTAGTTTTTATTGGCATTAGAGCAAGGACAACCACCATGGTCAGACAAGTTCAAAAACTTACCCTAAAACCTTGACTCTAACCTTAAACCATCTCTAGAAACCCACCCTCATTGAACTCAAAACATTACCATCACATCTAAAGTATGCGTTTTGGGCCCTAATGACACTTTACCGTCATCATCTCATCTAGCCTATCCACCGAACAAGAGGAAGCATTACTAAAGGTGCTTTCTACTCACAAGGTTGTTGTTGGATGGACTATAGCTGATTTAAAAGGTATAACTCAATCTATTTGCATGCATCGGATTATCACCGAACCTCAGACAAACCATCTCGAGAAACACAAAGAAGATTGAATCCAAACATGCGAGAGGTTGTTAAAAAAGAAGTTCTAAAGTGGTTGGATGCAGGAATTATCTCCCCAATTTCGGATAGTGAATGGGTAAGTCCAACTCAAACCGTACCCAAGAAAGCTGGAATCCAAATTGTTGAAGGAAAAGATGGGAAAGAGGTAGCTACACGTCCTGTTACTAGATGGAGGGTTTGAATAGACTACCGGAAGCTTAACGTGGCCACATCAAAGGACCACTTTCCACTTCCATTCATTGATCAAATCATTGAGAAACTATCTGGTCAGAAGTTTTATTGTTTTCTTGATGGTTATTCAGGTTATAATCAAATACCAATCCATCCAGAAGATCAACATAAGACAACATTTACTTGTCCTTATGGCACCTTTGCGTTTAGAAGGATGCCATTTGGATTATATTATGCTTCTGACACCTTTCAAAGGTGCATGATGAGTATCTTTTGAGATATGGCTGGAGAGTCTCTTGAGATTTTTATGGATGATTTTTCTACTTATGGTCATAGCTTTAAAGTTTGTCTCAAACAGTTAGAACTTGTTTTAAAAACATGCATAGAGAAAAACTTGGTTTTAAGTTAGGAAAAGAGTCATTTTATGGTCAATGAAGGAGTAGTACTTGGGCATGTTGTCTCCGAAAGGGATTAGAAGTCGATAATGCAAAAGTACAAATTATTTCAACTCTTGCATCCCGACAAACATTAAAGGAATTCGTTCTGTTCTAGGACATGCCGGTTTTATAGACGCTTTATCAAAGATTTTAGTCTTATTTCAAAACCTTTTTGTAATTTTCTTTTAAAGGATGCACCATTTGTATTTGATGAAGAGTGTCTTAAAGCGTTTAATATTTTGAAAAAGCTGTGGAAAACTAGAAGGGGGGTTGAATAATTTTGCCGATTAAAACTTTGTTTTAAAGTAATTAGACCGACTTATGTCAATCCATTTAGATCGTGTGTTGGATATTGATAGTTGGACATATAAACAAGTAATGCAAGAAATAAAGAGTAAAGGAATGCAAAACCACGACAGTATTTATAGTGGTTCGACTACGAGACACCTTCCTTGCCTACTTCACTCCCAAGTACCCCACTCGAGAGTTTCTAAGCACTACACAACACAAGATCCTTAATGTGGCGGAGAAGCCTTCACAATGTCGCCTACTCTTTATCCAGTAAAAGGCTAGACACCGAGTTCTTCCACGAGATAGAACCAAACCTATCACAACGTCGCCTACACTTTATCCGGTACAAGGCTAGATACCAAGTTCCATTACAAAGAAGGAACTACTACCCAACACAACTACCTAAAGGAGATACACTCCATTTTACAATACTAGAAAGGATATCAACATCCTTTAACGCAAACTACACAACTTGTACATCGAGCACCATATAGAATGTACACCTTCGACACCATTCACTAATGCCTTCAACACGACACTCTATGGAGGGAGGAAAGAACTATCAACAAGATGCACTTCAATGGTCTTAATGATGACGAAACTTAGCAACTCATGACCTTGAGCTTGCACGTCTTCATGAGGTGTTGATCTCGCCTTTAAGAGGAACCTAGAGAATCACACAAAGATAAAACTACATAGAATGATCATTTGGATCTATGGTTAGAGAGGTTAGAACATAGAGAGAAAGTATGTCTAAAAGGGATAGTGAACAAGAGAAGCGGCTCACTATTTATAGGCAAAACAAGCCCTCTTGTCCCATGGTTCGTGGATCCTCACCCGAGGATCCGGCCGGTTTTGGGATCCAGATTCTTGGGTCGGTTTAGTCCGGATTTTGGGTTGCAAACACAGTTATGGGTTATGGGTCATGGACTTTGGATCATGGATACCCAACAAGATGCAATGTACCTAGTCAATGGGTTATGGATCTTAGGTCATGGGTCATGGACTTGGGTCATGGATCATGGATAATATCCAACATGACTTCATGCATGATGTCATGCAATGAGTCATGGTTATGGATCATGCTCCATGGGTATGGGTTATGAACTTTGGTTTTACGGTCAAGATTCATTGTACCTAGTCAATGGATCATAGGTCTTGGGTCATGGGTTATGGACTTTGGTTTTACCCATCACAACATAAACAAAGTACATATACATTTTATAAGATGTAAGTAAACAATATTACTTGTAAGTGTTTTATAAAATGTCTTTGGTTTTATATAACTTATTTACTAAACATGTTTTGATGGTTTTGATATGTTTAGTAAAAGTGTGTTAGTAAACTATTTGCTCAAAGCTTTTACGTATTTTCTTTATTTCGTTAAAATGATTTTATGTTTGTTATCGACAAAACATTAGAAGATCGTAAAATATAAATAAGCGTTTTATGGTTTATTTTATTAACAATCTCCCTTTTTATTGATGACAAAACATAAGATTATTATAAGGAAAAATAAAATTCATAAAAATTGAATTGGAGTTTTACTCTCTTTTCCCCTTTTGTCGAAACAAAAGACAGTCGATAAGAAACTAACACATAGTGGAAGCGTTTTGATAAAAACTTTTGAAAAGTTAAAACAAAAAAGAAAAGAAAAAAGAAATTGAGAATGAGTTAGAAAAAGAAAAGTAAAGAGAATTATTAAGGTGAGAAGAAAGTTCTCGTCTTAGCTCCCCCTTGACGGATGCTTCCTTTTTCGAGGGCGTCAAGTAATTAGGAAGACTAAACGAGTGTATTTCAAGTATTTTTGCAATGTTTTTAACTTTGACGAAATGCTCCCCCTTGATGATTGCTCCCTTTTGATGAGGGCGTCAAGTAGTTAGGAAGCCTAAGTGAATGTATTACAAGTGTTTTGCAATGCTTTGCTTTGACGAAAAGCTCCCCTTGTTGAGGGTGTCAAAGTCTTCATGTATATTTAGAAAACCTACAAAACAAAGGTTAGAAAACAAGTATATGGTGTATTGTTTCGTGTAAATGAGCTTCAAATTAGCTCAAAAATTGGAATATGTCCACAGGTCTTAGGATCCTTCATCTGAGGATCCGTTCAGGAAAAATCTTGGGAACCGTGTACCTGCAACTTACTGGCAACAATGTAGATATGAATAGTGATGTAAATGTCCAAATGAGTTATGTATTGTTTCACCAAACATATTCACATTACTATATAGCATACAAACATGTAGTTTCATTCAATAAAACAAGAGAAATGATACACATATCTCCAAAACTAAGAAAATGATACAAACATGTATTAAAGTAAAAATTCCTAACAAATATAAGTTGCGCCTAAGACTAGAGGAAGACACCACTTGTGCTTGCATTCCTATGTTTTAGGGACGATTAGATTTTTTGACTTCATCAAAACGTTGAATAAGGTGCTAGAACATGAAACGTACTTCATCACTTACTTCATGAACTAACCCTTGGACATGTTGACAATGAAAGCAATCATTGTCATGACCAGGAAATGGTGATGGTAATAATGGAGCGGTTTGAGGTGGAAAGTTTGATGAGCAAGGTAGAGGTTCCAAAGGATGGAGGAATTTGTGGAGGTAAGTTTGATGAAGTTTGGAGGTTGTTCTACCAAGGATGAAGGTGGTGATATATGTGTTGGTGGTGGAGGTAAAGTGGTGTCTACATCCATATGGTCCAGTAGTTGAGATTGGTGATTCCTCATAATCCAAAATGAACCATTTGAGGTGAAGGAGAATAGGATACTGGTCTTTGGTGTAGTTTCAACACCAAAGTTTTGGTGAGAGGGTTGTTGTGGTACCAGTTTCTTAATCGATGAGAATGTGGGCAATGGTGGTGGATGAGAAGGCCTAGGTGGTAAGTCTTTTAAGGAGTAAAGGTTTGGGGATGAAAGAGGTGTGGTGAAAGAGATAGCTCTTGGTTCTAGAAGTGATAGTTTGGTTGCTTTAGTGGAGATAGGTGGTATGGTAGTGTTTGGCAAAGGTTGTTTTTTGGGAACAAGTCTTTTGGGAGTTGGTTTGACTGGTAAAGTTGGTTGGGAAGGAGTTCTTGTGTTTGAAGCTTTAATTGGTGATGACTCACTTGAGGAGATTTCATGAACAACACGAGCAATTTTCTTGAGAGGTCCTTTGGTTGATGAGTTTGCACTAGGTGATTTTCTCATGGTGAAATGGTAGAAGTGAGAAATGTAAAGGGAGTTTTAGCTCACGAGAATGAGTGTTTAAATGGTGATTTGGAAGCAAAACACAAGTGGTTTATAAAGGAAGAAATTAGGCAGAGTGAATTAAAGCCTAAACCATTAAAGTTCTTCAAATTGCAATGATTTGCATGCCTGAGAGTCAACTACGGTGTTGTTCTGGTCTAGAGAGTCATTTAAGACAATGTGGAGTGTTTAGATTAACAAAGAGGGTTTAAAATCATTATATCAAGTGAGATTAAGTAGTCTGTGCAGACGGTTCTCACGGATCCCTCCTTTGAGGGATCCGGCTAGTTATAATCTAGGGATCCGGCTCTCAGAAGCCAAGAAAAAGAGTGATGAGGTTCTAGCAAGGTCTAGAACCTACATATCTTGAGTGATTTAGTCTTCTCAGGTATCTTAAATGGTATGAGACTTTAAATGATCAAGAATAATGAGTGAGGGTAGCTAATGATGACTATTATGGAAAGAAATAAAGTTTTTATGAACACCAATGAGTGATCAAGGATGACACTAAGATTTTGAAGATGAAAATGATTATAGAGACGGATGGTGATCAAAGGAAAATTTAGAAAATTCCTTAATAATCACGAAATGAAAACTAGTTTTAGAGCATTTTAAGGTAAAGGTGCCTAAAATCAATTAAAATTGATAGGAATATCAAACTACGTGTTTTGAGATGTGACGAACAACGTGTAAACATTGGAGTGGAAAGATGGTGAGTTTTGAAGTAATGATAAATAAAAAACACCTTGAATGTGATCCTAAGTCATCCATGAGTAAATGTGAGATCTACTTAGCCTAAGGAAAGTTTAAGTGATCTTAATGTATCATGTTTAACTGGGCTAATAAGGTATGGAAGGTTGGATTGATGCAAGGATGCTAAAATTGTACTTCTGTCCACCCGGATCTGACGGATCCTTCATTTGAGGGACCCGGCTAGTTATAGCCAGGATCGGCATCGAGGCAGATTCCTTATGATAAGTTGCAAAATTTTGTTCCATGTGTCGAATTTTGAAACTAATGATCTTTCTGATAGCATACATGTATACAAGTAAAACATAGTAAGTATAGCATATATTTGAAATGAGAACAACCAAGTATGACTTGCATAAAGTAGATAAAGTCATGATCATACATTGTTTTAACAATCATAAAACATCCAAAATAATCATATAAAAGACATAGGGTACAAAATTTATTTTGTCAATCTCTTTACTTTTTCTTTTTTTTCGTGTCGACGAGGAAATGAGTTAGGCACTTGAACATTCCTTTTGTTTTCTTGAATTCCTCGGTTTCCTTTGGAAGAGTGGGAAGTTGTTCAAAGTAAGTCATGGGATCGAGTTGGTAATTGGAAACGTGTCGACTTCATCATCATCATTTTCGTCCGAAGAGTCCGAGAGAGGACGAGGCCATTTCCCATCATAAATCGTTTGGTGGGTCGTTTGGTGAGAGGTACCATAACATGGTTTGCGAGAAAGTGGTCATCGGTAATAGGAGTAGGTTGCATTGTACTAACATACTCAAGGAGATGAGTTAGGAGCATACCATAAGGAAGAACCATTTTGTCGGTTTTGAAAATACCTACCATTCTTTTGGCAATGTAATAGGAGAGATTGAAAGGCTTTTGGTAGATGAGATAATAGATCATTTGGACAAGACAAGCATTGGGATGGTCTTTGTTTCCAACCAAACAAATGACATTCTCTCTAATAATTTGTTCCCACTTTTTGTAAATAGAAATCATTTCAAAGAGTTCCATTTGAAAGGGATTACAATGAATGAGTTCTTTGTTGTGGTTATAACGAGATTGGTCGACTCTCTTTGTGAAGATGGTATCTCGAACAATAATGGGGATATAAAGTGGAGTGTGATAGATAGGTTTAGAGTCTAATGCGAAGGATTGACACGCAATTGACCAATCTTTGGGATACATACAAATTCCTTCACATGGTATGCGAAGGATTTGCGCGAATGTGGTGAGAGGTCATGTGATGCTTTGGTTGTTTATGACTAAAGCGATTGAAGTACTTTCATCATTGTTTGAGATAATCCTAACGCTCTTGTAGAATTCGAAGATTAAGCCGGACAAATTTGTTCATCAATTTTGAGGAGGCAATCAAAGTTGATTCTTGGAAAGACTTGAGGAATTTTGGTATTTTCAAGGAAACATTCTCAATTACGACCTTCGTGGATGAGTCGCTTTTGAAGCATTTTGAAAGTTTTGCAATCACTATTTGATAACCCTTCTTTGCCATAATATCTAGGAATGTAGTGGACGGTGTCATGATGGTCTTGTTGGGTGGATTTAGGCATGTTAGAAGAAAAATAATATTCCAATTAGGTAAAATTTGTCATGATGGGTTTATGAATTTATTTTGTATTAACAGTTTCATTTTGAAAAACCTTAATTATGTAGAACTTTTTGTATGGAAAACAATTTTGCAATGAACAATTTGCCAATTGATGATATGAAAAATTTAAACCAATTGAAAAGTTTATAACCATAAAACCCTAGGATGGATATGATGAGGAATAGGAAATATGAGTGTAATTACTTACAATGATATTTAGGATTGAGATGTGTAACATATTGGATTTCACAAACACATCATATCACAATCAAAAGAGGCATACAAGATGAGGTTTTAGAGAGAGAAAGAGTTAGAGGTTTGGGAACTTAGTGAGAGAAAATGAAAGTATTATTATGAGCTCCAACTCTCTACCTTGGGAGGTAGAGAGTATTTATAATCTTACAAATCGCCACCTACGGGTTGTGGATCGGGGCATCTGATGGGTAAAGACCGTCAGTCCTCCACGGTGTTACTTTAACTAAATACTATTAAACATTAACTAATCTACGACTACGAGCTTTAACGATTACATATACTGGTGGATCGACTCTTTAATAACCTGGATTTACTAAATCCTAACAATCTCCCTTAAGGAGGCCACCTCAAAATACATAGAATACAAACAGATATTACAATTAGATTGTTCTTGGTTTCTTGTTAATGTTCTTTGCTCAGAGCTCGTAGTCGTTGATTCTTCATTATTGCATGTTTGGATAATCAATGTAGGATATTAGTTTTCACATATACATCAAACCATAACAACAAGGTAGGCGTACAAGATGAATTCTAGAGAGAGAAAGTGGGATATTCTAGAAAGGAACTTAGTGTGAGAATGTGAAAGATTCCAAATGAACATCCAACTCTCTACCTTGGAGGTAGAGGGTATTTATAGTCTTACAAACTAATCGACCTCACATCGGCACGTGGATCAGGTATACAATGGGTAAAGACCCGTCCTTCCTCCACGGTGTTGCACTAAACTAAATAATAAACTACTTAATAACATAAATAACGACAAGTCTCTGAGCTAACTTAGGCTAGATAACATTTGGGTGTGACTCTTTTCTTATGGAATTTCCAATTCCTAACAAAAACCGTTTAAAATAATGCCACCGACGTAGCGGTTTAGTATAGATATATAATAATGCATATTCTTTTTTGTGGGCAACAAAAAACGTAAAAAGGGTTCACCTTAATCTTTTATATAATTAAGGAATTACATCATTTCGAAGTGATTTTGTCAATTCATTCTTATTGAAAAAACAATTGGGCCAATAGGAGAGCTCGATTTCGCTACGTAAGCAAAATCGTGTAATGTGATTGGTTAATAAAAGTCAAAATTAAATTGATTTTGGTCAAACTTTAATAAATTTGGTCATAAAAATATAGGTGTCAAAATTGCGGAAACAAAAACTTAAAAAACAAGGAAGTAATTAATAAAACTTTAGTGGCTGAATTTTTAAAAATTATATAGAGTTAAGTGTAATATTATAAGCCTCCATGTTTTTTAATAACTTTGGATTATAAAAAAATACCCCCTTATACTTTATACCCTTTATACTTTATATCTTAAAAAACAATGTATATGTTGTTTTAAAATAACAACATATAAATTTACATAAGATTAAAAGTATCAATTTTTTCTATATCGTTCAATAAGGACTCATTTATTTCATTTTTAAAGTTTAACCTATATGGATACGCTGTTTACATTTTAAATACTGACTAAATTAGAAAATGGAATATAATTATCAAATTGTAAGCACGGGTTACTTTAATATTAAAATAAATATACTGCGATTGACTTATAACAATAACTCATGTAATTCTTATTTATTTATATAAGGATATCTAGAAAACTATTTTTAAAAAACTTTAATGAGTATACTTTAACTTTATCAACGCTCATTATGTGCTATTAAACTTGCATCATGTGTACAACATAATATCAGTAGTGAAATTTAAATAACAACATCAACATCTTTGTCAGCTAAATAAAATTAAATCTTGAGTTACTTAACAGAAATTTTTACAAATATTTTACCAAGTTCTAATGGATATTAATGCATAATGAAAAACTCGTGCATAAGTATTAGTTGTACTTATATCACAATTTTCATAGACAAATTCTTATATGTGTTAATACTGAACTAAAATGTTAAAATAAATTTGATTTATGTGTAAATTTCGTGCGTGCACGAAACTTATAACTATAATTATATGCAATTACCTTTAAAGACACAATATTCAGTATTAATACAAAATAATTTTTTTTGTCAAAACCTCGTGCGTGCACGGGTATTATATCATTATATAAACTACATATTCGATTCCCGTGGACAGATTAATTCGAAAGAAAAGAAAAAAGAAGAAAACAAAAAGCAACCACCATTTGAGGAGAAAAAGAATAAAAAATATGGTGTCCACCAACATGATGTCCGGCTAAACATCCTGCGATCACAACCGGGATTAGGGTTTGGTCTTTTGTACTTCAATGCTTTATTTTGTTTGAACGATTTTAGAGTTGTGAACATTTGATTTTGATTTGATCTTAATGCATATTTTATGTCTTCTATTATTGTATCATTAAATTAATTTAATAGTTGGTTGTAAGACGATATAATATTGTGGTTGTCCCGGTCGTGCCGAATCGATCCATGTGACGTATGAGACGATTGGTGCCAATACACATATTTGTGCCTAGAATTAATTATTAAATTAGTACTAGTTTTTGTCTATGAAAACTCAAGCAACCGCAATCTCTAGTAAAACAAATACACAAAATATATTGTGATCAAACCTGAACCCGAAAGTGATCGTGTTTTAATTCATAAGTTCTACACTTTCAATTTAATTGCTTGTTTTATTTTCATTTTCGTAGTTTTAATTGTTTTTATTAGTTATAGTTTTTGTTAAGTTATAATTAGTAGTTAAAAATCAATCTCTCTTAATCAACATAATTTACTTTTTTCATAGAATCAAATAGGAATTATAGTGTTAACCATAAACTCCTCGTGGATACGATCCGTTACTTACCATATTCTAAAAGTAGGTTAATTAAGGTTATTTTTGGTAGAGTCAACGAACTCGATCAAATTTTGGCGTCGTTGCTGGAGAGTTGTTGAGCTTAACGCTTAGTTTTTGTTTGATTAGTTGTTTTTTTTGTCTTTTAAATTATTTGAAAAACCAAAAATATTTTTATTTTCTGTTTTATTTTTTTAATTCATGTGTTTGTTATGCTGAACTCCAGTTTTGCAGGTTTATATGGTGTATACTCATTCTATAGTATACAGCATATTTGCTTTCGATTGAATTTTTATTCAGTTAGGGTTCGTGACACGCACATACACATCAATCGTATACGGCATACGGTGTATAGGCTCTAGTCCATACGCCATATCAAAGTTTTGTTAGATTTTATTTTATTTTATTATTTTATATTTTTGTCTTGTATTTTATTTAAATTGTTTAGTTCTTCTTTACGTGGTCTTTAGTATTTTATTTGCAGGTTTGGAATTTTGTATGCATATAAGGAAATCCGGACGCACATCATCACTTGCTTTTGACGCGGAAAATGAGAAGACAGCTAGAAAGAATCGTGTGTCAAAGCGCACGGCTATTGCATCTTCATCAGAAAAGATAGATTTGGAAGCTGCACCTTTGGACATTTTTGAATGTGAAAATTCAGAGAGATCATCTGAAAGTGAAAGCGAGTCTGAAGAAGAATTGAAAACCGTGATCATGGCAAGAGGAGTTGATACTTACTATAGGCCGAGTACATTCGAGGATCCATCACCAATCGTATTCCGTACATGTGATAATGTTGCAACTTTTCAATTGAAACATTTAATTTTAAACATTTTACCTACATTTAGAGGGACAGCAAATGAAGAACCATATGATTTTATTTCTGAATTTTTCTCAATTACTGACACCCATGAGATAACTGGTTTTACTAAAGATGATATTAGGATACGTTTGTTTTCATATACACTTAAAGATAGAGCTAAACGTTGGTTTAATTCTCTTCCACGTCAAAGTGTTACCACTTAGGCGGATATGCAAAAACTATTTTTAGAAGAATTTTATCCAATTAGTAATACAAGTGATGTTAGAAAAAGATTAAATCTTTTGTCAAAAGCCAGGTGAACTTTTCATGAGTCATTTGAGCTTTAAATGATTTATTAAGGTCATGTCCCCATCATGATATTCCTAAATGGGAACTCATGAATATATTTTATGATTGTTTGGATGCTTTAAATAGGCAATTGTTACTAGCCGCTAGTGGTAGTCTTTCTTAACACGTTCAAGTGATGAAGAATGGACATTTTTGGTACACTAAGCAAAGGTTTTAAAACCCAAGCTTCAGTGGATCGAAACAATAAACCATCATCAATTAATGTCATATATGAATCAAATAATTTTCAAAATGAAATAAGTGAAATGAATAAAAAAAATTGATCTACTAATCCAAAACTTCTGAAGAGGTAGTGCAAATGTGTCACATGTATCCAAAGGTTGTGTCACTTGTGGAGCAATGGGAAACTCGAGTGAATCATGCCCATCAGTAGCAAGTTATGTGGAAGAGCAAATGAATGAAGTTTATGGGAACCGTTAAAAATATGACATGAACTCGAACACATACAATCCAGGATGGAGAAATCATCCAAATCTGAGATATGGGAACACTCCAAACATACTAAATCCAGGAAATCAAGTTCCATATCAAGGTCAACAACTGGTACCATATCAAGAAAATTCAGGTAATTTTTAGGTTCAAAACAGGAATCAAGGAAGACATGGTGAGTTGAGCCTTGAGGAAAAGATGAAGCAACTCATGAAGGGTCAAGGTAATATGATGGAACTCTTGAGACATAATCAACAAAAGGTAGATATTAATTCTAAGTCTATTTCGGCAATTGAAATGTAGGTTGGCCAGTTAGCAGATCAAGTGCACACAAGGTTACCAGGTACACTTCCACGAACTACACAGTTGAATCCTCAACACAAGTCAAGTTCAAGTAGTTTCAATTCCACAAATGCAAAAGTTAATGAGGTAACTATTTTGCGTAGTGGTAAAGTTTATGATAATAAAGTATGTAGTCCTACACCTAATCCTGTCGAAGGAGTGGTAGAGGACTATGTCTCTGATGAGGAGGAAGAACATACTTTTTTTTAAAATGAATGAGAAAAAAATTCAAAAGAAACAAAAGAATCTATTCAAAATTATTTTCAAAGCTCCAAAACGACTAAAGTTGGGGAGGCGGTTGTGGATACCACACCTTATCCCTCAACTTTAGAAAACCGACCTCATTTCCTTATGGAAAGTGAGGACCACAAGCAGATGAACTTTGGGAAACTTTTAAACATGTAAAAATCAATCTTCCACTCATCGAGGCTATTAGACAAATTCCAGTTTATGCAAAATTTTTAAAAGATTTGTGTACTCAAAAACGGCGTCACCAACTACCTAAAAAGGTCGAATTAAGTGAACAAGTGAGCGCCGTTCTATCGAGTACTCTTCCACCATAACTAAAAGACCCATGTGCCCCTTTAATTTCAATTGATATTGGAAATATAAAAATTAAAAGAGCAATACTTGATTTAGGAGCTAGTGTTAATGTATTTCCGGGAACTATTTTCGATAAACATGATTTTGGTCAATTAAAAACACGGATGTTTTTATTCAATTAGCGGATCAATCAACTAAAGTTCCTCGGGGTATGTTAATCGATGTTATAGTTAAGGTGGAAGATTTCTATTATCCAGTTGATTTCATTGTACTTGACATCGAAGCTACAAACACCGATAGGCAACAAACTATTATCATTGGCCGACCATTTTTAGCTACAGTTAATTCTCAAATAAACTGCAGGACTGGAGCCATAGATATATCTTTTGGTAATAGGAAGATGAGATTAAATGTTTTTAATAATATGACTAACGCTCCCGTTGAAAGTGCATGCTTTATGGTGGACACTATTGATGCTTGTATCCAATCACATACTACAAGTATGTTGTTGGATGAAAATTTGGAGAAGTTTTTGTTTTCAGATGACAGGGATGATGAGCTTGTTGATGAGATTTCACTTCAAGAAATGAAAAAGTAGTTTTTATTGGCATTAGAGCAAGGACAACCACCATGGTCAGACAAGTTCAAAAACTTACCCTAAAACCTTGACTCTAACCTTAAACCATCTCTAGAAAACCCACCCTCATTGAACTCAAAACATTACCATCACATCTAAAGTATGCGTTTTTGGGCCCTAATGACACTTTACCCGTCATCATCTCATCTAGCCTATCCACCGAACAAGAGGAAGCATTACTAAAGGTGCTTTCTACTCACAAGGTTGTTGTTGGATGGACTATAGCTGATTTAAAAGGTATAACTCAATCTATTTGCATGCATCGGATTATCACCGAACCTCAGACAAACCATCTCGAGAAACACAAAGAAGATTGAATCCAAACATGCGAGAGGTCGTTGTTAAAAAAGAAGTTCTAAAGTGGTTGGATGCAGGAATTATCTCCCCAATTTCGGATAGTGAATGGGTAAGTCCAACTCAAACCGTACCCAAGAAAGCTGGAATCCAAATTGTTGAAGGAAAAGATGGGAAAGAGGTAGCTACACGTCCTGTTACTAGATGGGGGTTTGAATAGACTACCGGAAGCTTAACGTGGCCACATCAAAGGACCACTTTCCACTTCCATTCATTGATCAAATCATTGAGAAACTATCTGGTCAGAAGTTTTATTGTTTTCTTGATGGTTATTCAGGTTATAATCAAATACCAATCCATCCAGAAGATCAACATAAGACAACATTTACTTGTCCTTATGGCACCTTTGCGTTTAGAAGGATGCCATTTGGATTATATTATGCTTCTGACACCTTTCAAAGGTGCATGATGAGTATCTTTTGAGATATGGCTGGAGAGTCTCTTGAGATTTTTATGGATGATTTTTCTACTTATGGTCATAGCTTTAAAGTTTGTCTCAAACAGTTAGAACTTGTTTTAAAAACATGCATAGAGAAAAACTTGGTTTTAAGTTAGGAAAAGAGTCATTTTATGGTCAATGAAGGAGTAGTACTTGGGCATGTTGTCTCCGAAAGGGGATTAGAAGTCGATAATGCAAAAGTACAAATTATTTCAACTCTTGCATCCCCGACAAACATTAAAGGAATTCGTTCTGTTCTAGGACATGCCGGTTTTTATAGACGCTTTATCAAAGATTTTAGTCTTATTTCAAAACCTTTTTGTAATTTTCTTTTAAAGGATGCACCATTTGTATTTGATGAAGAGTGTCTTAAAGCGTTTAATATTTTGAAAAAGCTGTGGAAAACTAGAAGGAGGGTTGAATAATTTTGCCGATTAAAACTTTGTTTTAAAGTAATTAGACCGACTTATGTCAATCCATTTAGATCGTGTGTTGGATATTGATAGTTGGACATATAAACAAGTAATGCAAGAAATAAAGAGTAAAGGAATGCAAAACCACGACACGAGTATTTATAGTGGTTCGACTACGAGGACACCTTCCTTGCCCTACTTCACTCCCCGAGTACCCCACTCGAGAGTTTCTAAGCACTACACAACACAAGATCCTTAATGTGGCGGAGAAGCCTTCACAATGTCGCCTACTCTTTATCCAGTACAAGGCTAGACACCGAGTTCTTCCACGAGATAGAACCAAACCTATCACAACGTCGCCTACACTTTATCCAGCATAGGCTAGATACCAAGTTCCATTACAAAGAAGGAACTACTACCCAACACAACTACCTAAAGGAGATACACTCCATTTTACAATACTAGAAAGGATATCAACATCCTTTAACGCAAACTACACAACTTGTACATCGAGCACCATATAGAATGTACACCTTGACACCATTCACTAATGCCTTCAACACGACACTCTATGGAGGAGGAAAGAACTATCAACAAGATGCACTTCAATGGTCTTAATGATGACGAAACTTAGCAACTCATGACCTTGAGCTTGACGTCTTCATGAGGTGTTGATCTCGCCTTTAAGAGGAACCTAGAGAATCACACAAAGATAAAACTACATAGAATGATCATTTGGATCTATGGTTGTAGAGGTTAGAACATAGAGAGAAAGTATGTCTAAAGGGATAGTGAACAAGAGAGAAACGGCTCACTATTTATAGGCAAAACAAGCCTCATCGTCTCATGGTTCCGTGGATCCTCACCCGAGGATCCGGCCAAGGTATTTTTGGGATCCGCCATCTTGGGTCGCTTTAGTCCGGATTTTGGGTTGCAAAACGGTTATGGGTTATGGGTCATGGACTTTGGATCATGGATACCCAACAAGATGCAATGTACCTAGTCAATGGGTTATGGATCTTAGGTCATGGGTCATGGACTTGGGTCATGGATCATGGATAATATCCAACATGACTTCATGCATGATGTCATGCAATGAGTCATGGGTTATGGATCATGCTCCATGGGTATGGGTTATGAACTTTGGTTTTTACCAGTCAAGATTCATTGTACCTAGTCAATGGATCATAGGTCTTGGGTCATGGGTTATGGACTTTGGTTTTTACCCATCACAACATAAACAAAGTACATATACATTTTTATAAGATGTAAGTAAACAATATTACTTGTAAGTGTTTTATAAAAATGTCTTTGGTTTTATATAACTTATTTACTAAACATGTTTTGATGGTTTTGATATGTTTAGTAAAAGTGTGTTAGTAAACTATTTGCTCAAAGCTTTTACGTATTTTCTTTATTTCGTTAAAATGATTTTATGTTTGTTATCGACAAAACATTAGAAGATCGTAAAATATAAATAAACGTTTTTATGGTTTATTTTTATTAACAATCTCCCCTTTTTTATTGATGACAAAACATAAGATTATTATAAGGAAAAAATAAAATTCATAAAAAATTGAATTGGAGTTTTTACTCTCTTTTCCCCCTTTTTGTCGAAACAAAAAGACCGTCGATAAGAAACTAACACATAGTGGAAAACGTTTTGATAAAAAACTTTTGAAAAGTTAAAACAAAAAAGAAAAGAAAAAAGAAATTGAGAATGAGTTAGAAAAAGAAAAGTAAAGAGAATTATTAAGGTGAGAAGAAAGTTCTCGTCTTAGCTCCCCCTTGACGGATGCTTCCTTTTTCGAGGGCGTCAAGTAATTAGGAAGACTAAACGAGTGTATTTCAAGTATTTTTGCAATGTTTTTAACTTTGACGAAATGCTCCCCCTTGATGATTGCTCCCTTTTGATGAGGGCGTCAAGTAGTTAGGAAGCCTAAGTGAATGTATTACAAGTGTTTTGCAATGCTTTGCTTTGACGAAAAGCTCCCCCTTGTTGAGGGTGTCAAAGTCTTCATGTATATTTAGAAAACCTACAAAACAAAGGTTAGAAAACAAGTATATGGTGTATTGTTTCGTGTAAATGAGCTTCAAATTAGCTCAAAAATTGGAATATGTCCACCGGTTCTGCCGGATCCTTCATCTGAGGGATCCGTTCAGGAAAAATCTTGGGAACCGTGTACCTGCAACTTACTGGCAACAATGTAGATATGAATAGTGATGTAAATGTCCAAATGAGTTATGTATTGTTTCACCAAACATATTCACATTACTATATAGCATACAAACATGTAGTTTCATTCAATAAAACAAGAGAAATGATACATATCTCCAAAACTAAGAAAATGATACAAACATGTATTAAAGTAAAATTCCTAACAAATATAAGTTGCGCCTAAGACTAGAGGAAGACACCACTGTGCTTGCATTCCTATGTTTTAGGGACGATTAGATTTTTGACTTCATCAAAACGTTGAATAAGGTGCTAGAACATGAAACGTACTTCATCACTTACTTCATGAACTAACCTTGGACATGTTGACAATGAAAGCAATCATTGTCATGACCGAGAAATGGTGATGGTAATAATGGAGCGGTTTGAGGTGGAAAGTTTGATGAGCAGGTAGAGGTTCCACAAAGGATGGAGGAATTTGTGGAGGTAAGTTCGATGAAGTCGGAGGTTGTTCTACCAAGGATGAAGGTGGTGATATATGTGTTGGTGGTGGAGGTAAAGTGGTGTCTACATCCATATGGTCCAGTAGTTGAGATTGGTGATTCCTCATAATCCAAAATGAACCATTTGAGGTGAAGGAGAATAGGATACGGTCTTTGGTGTAGTTTCAACACCAAAGTTTTGGTGAGAGGGTTGTTGTGGTACCGGCTTAATCGATGAGAATGTGGGCAATGGTGGTGGATGAGAAGGCCTAGGTGGTAAGTCTTTAAGGAGTAAAGGTTTGGGGATGAAAGAGGTGTGGTGAAAGAGATAGCTCTTGGTTCTAGAAGTGATAGTTTGGTTGCTTTAGTGGAGATAGGTGGTATGGTAGTGTTTGGCAAAGGTTGTTTTTTGGGAACAAGTCTTTTGGGAGTTGGTTTGACTGGTAAAGTTGGTTGGGAAGGAGTTCTTGTGTTTGAAGCTTTAATTGGTGATGACTCACTTGAGGAGATTTCATGAACAACACGAGCAATTTTCTTGAGAGGTCCTTTGGTTGATGAGTTTGCACTAGGTGATTTTCTCATGGTGAAATGGTAGAAGTGAGAAATGTAAAAGGGAGTTTTAGCTACTGAGAATGAGTGTTTAAATGGTGATTTGGAAGCAAAAACACAAGTGGTTTATAAAGGAAGAAATTAGGCAAGTGAATTAAAGCCTAAACCATTAAAGTTCTTCAAATTGCAATGATTTGCATGCACAAGAGTCAACTACAGTGTTGTTCTGGTCTAGAGAGTCATTTAAGACAATGTGGAGTGTTTAGATTAACAAAGAGGGTTTAAAATCATTATATCAAGTGAGATTAAGTAGTCTGCAGGCAGGTTCTCACGGATCCTCCTTTGAGGATCCGCTAGTTATAATCTAGGGATCCGCCTCGAAGCCAAGAAAAGAGTGATGAGGTTCTAGCAAGGTCTAGAACCTACATATCTTGAGTGATTTAGTCTTCTCAGGTATCTTAAATGGTATGAGACTTTAAATGATCAAGAATAATGAGTGAGGGTAGCTAATGATGACTATTATGGAAAGAAATAAAGTTTTTATGAACACCAATGAGTGATCAAGGATGACACTAAGATTTTTGAAGATGAAAAATGATTATAGAGACCAGATGGTGATCAAAGGAAAATTTAGAAAATTCCTTAATAATCACAAGAAATGAAAACTAGTTTTAGAGCATTTTAAGGTAAGGTGCCTAAAATCAATTAAAATTGATAGGAATATCAAACTACGTGTTTTGAGATGTGACGAACAACGTAAACATTGGAGTGGAAAGATGGTGAGTTTTGAAGTAATGATAAATAAAAACACCTTGAATGTGATCCTAAGTCATCCATGAGTAAATGTGAGATCTACTTAGCCTAAGGAAAGTTTAAGTGATCTTAATGTATCATGTTTAACTGGGCTAATAAGGTATGGAAGGTTGGATTGATGCAAGGATGCTAAAATTGTACTTCTGTCCACCCGGATCTGACGGATCCTTCATTTGAGGGACCCGGCTAGTTATAGCCCAGGGATCTGGCATCTGAGACAGATTCCTTAACAGTAAGTTTGCAAAATTTTGTTCCATGTGTCGAATTTTGAAACTAATGATCTTTACAGTAAGCATACATGTATACAAGTAAAACATAGTAAGTATAGCATATATTTGAAATGAGAACAACCAAGTATGACTTGCATAAAGTAGATAAAGTCATGATCATACATTGTTTTAACAATCATAAAACATCCAAAATAATCATATAAAAGACATAGGGTACAAAATTTATTTTGTCAATCTCTTTACTTTTTCTTTTTTTTTCGTGTCGATGAGGAAATGAGTTAGGCACTTGAACATTCCTTTTGTTTTCTTGAATTCCTCGGTTTCCTTTGGAAGAGTGGGAAGTTGTTCAAAGTAAGTCATGGGATCGAGTTGGTAATTGGAAACGTGTCGACTTCATCATCATCATTTTCGTCCGAAGAGTCCGAGAGAGGACGAGGCCATTTCCCATCATAAATCGTTTGGTGGGTCGTTTCAGAGAGGTACCATAACATGGTTTCATGAAAGTGGTCATCGGTAATAGGAGTAGGTTGCATTGTACTAACATACTCAAGGAGATGAGTTAGGAGCATACCATAAGGAAGAACCATTTTGTCGGTTTTGAAAATACCTACCATTCTTTTGGCAATGTAATAGGAGAGATTGAAAGGCTTTTGGTAGATGAGATAATAGATCATTTGGACAAGACAAGCATTGGGATGGTCTTTGTTTCCAACCAAACAAATGACATTCTCTCTAATAATTTGTTCCCACTTTTTGTAAATAGAAATCATTTCAAAGAGTTCCATTTGAAAGGGATTACAATGAATGAGTTCTTTGTTGTGGTTATAACGAGATTGGTCGACTCTCTTTGTGAAGATGGTATCTCGAACAATAATGGGATATAAAGTGGAGTGTGATAGATAGGTTTAGAGTCTAATGCGAAGGATTGACACGCAATTGACCAATCTTTGGGATACATACAAATTCCTTCACATGGTATGCGAAGGATTTGCGCGAATGTGGTGAGAGGTCATGTGATGCTTTGGTTGTTTATGACTAAAGCGATTGAAGTACTTTCATCATTGTTTCAGATAATCCTAACGCTCTTGTAGAATTCGAAGATTAAGCCGGACAAATTTGTTCATCAATTTTGAGGAGGCAATCAAAGTTGATTGCGGAAAAGACTTGAGGAATTTTGGTATTTTCAAGGAAACATTCCTCAATTACACGACCTTCGTGGATGAGTCGTTTTTGAAGCATTTTGAAAGTTTTGCAATCACTATTTGATAACCCTTCTTTGCCATAATATCTAGGAATGTAGTGGACGGTGTCATGATGGTCTTGTTGGGTGGATTTAGGCATGTTAGAAGAAAAATAATATTCCAATTAGGTAAAATTTGTCATGATGGGTTTATGAATTTATTTTGTATTAACAGTTTCATTTTGAAAAACCTTAATTATGTAGAACTTTTTGTATGGAAAACAATTTTGCAATGAACAATTTGCCAATTGATGATATGAAAATTTAATGTAGGATATTAGTTTTCACATACACATCAAACCATAACACAAAGTAGCATATAGATGGAATTCTAGAGAGAAAGTTAGAGGTTTAGGAACTTAGTGAGAGAAAGTGAAAGATATTATTATGAGTTCCAACTCTACCTTGGAAGGTAGAGAGTATTTATAGTCTTACATAAATCGCCACACATCGGGCGTGGATCGTGCATACAGCTGGGTAAAGACCCGTCTGTCCTCCACGGTGTTACTTAACTAAATACTACTTAACTTAAAAGAACTACGACTACGAGCTTAACGATTACATATACTGAGGTGACCGACTTTAATACCGGAATTTCTAATTCCTAACAATCTCCCTATGGAGGTCACCTCAATCATGTACCAAAATTACATTGAATACAAATAGATAATACATTAACAATTGATCTTGCATTCTTGATGTAGTCCTTTGCTCCTAAGCTCGTAGTCATTGATTCTTCACATTGCATGTTTGGTTACTCCAAGTGGAGGTCTTTACCGATCCACGTGATAATAATTTTGAGCCATCTTTGAGATCATCACCTATCAAAAATCTCGAGACATCCTTTGTGGTGTTGGTATTATGTGATGTTGTGACTTTAGGACCGACATGCTCACATTCGGATCATGATATCTTCTCATCGAGTAGCGGAAGCTTTTGTTGAATCATGATATTGGCAGCAGCAGAAAGCGTAAGCATGGAGTGAAAATATCGAGTCATTGATGCACTAATCATGATTTCTTTTGAGATGAATGTGTTAAGTGAGCATGCGGCTATGGATTGACCGCTTCATTTCGATCACCGCAAACGCCGGGTGTACCGCATACAACAGCTAGTTAATAAATCGCACGAAAGTGTCTTTGATCACTTTCGCTGAATCGAGGTACACGCCCACGGTTCCCCGCTGATCAAGACATGTACCGCCCGTGATCGTATAATTCAAGAATTTCCTTGATGTGGTTTCGCAATGCTTCTAGCTGTTCTCAAACCGAACATCTCAAAGAAGACAACACGGAGTGAGTGAACCAAATAATTTTAAGTCCACCGATTGATGAAAAGAGATTTGAAAACAATCGTATTGCTCAATAGAAATTGTTTTGCAATACAACGAAGGTTTTATTGAAAATCAATTATCAATCATAAAACACCTTTGGTTTGAAAATGAGTACACGGTCGATGTGCTAAAGAAAAGAGTTTTAAGCACAACGACCGGTTTTTCAAAGGTATCCGTCAATCCATAACTCGAACCGTGATTGATTCAAGAGATTGAATCGCCCCATTGTTTCTCGCTCGCTTGTCACATGGTTGATCTATATAATAGATCTCACATGCCACCTACCAGAGCTTGTTTGATGTTGGCTCGTAAGGCTTTCCATCTTCATTGTGAATATGTATACACATCACTCGGATGTTCCGCAATACCACAAGGATAATGCGAGGACTCAAGATATAATCTCTTTCCACATTGTGTGAAAAGAGAGTCTTCATTGAAAGTGTCCTAATGAGATTTATTGATGATCTCGTGGCTCTAGACTCAATTTGTGCATATTTGGATCCCGTGCATCGAGACTAGGAGAGGGTCTCCTTCTTCAATATCAACCATCTCTAAGAGAAAGTCGATAGATAATGTCGGTTCCCGTGAGAATGAAACAAGTCCTTTAAGAGGAACTTGAGTGGTTTGGAAAGTTGAAGTGCAAGGCCACCGGGTCCATGACGCCTTGTCTTCAATACCGATGTTACCATCAAGAGTATATGAATTGAACCCGTTTCGCCTCTAAGGTTGAATAAATGGAGGCTATTTGTTTTCACCCTTTCTCATTCAATTCTTTTTAATTCTTCAACCCTTCAAGGCTTACCGAGACTTCATAGCTAGAACCTTGTTGGGTTTATTCCAAGACTAGCTCGCCTTAGTCCGCACTCTTCCCATATCTCACTTTTCTCCTTTTATCATCATACCTAAGGACTTCTACACTAACTAGTGGATTGTCCTCGGTAGATCCCTCCGGCTCGCGGATCATGGGAACACATACCTAACCTTATCATCCTTATATCACCGCATATAAAGTAAAGTTGGTCGGTCAATTTGGTATTGTTCATCCGCCATTGGAACCAATTGAAAACCATTTGAAAATCAATTCGTATACTTGTGATATATTATCAAAGCATTTTGTACCGAATTGTTTTTGATATTTTAGAACGAGAACTCCCTCAACATGTGCATCAAGTATTTGAAAATGTTTTGCACACGGAGGCAAGAGAAAGAATTAACTTTGATTACCATTTTCTAAAGATATCAACATCACTTCCCACATCAAATCAAGTAGATATAGCATTTTCGGAAGGATGAGGTTTCCATAATTTGCTCCCCTCAATATGTGCCTCGAGGTTTGAAAAGAGTTTTGCACATACTAGAGGAACCCGCACATTGAGATAAGTTGATCACATTTCAAATCATAGGTTTAAGATAGATGCTCCCCTCAACATGTGCATGGAAAATTTGAAATCGTTTGTCACATGTGGGAAGGACAGCATGTACATCCTTATAAAACCATTTACCGAATTATCGCTTAAACCAATTTAAATCACACATTCTCCCCGATCACAATTATCAAATCATTTGAGATTTGTGATCTCTTATAGATTTAAATTGATTTTGAAAGCTTTTAAGGAGAATTGTGACTTGATTATGAAAGCGTTTTAATCGATAAGGATCGGATTTTAAGACTTTAAACTCCATTGATAAAACATGCATGTATATCTTTTGAAAACAATTTAATGCCAAATAACTTTTTAATTTAATTGAAATCATTCTCCCTCAATCAATGACATAGGTTGTTGATTGAGAGATAGAGATTTTGACAAATAAGTCCCGATGATTATCAAAATAGAGACCGAGTTATTTTTCAAAGCATTTGGTTTTCAACAGATAAATGTTTATAGAATCGAGCATGGAATTTGAAAACATGGTAAAACATGGCTCGTTTTTTTCTTTTAAAACCGGTTATTGCTCGAAAATGACAATAAACCATTGTTTTCTTTCTCCCAAAAATATATATATATATATTTTTTTTTTTTTTTTTTTTTTTGAATTGAACAACATCTAAAGTCCCGTGTCATTCTTTGAATGACAAAGACAAAGACCGTAGATATTATCGAACCCGAAAAACATGACAAATGACATATATTTTTGAATATATTTTCAATTTTTATATATATTTTTTATGGATTTTGAAAGTTTTATATTTTTTATAATTATTTGATTTTGAAGGTTTTATAATTTTGTATTTTGTTTTTCAAATAAATATTTACAAGAGATAGATGAAGATAGACCTTTACTCCTCGCCTTCCTCCTCAAGACGCTTGAGAGTTTTCGTTGAAGGCTTTTCAAGCCAAGACGTGGAAGAATAAACTCAAAACGCTCTCTTGAAGAGCTTTGGTGAAGATGTCTCGCTAACCGATATTCGCACCTCACAAAATAGAGTTCCACCACACCTTTTTCCACTTGTTCCCCGATGAAATGATGTCGAATGTCGATATGCTTTGCTCTTGAGTGTTGAACGTTGTTGCATGAGAGAGCAATAGCACTTTTATTATCACAAGACAGGGATTTTGTTGAATTCAAAGCCATAGTCGATAATCGAGATCTCATCCATAAGATTTGAGCACAACAGATGACATGGCTATGTATTCCGCCTCAGAGGAAATAGAAGTACTCATTTGCTTCTTTGAAGACCACCACAAGCTTATCACCCAAAACCGAGCACCTCCCGACGCATTTCGACGCAGTATCTTGACAACTCGCATGATCAAGATTCGTGATAGGCCGTTAGAGACATACCGGTGTCCTTCGGTACCAAAGACCCATATTGATGGTTCCTTGAGATACCGAAGACCCGCTTAATCGCTTCAAGGTGCTTTTTAGTAGGCTTAGCTCGGTATCTAGCACACATGCAAACAAATGAACAAGATGTCCGGTCTACTAGCAAGTGAGATACATCGTGATCCAATCATACTACGATATTTCGCTTGGTCAATCATGATCCCCGAGTGGTCCTCATCTAGTTTGGTTCGGTCAATCATGGGGTGTCAACAGGTCACTTGAATCAAATCCAAATTTCTTTAAGATCTCTCGCTGTATATTTAGATTGATTTATGAAAATGCCTCCGGACTTTGTGAAATTTGTAATCCCAAGAAAATGACATTTGTCCCATCATTGACATTTGAAATTTAGAACTCATTTCATTTGAAAACGATCACATTCCATTGGGTCCGCCGAGGCAAAAATAATATCATCAACATAAATTTGAACATGAATTAAATGTTTGCTCGACTTCCGGTGAACAATGTAGGATCAATCGCCTTTGATGAATCCGTTGATAGAAGAAACTTTGACAAATGTATCATACCATGCCCTCGAGCTTGCTTTAAACCGTAAAGAGCCTTCTTCAAACGATAAACGTGAGTAGGATGCTCTTGATTCACAAATCCTTCAGTTACCGACGAGACGACTTCTTTAAGATCTCCGCTCGTAAATGCCGCCTTTACATCCATCCGATATACTACCATGTTCTTACTAGCAAGATTAGCCGTAAAGATTTCGATTGCCTCGATTCGAGCAACCGGAGCAAAAGATTCTTCAAAGTCTATACCTCCTCTTGACGATATCCTTTAGCAACTAATCGAGCCTTGTTCTTCAACACATCACCATGCTCATCAAGTTTTACTTTGAAGATCCATTTGAGAGCTATAATCATAGCACGCCTCGAGAGTGTACTAACTCCCATACATCAAGACGATCAAACTCATGAATTTCATCTTGCATGGCATTGAACCAACTATCTTCATTCATGGCGCTTTAACATCTTTTGGTTCGATCTTAGATAGTACGGAGTTGAAGAAGCACCATAAGGCATCGGTTGCGAGTTGTTTCCGGTTGATACAGACGAGAGGGATTTCCAATGATGTTGTCTAAGGGGTGATCGTGAGTCCATTTTCCGAGGTGTTCATGTGGCGCTTGTTGAGGAACCGAGGTAGCCGAGTCGATGTCTCCTCAAGAAGATGGTTCGATGATGATTCAGAGTAGCAAATATGTTTTCAAATGGAGCATCTTCAGAGTCGCAAAGGGATTAACTTCATCATTGATGCCGTAAACATTTCCATGATGTACATTTGAAGAATGATGATTTGTTGATGAGATCAAGGATCGCAGCAGTGCTTCTTGACTTAAAGATATTGAGACCGAGGGATTGACTTCATTCATCGGAATATAAGCATCCTCTCGTTGTAGGAATCAAGACCTCATTAGTAATTGAATCATACAGCTCATCAAACATAGGATCAAACAATTTCTTTACATCATCTTCGATGGAGGTACATATGGAGTTTCTTGAGAGGAGTTTGGAACAAGGGATGAACCAATGGGACTGCTTTTGAAGTGCGGGTCCCGAATGGAGTGTCCAGAGCCATTTGACCGGTCACCATCAAACGAACGTGAATTGTTTCCATGATATTTCGGTTCTTTTGTTGTAGATTCGTATCCCTTTTGTTTGGTGCATATCCTACAAATACTCCAATGTCGCCTTTAGCCCTAAGTTTGCCCAAGTCTTGACCTCATTAGTTGGATAGCACAAGGCACCAAACACACGAAGGAAAGATAGATTAGGTTTTCGTTGTGGACAAGTTCATATGGAGTTTTTCCATGAATAGTGTGAATCGTGGAACGATTTTTGTGTAGCATGCAAGGGCAATTGCTTCACCCCGTAGAAACATTGGAACCTTTGAGTAGATCAAGATTGTTCTAGCGGCTTCAACAAGAGTACGATTTCGCCTTTCAACTACACCGCTCGCTGAGGGGTTCGTGGAACACTTCTTTGATGGTCGATTCCAACGCTTTCATAGAATTCACTAAGTTGTTTGTTGACAAACCCGCCCATTGTCTGCTCGATAATTCGACGCTTTGTTTAGTCGAACTCGCAATGCTTGATGAGTTTGATGATGATATCGAGTTTCATCCTTTGTCCTTAAGAACTTGACCTGTGAATCTAGAGTAATCATCAACCACAACTAACACATATTTCTTTCCAAAGATATTCTCGCACCCTCATTGGTCCACATAAATCCATATGAATCATATGAAGAACTTCGTGATGAGTTAGTAGGTTTGGGTTTATGGGCATACTTCTTGCTTTTTCCCAATTGACATGTCGAACAAAGATGATCCTTTTCATACTTTAGTCTAGGTAAACCTACAACTAAGTCCTTTCTCGAAAGATCGCTGATGGTGCCAAGTTCAAGTGATTGAGACGACGATGCCATAACCATGACTTTGTTTTTGAAGCCTTAGATAACAAGCGATTGGAGAGGCCCTCATCATGTCATCGATAGAGATGGTGTAAAGATTTGAGCCACGAGTTCCTTTTAACAGCTCCTTACCATTAAGATCTCGACAAAGGTGTATGTTTTTCAAGGCTACTTCTAGATCGTAATCACGAATTGACCAACAGAGAATGATTATGACCTAAACCTTCCACATAGTACACTCTAGAGATGACACTATCACCAACAACATAATCTCCATAACCCATAATAGCACCGAAATGATCATTACCAAATCTAATATCCCGATGAATTTGCTCACGGTTCATGAGTCGTGACCGTCTCCAAATATATGCTTGGAACAACTGAGTCCGTGTACCACGTAACGATTTGAACGATCCGCAGCTGAACATGCATAAGAATGGATAATCGATAATTGGGATCCCCATGCAAGAATGGGTTCCATTTGGTTAGTTACAATGGTTGGAACACCCACATCGTAAATAGAAGCATTCATATCGTAAAGTGAGGCAATGGAATCATTGTGAATAGATGCAAGATTAGTGTCTCAGATAGCCCTGCTCACAGTGTGATCACTTCTTAAAGGAATAGTTCTACCAAGAGGCATCCATTTTCTAGTGTGCATTATCTCGATTAGTCTTATGACCAATGTGTATCCAATAGAAGCCTATTTTATCGAATGTTCTTCCCGTGGGTTTCCACTGTTTTCTAACTTTCTTTCGCTTTTGCCTTTTAGCCTTCTTAGCATGAATTTTAGCATTAACAATATTAATCGGACAATTAACATCATTAGCGTAACATTAACACCACATTCATGATTAGAAATGTAATTCAAAGCACATCAAGACAAGGTTTGCAAATAGTATCGAATTCAATTAATTACAAGACGCCTATGGCTAATACTAGAATCAACACGATTCGCTTTATTCGATTCAAACTTAAAGTTCCTAGATTGTTCTTCACTCTTTTCCAAAGGCACATTCTTAGCTCATGAGGTCCTATCATTCCTTGTATTGTCTTGAGACTTTGACCGCTCCCTTTAATGTCACCGACATTACCTCTGTAGAGGAATGGGAACATTAGTTGGTTTTACAACTCTTTGCATCACCGCTTAGAAGTGCCGATCCGAACTACATGCAGTGCACTAAGGTTCACTTTCTTAAGACTAGAGGTACTGAGATTAGTACTCCTAGAAGGCACACTTGAGTTCTCTTTCTTAGCATTAACAGATCTAGAATCTGAACTACTCATGGGCACACTACGGTTCACATTCAAAACATTGGGAATCGAGTGCAAATCATACTTGGCATTAGGCATCGAACATGGAATCAAAGGGTTAACTCTCTCACCTAATGTCTTTGGGCATATTGTGATCAAGCATTCTAAGATTTCTTGAGATCGTTTGGCATATAAGCATGCATGTCCAATTGCATTATCATGAGGTTTTCTAGCTTATCTTCTTCAACAATCTCACGCAGCATTCTAAGCAATCCTTAAGAGATGAGAAATATGTCCGAATAGCTAGTTTGTTGTTCCTTAGATGAGGAGGGACATATGTCATGATAAAGCATGTTTATTACAAGAGTGAACCTTTGATACAACATTCTCCCATTGGTCATTGGCATTTTCCTTTTACCCGACTCTTCGATTCTCAATTTCTTTTGCAATGACGCTATTTGATCGTTATTTTTGTTACGAGTGACTTTAATTGATTCAAATAACTCATTGAAATGACGTTAACCTTTTCATTTTCTTCTAGAAAACTTTCATTTTCCTTTGTAAAGCATTTACTAAGTTTTGAAGATGAAACGCTTGAGAATTTCGAGAATCTAAAGGAGGAGGCATTTGGGAGCCCGCCATATTGTTCGCTTGACCCTTTAATTGAGAGATTTGGGCTTTCAACTTTCTCGATCGTGTTGCACCGAGCTTGAATTTGTTCATCACGCTTGTTAATTTGAAAACTCGCATCAAACTCGAGCATCCAAGATGTCTTGACATTTGAGGTTTTGACATTTTCTTTAAGATGTTGATATTTTAGTTGTAAATTAAAATGCTCAACTTCTAGTTTAGAAAATGTTTAACGAAATTGTCGTGATCATCCAGCTCAATTTTCTCGCTTAGTTTAGAATTAGTTTTTCAAGCTCAATGACACGATCATGGAGACTTTCAGTACACAGATAGTTCATGAAATTTGGAAGCATTAATAGAGCAATTTGAAGCGTTGAAAACACATCTTGAGCAACACATTCAAGAATGAGATTCTCATTTAATGTATGCAAGTTCTTTCTCTCAATCTCATTATATTTCAAAGGCACGCCATAGTCACTAACTTCAACAACCATTGCATCAAATTCCTTTTCCATTCCCTTAATATCGCTTTCTACCCCTTTTAAGACTCTCAAAGTGATCTTTAGAAGTTTAAAGAAGGGCATGACCTCGCTTAAATAACATTCTTTCATTTGTTCAAAACCCTTTCTCCTTCGCTATACCAGTGGGTGTGATCCTTTTCTTGCAAGTTTTCTCAAAATCAACAAATAGTTGAAATATAACGATTGGCTAATTAATGTCTTGCTTTTAGTGGCAATTGTTCTAGGTACAAGATGCATTGGTGTATTAGGAGGATACACAATGCTTCTAGGCATTTTCCAAAGGGAGGGTTTGTTTCAACAATATTTTCCGCTTCGCTTATCTAAATCCTTTTTCCGTAAGACTTGTTCGGAGTCAACAATGTCTCGAGGCTTAAACTTGTTCAAGGAAATCCAGCTTTTCCTTCTTGTAATCATGAGGAGTGATAATTATGTTTTTCTTTGCATTTGGGATCATTTTGTTTCTTATTCATCTTTTCCCTAGTGATTTCATTTGATTTCTTATCTTCCTCAAGGCACTCAACGCAACTAGGTTTTCGCTTAGGCTTAAGGATTTCATTACCATCATAAAGCACCTTATGAGCATTTCTAGCCTTTTAATTACCTCCGATTTGGTTCCTCAACAAGGGAATGCTATGCTTATCGCTTAAGACTCGATGTTTGGTGACCATGTGAGCAAATCAATGGTGTTTCCTTGTATGTACAACTTGTTTTCAAGTTTGTTTTTCAAAGTTTTCGATTAGAAAATCTCTCAAGAGTTTTGATTCCTTTGCATTAAATTCTTGCTTAAGCATTTTCACATTTTCTTGAAGTTCTTGTTTTTGCTTAATGCTTTTAGAAAGTTTTTCTTGCAAGGAATGTAATTTTGTTTCAATACTTCTTCTCTAAACTTACTTTTTCTAATTATCGTACTCACTTGGTCATCCATTTCCGCTCACGAGTGGTCAACTCAAATTTTGCACGTTGTTCATAAATAGCAACACGCTCCTTATAGGCATTTAGTTCGTAAATTACGGAATCATCAGAGCACATGCAAGGTATTCATCAAAGACATAGTCATTGTTGATCGCAGAAGATGCATCACTTGGTACAACTTCACTTTCACTTTGTTTCACGATTGATCGTATGGGACAATATTGTTATTACCCATATTTTCAACATTTGATTCAAAAGTTTCATTGATTGTACTTTGTCATGCATCCGCTGCACATCAAGATCATCGATAGTTTTAATACCTCCGAGATGAGTTTGTCCTTGGATGGGCCACCTTGTGGTGAAGAAGAGATCTTGGGAGAAACCATTGGAGAAATGCTAGCCATAAAATTGTGTGTGCAGAGGTCCATCATCTACATCGAGTCGATGCATCACAACAACGACTTGAAAGGCATTCGATGATTGTGACCTATCTCCGAATAGGTCGCTCATCCACATCTCGCATCATAGGTCTTGGCATTACCCTCAAGAAGAAACAAGAATTCCTCTTCATCCAAAGCAAGACCATTGTCCCGAGCTTGTGCCAAGAAGATCTTATCTCTCAAGTAATCAAGATTCGTGGACGCTTTGAGATGTGCGCCTTGCAATGTGTCCTTCACCACCACAGCTTATAACATTTGATTGGCTTAGCTTGACCTTGGTTACCATTTCTTCCTCGATTCGTTGCCAACATAACCTCTCCCAGCCCACCTCTTCCTTGATCATACTGCCTTTCCGAATCGGTTGCACCACGATCCTTCCATCTTTAACAAAGGGCTTGATTGTGTGGGTTAGATGCGCTCGAGGTTGTTGTTGGTTTGTGGGAGAGAATTCATGTTTTGACTAATGAGAAGAGCTAGTTGATTAATGAAGTTACCCACGTGAGCATCAAGATCGCCTTGTTTGAACATAGGATCGTGAATGAGTTTGTGATTACCATTACCCAAGGGTATGACTTGTGATGCTTTGGTCGTGATTCCGATGTTTGAGTAGAAAGTTGTTGAGTCATTAGCCGAGCTTGTCTCTCCTCGGTTGGTTTTGAACCGATTGAGAATCAATTTTTCAAACATAGCATGTCTCTCATTCTCAAGGAGGAAGGCATAGAGTTGCTCATAGTTTGTATTCTTCAATCCTTTAGTGAGCTTCACAATGTGACAAACTTGTGCCATTCGGGATTCATGTTGTTCACAAATTTTGAGTTCAAATTAATGTTAGGCATAGTCATTCGATGTTCCTCATGTCATTCACTAACTTATGAAATCTCACATAGTACTCATAGACATTCTCATCCGGTTTCATCTTGAAGTGCTCAAATTGGCCATAGAGTGGGATTCTCTGCCTTCCATAGTTAATTCAACCCGAGAGAAGCATCTTAACGTTATCCCAAACCGCCTTTGCATCGTTGTTATGATTGATCGCCTTGTAGATGTCTTTAGGAAGACCTTGAAGAACAATGTTCAAGCCCCGATATCTCGATCGAATCTCTTTTTCTCCTTATCATCAAGCTCATCATACATCTTAGGTCCGTCCATTCCGTAAACAGAGTACCATCTTCATTAGTATCAAGTATGTCTCTAGTCGCCTCAACTCGATATGGTCCTTCATCAATGGATTTGAGAATGTTGACACCATTTTCCTTTCCAAGGCAATACAACTGATTCGCTGAGCCCAAGAATCGTAGTCGGCCTGCAAGCATGGGTGGATTTAGTATCCGAGCCAGCCAGCTTGTACATCCTCGCAACAAAGTGGAGATGATAGTAGGGACGTTGGTAGACATGTTAACAGATTATACGGATTTTATAACTCTATGATTAAACCGGAAATAGATTCTTTCACGGATTTTACTAAATCAAGAGAAAACCGTAAACAATCACTCAAGTCGCTAGAAGATAATGCACTAAGTCGCTAGAAGATAATGCACTAAGTCGCTAGAAGATAATGCACTAAGTCGCTAACCCTTAATTCGCTACACCACTAAGTCGCTAGAGTCCCAAGTCGCTAGACAAGAAGCAAGTCGCTAAGTAGTAACTCGCTAAGCCTCAAGTCGCTAGCAAAATTTTGGCAAGAATTGCCACTCAAGTCGCTAGATATACAAGTCGCTAAAGAGCAACTCGCATGCACCAAGTCGCTACCACTGTCGCTACCCGTAGTGGAGAGTCCACTACTTGTACCGTTAATCGCTAGGTCTAAGTCGCTAGCTCCAAAGTCAGAACTCGCTACAAAATTGTGAAGCAAGTCGCTACGAAGAAATAAACCAGATATCAAGTCGCTAGCTAGAAAACCACATAAACATCACTTTTAATCCAAAACAACCCAACCAAGATGATTCAAGCTACCAAATGAAAACCTAAACACTTGTGATGATTCTAAACATAAAAGTACTAACAAAATCCAAGCTTTAACACAAGAAATCAACCAAATGATGCAAAACCACTAAACTTTTTCAAACTCAAAACCACCTAAAACCACTAGAAATCCAAAGATGTGCAAGATATGATCTAACCATGGCTCTTGATACCAATTGTAGGATATTAGTTTTCACATACACATCAAACCATAACACAAAGTAGCATATAGATGGAATTCTAGAGAGAAAGTTAGAGGTTTAGGAACTTAGTGAGAGAAAGTGAAAGATATTATTATGAGCTCCAACTCTACCTTGGAAGGTAGAGAGTATTTATAGTCTTACATAAATCGCCACACATCGGGTCGTGGATCGTGCATACATGGGTAAAGACCCGTCTGTCCTCCACGGTGTTACTTAACTAAATACTACTTAACTTAAAAGAACTACGACTACGAGCTTAACGATTACATATACTTGAGGTGACCGACTCTTTAATACCGGAATTTCTAATTCCTAACAGTAAATACAAGACTTAAAGTGTCGGTCACCTTAACTATGTATGCTCGTTAGAAAGCTCGTAGTCATAGTAAGTCCATGATAGTATTTAGTTTACTTTGTAACACCGTGGAGGAAGGATGGGTCTTTACCACTTGTGATGCCCGATCCATGCCTTAAAGAGGCGCCTCATGTTTGTACTTATAAATACCCTTTGCCTCCAAGGCAAAGGGTTGGAGCTTCATAATACATTTTCTTTGTCTCTATAAAGTTTCCATCCTCTCCCACTTTCTCTCTCTAAACCTTATCTCTTTACGCCTATCTTGTGATAAACCAAGATCCTACAAATGGTATCAAGAGCCATGGTTTCATCATCCATCTCTCATGTTCTTGGTTTGATAGTTATTCTTGGGTTAAGGTTTGGTTTATACGCGTAAAGTGGTAGTCTCGTATACGGTATTTTTGAATCCTTAAAGCTTTAAAATTTACACTTTTTAATCCAAGATTCTTGTGGGTTAAGGTTTATTGAGTGCTTAAATTTCAGTTTCTTGCAAAAAGGTTCAAACTTTACAAGTTTTTCTTGGTTTTTAAGAGTGTTTGGATACGTGTGTACGGACTTACGCGTAAGAGAGATTCGTGGTTTTGATCCTCAAGCTTTGTTGTTTTGATGTTTTTAAGGTTGTATCATCATTATAATCTGGTTTACTAAACGGTTTTGATCATAAAAACGTGTTTGGCAAAATTTGTACTTCCTACGCATATGAAAACCCTAGTTCTACGCTGTAGTCAATCCCACACGTAAAAGTGTTTTTCACGAGATCTTCATTTCGGTGGTTACCGATGTTCTTCTTGCTTGGATAATCTCGAAAACACTTCAACTTTGGATATCTCGCATCGTGAAGTGTAAGAGATTTTGTGGTAAACCCTAATTTTACGCATAAGCATAAAACTTACGCGTAAAAATTCTTACGATAAGCCTTTTCACGCATAAGTTGTTTTTACGATAAGGAAACTTACGATAAGGTTCTTACGCCTAAGCTTTGGTTTACGACAAACTTAAGCCTTTACCCTAAAACTCTCACGTAATCTCTGACACGCGAAGCTCTCGCTCACGCCGAAGTAGTTTGTGTCTACGCCGTAAGTTTGTTGTTACGCCTAAGTCGACACGCGTAAAATTGTCGCTCAGACATAAGTGTATAAGTTTTACGGTTTCTCTCTTGATTTTGTAAAATCCCGTGAAAGAATCTATTTCCTGCTAAGTTAAAGATTTGTAAAACCCGTAGAATTTAAACATGTCTTCGCTGTCGATGATGTGCAAGCTGCAGGATCGATACTCGTCCTCCCATGCTTGATAGAACCGACTATGAATCTTGGTCACAAAGAATCAGTCAGATCGCTAGGAAAGGAGAATGGGGTTAACATCCTTAAGTCAATTGATGAAGGACCTTATCGGGTTGAGACCACAAGAGACATAATTGATACCGTAGCAGATGGTACAATGATCTTTGGATTAGATGGATCAAAGACATATGATGAGTCGAGTGATAAGGAGAAAAGAGATTTGATGTCGACATCGGGGCTTCTAACATCATACTGTGGTCTTCCAAAAGATATCTACAAGTCGATCAATCACAACATAGAAGCCAAGGCGGTTTGGGATAATGTCAAGATGCTTCTCTGTTCGAATTGACTATAGAAGATAGAGAATCACAACAGTATGATGAATTCGAGCACTTTAAGATGAAACCCAGAAAGTGTCTATGAATATTATGTGAGATTCCACAAGTCGGTGAATGATATGAGGAATATCAAGATGACTATGCCAAACATTCACCGAACTCAAAATTTGTAAACAACATGAATCCCGAATGGCACAAGTTTGTCAATTCGTGAAGCTTACCAAAGGACTAAAGAACACCAACTATGAGCAATTGTATGCCTTCCTTCTTCGTAATGAGAAACATGCTATGTTTGAAAAAGGATTCTTGAACGCTCAAATCTCAACCGTGGAGAAACAAGCTCATCAAATGATACAACCGCATTCTTCACCAAAGCATCACAAGTCACACCCATCGGAATGATAATCACAAGCTGCTGCTCGATTCAGATATAAGCAACCGATGCCAATGCAAACATGGAACACTTTATCAATAAATTAGCTCTTATGGTTAAACAAAACTTAACCTTCTCTCCACATACCAACAGACTTCACACTAACAATGAAATCGGGATCGCATCCAATCTACACAACCATGCTTTGGTCGAGATGGAAAGGTTACAATACAACCAGCTCAAGAAAGGTAGTACGAACAAGGAAGAGGTGGAGCTGGTAGAGGCTATGCCGCAAATCGTATGGGGAAGGAATGGAAAGGTGGTCAAGCAAAGCCAATCAAATGTTACAATTGTGGAGGTGAGGACACATTGCAAGGAACCCACATCGCCAAAACGCCTCGTAATGCCGAGTATTTCGTGGATAAGATGTTGCTTGTGCAAGCTCGTGATAATGGTGCGCCTTGGATGAAGAGGAGTTGTTGTTCTTGGTCAAGGAAATGCTAAGACATATGATGGAGATGTGGATGAGCAACCAATTTAGGAGATAGGCCATAATCATCGAATGCCTTCAAGTAGCCGATTGTGATGCATACGACTGATGTTGATGAAGAACCCATCGCACAAACCATTTTCATGGCTAGCATTTCTCCAATGGTCTCTCCTATAGTCTCTTCATCATCACAAGTCGGTCCATCCAAAGACAAAATCATTTCGAGGTACTAAAACTATACGATGATGTTGATGTGCAAAGATGCATGACAAAGTACAATCAATCGAAACTATTGAGTCGATATTGAAAATATGGGTAATATCAACATTGTCCCATATGATCAATATGTGAAACAAAGTGAAAGTGAGATTGTATCAAGTGATGCATCTTCTCGCAATCAATGATGACTATGTCTTTGATGAATATATTGCATGTGCCCTAATGATTCTCGTTATTTCGAACTTAATGCCTATAAAGAACGAGTCGCCATTTATGAACAACGTGCTAAGTTCGAGCTAACCAACCGTGAGCAGTGAAATGGATGACTAAATGCGCACAACTATTAGAAAAGTAATTTTAGAGAAGAAGTATTAAAACAAGAGTTAAACTCCTTACAAGAAAAGCTTTCTAAATCGCTACAAAAACAAGAACTTCAAGAAAATGTGAAAATGCTTAAGCAAGAATTCAATGCTAAGGAATCAAAACTTTGAATGATTTTTCCAATATAAAACTTTGAAAACAAACTTGAGAATAAGTTGTACGCATAAGGAATACCATTGGGATCGCTTCACATGATCACTAAGCATAGAGTTTTAAGCGATAAGCATAGCATTCCCTTGTTGAGGAACCAAGTCCAGAGGTTATTAAAAAGGCTAGAGCTGCTCATAAGGTACTTTATGATGGTAATGAAATCCTTAAACCTAGGCGTAAACCTAGTTGCGTTGAGTGCAATCGAGGAAGATAAGAAATCGATGAAGTCACTAGGAGAAAATGAACAAGAAGCTAGAAAATCCCGAGTGTAAAAAGAATAATATAACGATCAAACCTCATGATTACACTAAGGAAAATTGGATCTCCTTAAATAAGTTTAAGCCTCAGACACTTCTAACTCCCGAACAAGTTTTTCGAAAATGGATTTAGATAAGCAAAAGCGAGAATCTTGTTGTTACTAACCCTCCCTTAGGAAATTGCCAAAGCAATCATGTATCCTCCTAATACACCAATGAACCTAGTTCCTAGATCTATTGCCACTAATAGCGGGACCTTAATCACCTATATGTTGTTTATCACCGCTTGTTGATTTTGAGAAAACGTGTAAGAAGAGAATCACACCTACTGGGATAACCGAGGGGAAAGGGCTTTGAGCAAACCAAAGAATGTTATTTAACCGAGGTCATGCATTTCTTCAAACAATTAAAAGGTCAATTTGAGAGTCTTAAAATTGGAATTAATTCTGATATTAAAGAAATGGAAAAGGAATTTGATGCGATGATTGTTGAGGTTAGTGACTATGAGCGAGAACTAAAATATAATGAGATTGAGAGGAAGAACTTGCATACCTTGAATGAGAATCTTATTTCGAATGTATTGCTCAAGATGTGTTTTACATCGCTACAAATTGTTCCATTAATGCTTCTCAATTTCATGAATTATCTGTTGCTCGAAAGTCTCCCATGATCGTGTCATTGAGCTTGAAAAACTAACTCTAAACCGCATAATAAGGTTGAACAGATGATCATGATAACTCGGTAAAACAGCTTTTCTAAATTGAAGTTGAGCATCTTGCTTTGCAATTAAAATATCAACATCCGAAAGAAAATGTTAAAACCTCAAATATCAAGACATCCTTGGATGTCCTGAATTTGATGCGCTTTTGAAATTAGCAAACGTGATGAACATATTCGAGCTCACCGTAACACGATCAAAAAGTTGAAAGCTCAAATTTCACAATTAAAGGGTGAAATGAACAATGTGACTGGCTCCCGAATGCCTCCTCCTTTAGATTCTCGAACTCTCAAAATTTTCATCTTCAAAACTTGGTTAATGCTTTACAAAAGGAAAATGAGAGTTTTCTAGAAGAAAATGAAAAGGTTAAACGTCATTTCAATGAGTTATTTGAGTCAATAAAAGTCACTCAGAATAAAAATAATGAAAAATAACCTCGTTGTAAAAGGAAATTGAGAATCAAGAGTCGTAAAAGGAAAATTCCAATGACAAATGGGGAGAATGGTGCTTCAAAGGTGCATGTCTGTAATAAATATGCTTTGACCGTGAAATATGTTCCTCCTCATCTTAGGAATAACAAACTTGCTATTCAAACATATTTCTCCTACCTTAAAGATTGTCTAGAATGTCTCTCGAGATTGTAGAAGAGGATAAGTTAGAGAAACCACTTGATAATGCAATTGGCCATGCATGCTTATATGCCAAACGATCTCAAGAACTTCTAGAATGCTTAATTACAATATGCCCTAAAACCTTAGGTGAGCAAGTCAATCCCTTGATACCTTGTTCTATGCCTAGTGCCAACATACAACTCATTCAATGCCCAATGTCATGAATGTGAACCGTAGTATACCTTCAAGTAGTTCAGATTCCGTGATTTGTTAAAGCTAATAAAGCGAACTCTTGTGTGCCTCCTAGGAGTACAAATCCCAAAGACTTTAGTGTTAAGAAAGTGAACCTTAGTGTGCCGCATGTAATTCAGATCCCAAAGACATCTAAACAGAAATGCAAAGAGTAGCAAACCAACTAATGTTCCCATTCTCTACAGAGTAATCGTGACATTAAAGCAAGAAGGTCAAAGTCTCAAGACAATACAAGGAATGATAGGACCTCGCAAACTAAGAATGTGCATTGGAAGAGAGTAGAAGACCAACCTAGGAACTTGAAGTTTGAGTCGAATAAAACGAATCGTGTTGATTCTAGTATTTGCCATAGGCGCATCGTAATTAATTCAATTTCGATACTATTTGCAAACCTTATAATGATGTCTCGCTGAATTACATTACTAATCATGAATGTGGTGTGAATGTTTTGTCTAAAACTATCAAATCTCCAATTAACATTGTTAAAGCAAAATATCATGCTAAGAAGGCAAAAGGCAAAGGCTAAAGAAAGTTAAAAATAGTGGAAGCCCACAGAAGAACATTTAGTAAGATAGGTTATCAATGGATACCGTTGGCCATAAGGTTAATCGACAATGCCCACTAGAAAATGGATGCCTCATCGGTAGAACTATTCCTTAAGTGAACATACTTTGAATAGGACAAATATGTACACAAAGACCGCATCTATTCCTAATGATTCCATTGCTTATATTTCGGTGGGTGTCCCAATCATCATTATTAACCAAATGGAACCCATT